>OX375872.1:33922601-34293555 GCA_947359465.1 Metellina segmentata
CTTGACTCTTATCTCTGTTTGCAGTTTCGTTTTTAGAATCATATATTTGGTTTTCATTCTATCAAAATTCTTATAATTCATCCTATTGAAATTCTTTTAATCAAAATTTTTTCTGTCAAAAGCACCTCTACCATATGCAGAATCAGCTTTCATTATTTCATACACTTTCAGCTTCTCTTTAAAAACTCAAACAAATTTTTACAACCATACAGAATAGCTTTGTTTTCCTGTTTGTCATTTATTCCCATAACCACATAGTGTATTAAAGCAGCGTCATCGATTTTTCCGCAACTGCACAATTTTATTTTTCTTTAAAAATAATATTCTTGAGGGGTTTTAGAATCCCTCATTTTCCTTTTTCTCAAAAGTTCGTGTAAATTAGCAGAGTTTATTTCGAAAATTCGTCAATCAAGACCTGTTTCAATTTTGACCATGAATTTATTTCTGGTTCTATTCTGACAACAAAGCAGCGTTACCACTAAGCGATCTCTTGCCAAAAATAAATTTCTGTAAGTCGGATAAGAAAAACAGCTGAGTTCGATCCAATTGAAAACATTTTCGTGTGGTTCTGTATTGAACTTAGTAAGGGTACTTTCGATATCCGAGTAATGTATACTGACATTTTGAACAGCATAATTACTGTTAATCTTATTTCTATACTACTATATACATCATCACACTGAGAAACACAAATATTACTTTTAAAATAAAATTCACCACATTGCATAGAAAAA
The DNA here is from genome assembly GCA_947359465.1 of Metellina segmentata. Classification (NCBI taxonomy): domain Eukaryota; kingdom Metazoa; phylum Arthropoda; class Arachnida; order Araneae; family Tetragnathidae; genus Metellina; species Metellina segmentata. Next base: position 33,923,336 of record OX375872.1, read on the forward strand.
TCATTCTTATCAATCTTATTTCTACTACAATGCAAATAATCACACTGAGAGTTACGAGTAATACTTTCGATTTCACATTCATTACACTGCATTTAAAAATCGATTGTTTTGTTTCTCGTTTCGTTTGTTATGTCTTCCGATTCCGATTAAGACAGATCGGCGCGTTCGTTCTCGACGAAGCTTCCAAGGTTACCATAACATAAACAAATTTATTTTTGCTATTTCCGCTTTCGTGCCTTCGAAACTAATACTTAGCAAGTTAGATACTGTAATCCAGGGGTGGCCAACCTGTGGCGCATTGGATGATTACAAGTGGCGCATTGCATACTTGCGCCTACTTATTCTTTTGAACAGGTGCCATAACTTAACCCATCTCCATATTTTCATCACGTTGGGTTGGCGTGGAAGTTTGGAGAGTGGGGTGCCAGCTCAGGTGTTGCTTCGTCATCTGACCGGGGTTCAAAATTACGAGGTGTTGTCCTCGATCTTTCCCTTAAGGGACTGATCCCTGACCGTCGTCAATAGTCCGTTGTGTTGCTCTAGTACGACGTTAACTAAAAAATTACCAATTACCATATTTTCAACACCAGATCACAGTTTAATTCATACAGCCTTCACCAAACGACACTCTCCGGAAGCTGTAGCACCATCAATGGGGTCCACGACAGCGATCGCCCTCACGTTCAAGAGATCATCTCTTACTATTGTAGATTGGTGCTCTAATAAATGTGCATCTTTTGAACTGAAGTACATTAACTAATTTAGTTGACTGATTTATTCCTCTTACTCAACTATGCGAAGCAGATCCTACCCCTATCCATATTTTCCAACCCTATCCATGAACGTAAGAAGGTAGAGAAGGTATTTGTGCTTATGGCGGATCTGAACTCGTATGTGAAAAAATTGGCGCATGGTATGTAAAAGGTTGGCTACCCTGCTGTAATCAATTCGTTTAGGGAAAAGCTATCTTCTTTATTTTTCAATTTCTCATTAAATTCTTCGCTACCTGTTTCAAAATTAAAGCCAGGAAAATTTTTTACGCGTGTTCTATTCAATCGATTGCCATCATTTTCGAAAGTGAATCTATGCAAAATGTTTATTTTGTCCGTCTTGCAATTGTTCAATGCAACACTGACTTCTTTAATATCATTCAAAAACATGTTGTATTATGGAATGTTCACGTACCTTTAAGAATCTTTCGCTGTAACGAGCAGCTTGGAGACTGGAGTAGAGATTTAGTTTTTGAAACACAGTCACAAGTTTTTGCACATTCCGAAGAACAGTTTTTTCTTTAGGCGCGACTTCTTCTCATACTTCTAGACGTACATTCCGGGAACATCGAGACTGGACCATGGATGAGTGGAAGAGAGTTGCCTGGTCAGATGAATCCCGATTTCTCATTCGTCACGTCGATGGTCGTGTCAGGGTACGCCGTCTGTCAGGTGAACATTTGCTCTCCTCTTGTACAACAGGTCATACACAGGCTGGTGGTGGCGGTATTATGCTTTGGGGGAACGTTATCATGGGCGACTCTGGGACCCGTAGTTGTGGTAGAACAGACCATGAACGCTAGAACGAGTTGCAGCTGTTTTGCAGGCCAAATTAGGCGCAAGGCGTTATTGAGTAGATGGTCATGATGAAAATTTATCCAATGAATTTCCTTCCATGAAAATTTAAGCAATTCAACCCGAGGTAATTCTCTAGTTTCTTATATTCTGCTAGTTGCTTATAACCACAAGAATTGTTTCCCCTGTCCTCCTCACACACATCCTCTCTTCCAGTAACACTAGTTACGAGTTCAGTCTTTAGAAAAGTTACATAATTCATTCCTAGCAAGAGGTCCAAACTTTCAAGACACCTTTAAACTGCAAAACTGTGTGACCAAACATTTATAAGAAAATTATTTTTCTCCCTCTAGATATACATATTCTTCTTTCTTTTTCTCGTATTTTTATTAAATCATTGATTCTTTCCTTTCGGGATTGATCCCGGATCGTCGCCAAATAGCCCGTTGTGTTTTCCAATGCGACGTTAATTAACTACCTACCTTATTAAATCAGTATTTATATGTCAGGCCCAGATTTTTAAACTCTAGAAATGTGACCAAAAATTTATCTAAATACAATTTCTTTCCCTCTGCGTATACTCGGAGCTTCCCCTTGTGGATTGATCCCGGACCGCTGTCAATAGCCCACTGGGTTGCTCCCTTACGATGTTAATTAAAATATCAACCTACCCTCTACATATACACCGTTCCCCTTTCTTTTTCTCATGCTTTTATTCAATCAATATTTAAATGCAGACCACTTAATTGCACATTACTAATCCTCGAAATTTGGAGGACGCAATTACAATGTGATCCCACAACCAACCGCGTACTCATAATGGACTTTCAGCTTCTAAAAAGCCTGGACTCGTTTTGAGCTCGTGAGATGGTTTAACAAAGATTCTCATTCAATGTCAGTTTACAATCAGGATCTGTAGTTTCCATCGATTGTTTTCATTAGGAGGTGGAAATAATGCACAATTATCAATTTGAGTAATGTTAATCATCGTGGAAGATGATGTGGTAGGGAAAATACTCTGTATGGGAAGCAGGAAGAGACTTCTGCAAACAGAACCGTGTGAACTAGCATTCGATGGGTTTGATCATCTGTATTCTGTGAAAAGTCAGCTATCCGAAACATCAAATCTACTTTAATTCGTTTTTAGAGAACAGACATTCCATGAACGGGAATCATGGATTAATGTTCTTGGAAATTGTCGTTTGTTCAAAACTCAAGACAGATCTTGTTTCGTCAATACCCCCCCCCCCCTTAGCAACTCTCTTATTATTTCAATTTAAAAGTTAATATTTAAAAAGTAGCAAAATGATGAGACCGTAAAGGAATTTAAAGAGGGTATTGGATGTTTCCAATCAATAACGCAGGGAGGTCTCGACCCCAGGATGACCTAAATATCTCTCTCTTCTTTCTCCCTTCAATTCTTTCTTTCCACAATTATTTGGCATTGTCAGACCCGTGTTTAGCTCAGATTGACCAAATATGACCCCCTTCTGTCATAAACCCTTACATTAACCAACCAATTGTAGAGTTTAAAAAGCGAATCGATATTATCGTCGTCAATATAGAGACTGGGGTTGTGTCAGTTTTTCTCAGGGTCCTTCGGGAGCCTCTATAGTAGTGATGCGACATCAATATCAATATTTTCAAAACATCGATGTTTTATTAAAAAAACATCGATATTTTATTAAAAAACATCGATTTAATGGTGCTGATGTTTATTTAACATCGATGCTTTTACACTGTCGATGCTTTTATTTTTGAATGAAAAAAGTATCATTGTAAAAATTAAAAAAAAAAAACGTGGAATTAAGTATTTGTCAGTGATGGTGACATTCGTCCCATCAGAAAGAGCTTTTTCCCTAACTGTTGAGACTGTTAGTGAAAAACGGAGTCGGCTTAAGGGGGAGAAAGTTAACAAACTTCTTTTTTTACAAACTGTAAATAACAAATATTGCGGCATATATAGTAATTATAGACCTCAATATTTTTTATTTGTAGGACATAAAAAATAAGTTTATGCTTCTCCCATAATATGATACATAATTATTAATAACTAACAATAATTATTGTTGCATACCTACCTATTTATACTAATGATTAGTAGTACCTATTTCAAATTGTTGTAAATATTATTTTCTTTTGTATTATTCAATTTGAAAACAAAAGATTTGTTAACTGTTCTTATTAATTTTTTTGGGCTAACATTAATGTTAGAGGTTACTAAAACAGTTTTAAAAAATGGGGGAAAAAAGTTTAAATACAGCGATGGTTTTTGGGCGATGTATTATTAACAACAAAGTTTTAATATTGAACATCGATGTTTTGTCGTCGATGTCGCAACCCTACTCGGTAGCCCGGTTGTAAGAGCAATGAATCAGCAACCGAAGGGACCGTAGTGTAAAAGTGGGACTGGTGCACGTTAAATTTGTCGCGGCCTCAAATGGGCTCATGTTGGCGCGGTGTGGAAGTTTGAAGAGTGGGGTGCCAGCTCAGGTGTGACCTCGTCATCTGACCGTGGCTAAAAATTACGTGGAATTGTCCTCGGTATTTTCCATTCGGTATTGTTCCCGGACTGTCACTAATAGCCCGTTGTGGTGTTGCATTAATAAAGCATAGGAAGTACAGAGAAAACATTTGCAAAATCATATCCTGACACCCCGCAGCCGGGATTTTATAGCAACGACATAAACGCAATTCTCTCTCTTATCATATGATCTTCATGAAAACATACCAGAAACTCTGCAAATAAGAAACTAATAAACTCCCTAGGAAGACTACTAAACCGGTAAATGCTTACAAGGATAGGTACGGGGTCCACCTTGGCGGAATGTGATGTTCCAGAGGGACGTGTTAATTAAATACCTACCTACCTTACCTACCTCAGAGGTCTTCATTAATTAGAAACGAATTTTCTGGGGGGGGGTCAACGTTGCAGTGGAGCGACACGACAGGCTACTGGCAACGTTCTGGGGTCAAGTGAAAGATCCGGGAATAACCCTGACACCTCATTCTCCAAACTCGTACTCCATGCCAACGTGAGGTCATTTGAGGCCACGCTTAATTTAACGTTCACCAGCCCCCTTGTATACGACGTTGTTTGGTTGAATCGTGTTTCGGCCTCGCAACCCTCCAGTTAGTAATCCGCTACTCTTTGAATCGAGCTACCACGCCCCGAATTTTATGGAAAAGTGCATAATTTTAAACCTGTGACTGGGGATGAAGTACTAGAAATAAAGCCTGTAGGCTAACTGCTTTGATTGTAATAATTATACACTGAAGTGCCAAAAGTCATGGGATAGCAATATGCAAATATACAGATAGCAGTAGCATCGCGTAAGAGACGAATAAATGGGCAGTGCATTGTCAGGGCTTTCATTTGTACTCAAGGGATTCATGTGAAAAGTTTTCTGACGGGATTATGGCCACATGACAGGAATTAATAGAAATTGTACGCGGAATGTTAGTTGGAGGTAGACGCATGGGGCATTCCACTGTTGAAATGGTTAGGGAATTCAACATTCCTCGATCCACAGCAATCGTATACTTTAATCAACTAGCAATCTAATTGTTTAGGATTTTTACACCATTGTCTTTTTGTGCTACACTGTGACTAAATATGCCACGATGTTCTAAGTAGATAGGTTTTTAACTAACGTTCCACTCAATCGACACGAGCCGTTGTCAACGGTCCGGGATCAACCCCGAAGGGAAAGATCCCAGAGCAACCAATACCACGTAATTTTGAACCTCAGTTCGCTGACGAGGCCACACCTAAGCTGGCACCTACTCTCAAAACTTCCGCACCACATCAACGAGTGGACATTTGAGTCCACGACAGATGTAACGAGCACCAGCCCCTTTGTACACGATGGTCGTTGGTTGGATTTGAACTCGCAACCCTCAAGTTGCTGATCCGTTACTCTTCCAACCGGGCTACCACGATCACTTTGACTCTGTAGCTTGATTGGAAGAGTAACGGAGTTGTCGACCGGCAACCGGATAGTCATTCTGGTGGCCTCATTAAAAATTAAGAACCATTGATACATCTATAGGAGTGTTTCTCAAACGCCGACCGTGAGAAGTACTCCTGGAATTTGTAATTTTTGTCTTGAAGTATTTTTAGGGATAAAACTGTTGTATATTCTGAGAAGCATTAGAAAACTTTTATTTTGAAATTGAAGCTCAAGGGAGCCTCTTCAGGCTCTCAAATCTTTTTTCGGTTTGTGAAGCAACAAATATAAGTATTTCCCAATCAGAATGAGGTACGTGAATAAAAATCAGCACAAATTAATTTAATGATATTGATTTGAGGAAATTACAATACGATTCAAGATTTCGTCAGTTCATTAACTGATAACTAATTGAAATGTAATGTGTCAACATGCCATACCGTATACATTGCATGTACTAATATTCTTTATGATTTTGGAAGAATTAATACATTTGTTTAATGTATGATCGTTAAAAAAAATGAAAGGTTTTTCAGATAAATTTGTCGGTACCGGGCCGCAGTCTCAGAAACACTTCTTTCTCCGGAAAATCGGGCTCACATGTGACCTCGTCTGGCCGTGGCTCAAAATTACGTGGTGCTGTCCTCGGATCTTTCCCTTCGGGATTGATTCCGATGTGTTTCTACATTACTAAAGCATAGGAAATGCAGAGAAAACATTTGCAAAACAATTGGTATCCTGACATCACGCAGCCGGGATTTTATAGCAGCGACATAAACACAGTTGAACTACCTGCTAATGGACTAGGTGCCTACTTCTTTTAAAAATCACTTACAGTATCCTCCATCTAAATCTAAAAATTACATAACTTAAAATTTAAAATAATTTTGTTAGGTTATTTAAAGATGTAATAAAACCTCGGTAATTCGTCACTTACCTTCAGTATCGTCTAACCCTACATCGTATCTCCATCAGTATCGTCTGAAGTTCCAACCCTCATTTACTCGTAACGAATTCAAATACTACCCCGGATAATTTGACGCTGTGTAAAGGTCTTAAAAGATATAGAGTTTGTGTCTGATGACAAAGAAAACTAAGTTGAAAATGAGAACTCTTGACTCTGATTCTTTGTTGAAAAAACTTGAATTCGTAAATGAATGAGAACTCTTTATTGAAAAAACTTGAATTCGTTACTGAATGAGGACGTACTATTCCTGACATAAATGGCTCCATAGATATCGATGACAACGTTGTGATATGTTCTCGAGAGGAAATAAAATATTTTGCTATGGAATTTTCAGACTGTAATGGTATTTAATTAGCGTCGCACTGGAGCAACACAACGGGCTATTGACGACTGTCGGATATCAATACCCAAGAGAAAATTCAAAACGTAATTTTTAGAAAAAAAACTGAAAATTGAAGCTATAGGTAGGTATTTTATTAACGTCACACTGGAGCAACACAACGGGCTTTTGGGGGTGGTCCGGGATCAAGCCAAAGGGAAAGATCCGAGGACAACACCACGCAATTTTGAACATCTGAGCTGGCACCACACTCTCCATACTTCCATACCACGTCAACGTGAGGACATTTGAAGCCATGACAGGTTCAATGTGCACCCCACCCCCCTATGCATGACGGTCTTTGGTTGGATTCATAAGTGGAAGCGATGAACGTGAAAAGGAAGATATTCCAACCAATTAAACTTCCGTTCTCTTGAAGCTTTAGAAGCAATTACAAATTACCTTAGATCAGTTCAAGATACTGAATTGACAATGTATAAAATTATAAATACTGTGTGTTGGGGCTCACACAAAAATAAAATTTAAGTGGACTGTTATTACGTTTATTTACATTGATTGCAGTATATCCAAAGTAGAAAGAGCCGACCAACCGGTATAGTGGTTAAGATGTTAGCCTCTAGATCGGAAGGTTCCTGGTTCGAATCCGGGTCCGGGCATGGATGTTTGTAAGCGTATGGTGTAGAGGCGGCTGGTGCACCTTAAATCTGTCGTGGCCGAAAGTCCTCACGTTGGGTTGGCGTGGAAGTTTGGAGAGTGGGGTGCCAGCTCAGGTGTTGCTTCGTCACTTGACCGTGGTTCAAAATTACGAGGTGTTGTCCTCGGATCTTTCCCTTAAGGGACTGATCCCGGACCGTCGTCAATAGCCCGTTGTGTTGCTCTAGTACGACGTTAACTAAAATTACCATTACCATTACCTAAGTAGAAAGAAAGATACGCGTACTATTCTAAGTACTCAAAGAATGGTTCCTGGAACGGAACGCTGGCGATATCCTCTTATCGTGTCAAGAGACCAGGCTAACTAAAGAGTTCTTGGCTCCCGCCAAGTACAAGAGTTACGCCAATTAAGAAGTATCACCATCAACTGTCACGGAGATATGCACGAAACGAACACAGAGGTAAATTTAAAATTTTGATATCTGCAGTAATGCATACTGAGTGCATTCTGGGGTTACTCCGCTTAAACCTCCTGGTTGTTGACGAACTATCTCGTCATTAGAAAAACTGACCATATTTTAATGGACGAGACACCTTGTCATTAGAAGAAAAGTGACAGGGTTTGATCTCGTGTTCATCCGATGACATGATATCTCGTCTTTAGCAAAATCGGACCAATTTTGCTAAAGACGAGATTCTCACGTCGAAATCCTTTTGGAGTCCCTTGAATGTTAACTTATCGAGGTTTTACTGTAGTTGGTCGCGTTTTTCAATATTTCAAGCATAGATGATTTTTTTTTACTTTCCATATTTTTATTTAATAAGATCCTTAGGAATCATAACTTGACCAGATCTGGACCTTTCTCTAGAAAATACCAGCCGATCACCCTTCGAAGTTATGATTATAACCTTTATGTGTAATTGCGCGCGTAGTATAATGAAAGAAAAATTACTGAAAAAACTTAGTTAAGAATGACTTTGAAACGGTAGGCACAAACAGAGAGTTACAATGGCTGGAGTTGTTGACCGAACACCACTTTATAGTAAATAGGACCTGTACAAATGGTTATTTGAAGTTTTCTTGTACTCAATCAAATAATGAGCATTATTTAACAAAAAAATTGAGTAACAAAGAAGGAAATGAAAGTTTAAAAAAAATTCTTCTGGGTGTAAGGTTTTATAGCTACTTTAAAAATATTCTAGAATTTTTTATTATTGTTATAAAAGAATAAATGAAAATTTGCCCCTACGTTAAAAACAGTTTTGCAAATTTTTTTTTAATCACTAACGATTCAGACGCTAAATTCCAACCTGCAATTTGCCATCTTCCCCGTATGACTTCTAACTAATTTTGACTTTCTCCACCAATAGAATCTTTCCAGAGGCTTCTATTCTACAGATAGAACATATATAATTTTTCTAAAGGATTCTATTCTATAAGGAATTGAGAGAGAGAGAGAGCAATGCAATTTATCTAAAGGATTCTATTTAAGGAGCACTATAATTTTTCCAAAGAAATATATTATAAATAAAAGAGCGATAAAATATTTCCAAAGGATTGCAATGTAGTGAAAAGACCAATAGAACATTTCCAAAGGATTCTACTCTACAGAGTGGACCAATAGAACCCGTTCCAAAGAAAGAATATATTCTAAAGAAAGGACCGCTAGAATTTTTCTACAGGATGAAAAATCTACGCGAATTCTTTAGAAAGATGTGGCTCTTTAGTCATGAATTGTGTTGTGGGGTTAAAGTAACAGGAGTGGTTATGGCCCTCTGAATCCCACTTTTTACTCCTTGCTATGAAAATAAAATACAGTTTAGTACATAAAGTGAAAATCGTTCTATTGTATAAACTGTCAAATGAAAATTCATGGAAAAATTGCCTATTTACAATTAAAAAAAGGGTATCTTCAAATTAAAATAAACTGTAAGAATTCTTCAATTTTACTCGCATATAATAACAAACGTTTTTGAAATGCAATTTAAAAAAAATTCATATCATAGTTTTGGGGATTAATTTTAAAATTCTATTTCTAAAATTCTTTATGCAAATTTGAATTCAGTGAGTTTATGATGTATTGGTTATAGACAACTCAATAATACTCTTAAGGCCCCTTTTATTCAAATAATAGTTTTGAGCTTTAAGTTTACTTGCGCTGCCATACAGTTGGAATTTGATTTAACGATTACATATATAGTTAATGTTACGTTTCCATTAGATGAATATTTTTTTAGTTCAAGGAATCTTCATAAACTTGTTTAAAAGAACTAAGTAATAAAAATAACTCAATATATATTTTTTATATTATGAGTTTCGATTACATATCGTCTTCACTCCAGAAAATACTATCCAAGAAACGATTGACAAATAAAACAACCGAATTCTAAACTTAATTAATAACTTCAACATTTTATACTAGAGGGCAGCACTACAAGCATGAAGCGGAATCTTTTATGCTTGATTTAAGGTTAAAGCAGTCTTGATATAGCTGGGGGGTTTTTAGTTTTTCTTTTTCTTAATAATACCGTAATTATGGAAATAATATACAAGGGTCTGAACCCCTTGTTCTCTGCCAATATTTTATATTGGTCTGGTCCGCCCTATAATTTAGAGATAAAAATAAAAATGAATTAAGGCGCCAAACAACTGCTAAAAAAATCGATCCTCACACCCTCTTCATTCGCGCATCGTTTGCAGTAAAGCAAATTTAACGATACGATTCAAGGTTTTATGATAATTCAAAACTTCAGATCTTTTATCACAGTGGCATTTTGACCATGGTAAATTTAATGTTTGCAATTTTCAGTCGATTTTTGTGAAAAGAAATGTCTTAACTTCTAGGAGGAAGAGCTGAGAGACATTTTTCACTATCGTGTAAGTGCCAAATCATTTTATCATTAATCATTATAAAAGTTGTTTTTCGTAATTTTTCAAATATTAATTTCGAAATTAGTGTTGGATACTAAAAATTAACTTTCAAAAAATACATTACGCAAATTTTGTTTGGGTTCTTTAAAGTTTTCAATCAGTAAAAAAATTCTGCGCAATAGATTATTTAGGAAAGTATGAATAAATTTGGGAGTTGCCCAAGTGACTTCAAACTTGTTATTATTGGTTAAACTTTTACATAGATACGACATTTTGCGCTCAACTTGATGTTGTCATTGAAAAGTATAAAGTTTGTGCCCATAATTAACTACAAATAATAATAATTTATTATGAAAACAACTTAAACAAATTTTACGCCGTCTGAATTTATAGATGTTATTTCCTTTTCAATGGTACCTTTGAATTTGCTCTACTATGAACGATACGCGAATAAAAGGTGGTTTCATTTTACTTCCGCGGGCGTACATCAACCCTCTGCCATTCTCAAATCCTGAATTTATAAACACTCATAAAAATGAAATATTTCTCACTCTGCTATCTATGAGTTCATTTTGGTTTAATGTCTGATCTGCTTGAGAGAAATCCATGAAGTGCCCCATCAAAACTTTTGCCATTTACAAATCATGCAATTTAAATAATCTTGGGAAATGTTTCTCAATAATGCTCTATGTTCTGATACCTTTTAGTTTAATGCGTGGTCGGCCTGAGATATCAAAAAGTACTTTACCGTTCACCAGATCATACAATTTAAACATTCTTTAGAGCGAATATTTCTCTAATGATCTTTTAGTCTATTTTTTGCTTTATGTGTGGTCTGCCTGAAAAGTTATGAGGTACTTTGCCGTTCACAGATCATGCAATTCAAACATTCTTTAGAAACTATTTCTCACTAATGCTCTTTAGTTTCATACTTTTTGTTTAATGTTTGGTCTGCCTGAGAAATTATGAGGCACATAGAAACTTTGGTCTTAGATAATGTAATTTAAACACTCTGAAATGAAATATTTCTAACTATGCTTTACTCCGAGCTCGATTCATTTGTGGAATAAATTTATAAACATGACGCCGCAGGGAGAATTTTAAAACATGCTCCACAAATCATCATTGTATAATGAACAATGCAATTACGATCTTTGCTGTAGTCGTCATTATTAGTCCAGTGTAAATAAACTCATTGAATAAAGTGATCACCCCAACGAAACGAATTGGCATGTTAAATAGATCCGCTTGGATTGCATTAGCATTCCGCACTGAAATATCCATAGTATTCATATTATTCATAAGTCGTTGATGGCTATCTCTTGCAACATTGATGACTAAATCGATGGCGGGATAAGAAGAAGAAATGACCACACTGGAGCGGTCATTGTTTCTTAGGACATTGATGGCGAACAGAAGCCCTGATTCCTGACAGCACAATGAACACCCGATTAATTATTTGATCAACCGTTTAGTCGCCCAACAAAAGGATTAATGGCCCTCGAAGTTCTTCGATCAGTGTTGATGGCTGATTCTAATCTTCGTTTGACTGCATCTCCAGATCATCACACGTGCTTCTTTGCTGTTCCGGTAGAGTTCTCATTGTGAGAGCACCTGAGTGATTGCATATAGATCAACTGGGGTGCCTCTGCGCATTTCAATTGAATCCAGGGAAACAATAACGCGCAACTTAGCATGCATCGCGTGCTACAAATGTGGCCCCAAGTGCAGTTCCGTGCAGGGCTGGTTAGTGTCAGGGGCTGAAACGGCGAAAAGGGCTGCAGCTTTCTTTTGGGAGGAATGATTCTAGAGTTATTTTGTGCTTGGAGAACAGTACTGAGTAGAGCTGGTTAGGAGCAGGTGCTATAATGGGAAAAAATGGCTAAAGCTTTCTTTTTCGAGGAATGATTCTAGAATTATTTTGTGCTTGACAACAGTACTGAGCAGAGCTGGTCAGGAGCATGTGTATAGTGGAAAAAAAGGGCTACAGCTTTCTTTTTCGAGGAATGATTCTAGAATTATTTTGTGCTTGACAACAGTACTGAGCAGAGCTGGTCAGGAACATGTGTATAGTGGAAAAAAAGGGCTACAGCTTTCTTTTTCGAGGAATGATTCTAGAGTTACTTTGTACTCGAGTTCTTTACAGTGCAAAATTGGTTAGTGGTAGGGGCTGAAATGGAGAAATGATTACTGACTTTCTTTTTTAGGATCGATTCTAGAATTATTTTATGCTCAAGAACAGTACTTATAAATGCTGGTTAAGGACATGGTTAAAATGGAAAAGAGCAAATGCTTTCTTTTTTGACGAATGATTCTAGAATTATTTTGTGCTCGAGTACTTTAAAGTGCAAAATTGGTTAGTGGTAGGGGCTGAAATGGAAAAATGATTACTGACTTTCTTTCATCTGAACAATTCTAGAATTAATTTATGCCCAAGAACAGTACCTGGCAATACTGGTTAGAGACAGTGATGAAATGGAAAAGGGGCAATGACTTTCTTTTTTTTTAAGAAAGATTCTAGAATTATTTTGTGTCCGAGAAAAGCATTGTGCGGAGTTAATTACTGGCAGGGACTGAAATGAAAAAAGTATTACGCTTTCTTTTTAGGTAGGTAGATATTTAATAACGTCGCACTAGAGTAACACAATGGGCTATTGGCGAACCCGAAGGGAAAGATCTAAGGACAACACCACGTAATTTTGAACCACGGTCAGATGATTAGACATAGAACCCCACTTTCCAAACTTCCAGACCCCACCAACGTGAGGACATTTGAGGCCACGACCGATTTAACCTGCACCAGCCCCCTTTGTACACGTCTGTGTATGGTTGGATTCGAACTCGCAGCCCTTCGGTTGCTAATCCGTTACTCTTCCAACCAGGCTCTATACAGACCCTTTCTTTTTAGGAAAGATTCTACAGTTATTTTTATGCTCGTGAACTGAATTTCAGCTTCTGGCTGAAATGAGAAAAGGGCTTTCTTTTAGGAAATATTCTAGAATTATTTCACGTTTGAGAACAGTACCGCTTACAAAACTGATAAGTAACAGGGGCGGAAATAGAAAAGGGTTACATACCGCTCGAGTATCATTTCTGCAAACAAGGGGTCTCAGTAGCTCAGTTGGTAGTGTCGCGGAGAATAGAGATTTCGAAACTCAGTCCAACCAGACTGTCGTGTATATGTGAGGAGTTATGCACGTTAAATCTGCAGCGGCCTTCGGATCCTTTTTCTAAAAGATTGATCCCTGACCATTGCCAACAGACCGTTGTGCTGTTCGACTATTTCATTTATAAATTACTTACTTACCTCAGCTTTTTATTAATTTGAATACCATCAACTGCAAAGAAAGAAAAATAGAGAACGCGTGGAAAACTACATTATTTTAAGTTAGAAGTGCTACACGAAGCTTGGAGAGTGGGGTGCCAGCTCAGCTATCGAACTCGTCAACTGACAGGTGGTTTGCAATTACGAGGTGCTATCCTCGGATCTTTTCTATCGAGACTGATCCCGGACAATAGTACGTTGCGTTACAAAAATTGAACTACCTACCTGCCAACATTTTATTTAAAGGAAACTAAATAATGCCTACATAATTTTGGCATTTTGCCTTGAAGTTAGGGTAGTTCGATTAGCATCGCACTGAAGCAACGCAATAGGTTGTTGGCAACGGTCCGGGATCATTCCATAAGAAAAATCCGAAGACGTAATTTTGAACCACGGTCAGATGACGTGCTTGAAGTTGGAGCGCTTTTTTCTTTCTCGTCTCTCAACTGCAATGTCGTGTTCAACTCTCATTTGGTTGCGATCTCTTCTCGGGGAATCGACAGTTGAAAGCGATCGAAAAACATGTCAAACGAGTCGCTTCCCCTTCCTGGGAAACACTCAGAAACACTCCGAGTGTCTCGGTATTGAATCTTCTCGTTGATCTGGGTACGACTCATCCTCTTATGTTTTTATTTTGCTTCGGAAATCTTCGCGCAAAGGGTCATTTTGGGAACCTGTTTAATGAGCCACAGCATCGATACGCTGTCCGGAAGTGTTTTCGGAATATGATTGCTGGCTTCTTCCCAGGATCCGAACCTTGCATGTGGATGTGACAGGGAAATTGAGTCGCCTCAAGTCATTCTTTCGAAAAGAAAAAGAACGAAAAAGAAGTTGGGGCTTGTCTCGATTGCAACCAAAAGTTCTTAAGCCCGAATGTCGGATGAGAAAATTGCGGCGTCGTGATTCAGTTTTGCAATATATATATATATATATATATATATATATATATATACAAATATCATTCAAAAAATGTAATTTTTTGAAACATGAATTCCGTTTTTGACGTTTTACAGTTTTGTAGATATGACACAGCAATGAGTCCTTTTAGTCCTCTTTCCAAGAAAGAATGAAAAATCAATTTTGACTTGTTTCGATAGCAATTTAAAAAAATTTTAAACTGAATTTTGGGTGAGACCCTTTAAAGTCGTGGGATTCAGTTTCGCATTATCTAAAATCAGTAAATTGTTTTTTAATTTTTTAGATGCGATTTCCTTTTTTAAGGTATTGAAATTGCGTGTATATGACGGAACAATTGAGTCCCAGTAAGTCATTCTTAACAAGGAAAGACAAAAACCAATTTTGGCCTGTTTTGATTGCAATAAAAAATTTCAAGACATAATTTTGGGTGAGATTCTTTCAAAGTATAGACTGAACAATTGAGACCTCCTGAGTCATTCTATTCGAGGAAGAACAAAAAATTAATTTTGACCTGTTTCGATTGCAATCAAAAAAAAAAAATTTGTAACCACATTTTGAGTTAGACTCTGTTTTACAATATCTGATATCAAGGAATTGTTTGTTCTTTTTACTTTTTGAAATACGAGCACCTTTCTTACGCTTTTAATCTTTGGCGGACACGACGTTAACGCAGAGAGAAATTTCAACTTGTTTAACAATAAAAAAAAATTGCAGAATCTAAATTCAGTATCTGAACCTTTTCACGTCGAAATCAGTTTTGTAGCGACCAGATATCAAGAAATCATTTTTCAAATTGTTTATCTAGATTCATTCTCTGCATATTCATGTTATAACAGATTGATTGCTCAGTGTTATTCAATTCTTGATTAATTCAAACGCCTTTCCTACAATTTTGCTATTGATTGGGATTGTTATCCGTGTCTTGATATCTGTATTTGGCATCTTTACTTTAGAAATGCAAGCGTATTACAAATTATAATACTCATATATTCGTATAACGAACAACCGGTACAATGTTATTAGTTATGGTAGAAATCTAACGCCTTTCTTACAATTTCGCTTCTGGTTGGTGTCCGCCTCGTTCGACATCCGTAATTGACATATTACATCTCTACTTTGGAAACGCATGTGTTACAGATTCATTCACTAAATATCGTGCTCTAAGAGACTGTTGCTACTGTGTTATTCAGTTCTCACTGAATTCTAGCACCTTTCCTACAACAACGTTGTTGATTGCTATCCGCCTGTCAACATCAGTATCTGACATCTTTGCTTTAGAAGCACGTGCGTGTTACAGATTCATTCAACTAAATATTGTGTTCTAAGACAGTGGTTCCCAACAAAATTTTACCCAGACGACCCTTATCCTAACGCCAATATGGCTTAATCCTAATATCTTAAATCTAAAAATCGTCTGGTATACTGTATGGTGTCGGCCAGTCAAAAAATCAAATAGACATATGAGCAAACATTACAGGTCATGATGATTTATTATTGTATATGTGTTCTAGTATCTAAAGTATATCTAACAAAATACTTGGAACATACTGAAGTTTTGTGCACACAACAGTATAATAGGCATAAGAAACAACAACAACATACTTGGTGTCATGAAGGAAGATTCGGACCTCATCTCTAAGATAAAAAAATCTTGTCAAGATTCTTCCTCGAGAGAGCCATGGCACTTCGGTATGAATAAGAAACTGCTTATCTCTTTGCACAACATGGAAAACAATCTGGATTGGAGAGGTGGAGTTTTTATGTAGTTTATTACTTGTACGACTTCATTGAGTGTTTTTTGCAACATGTCAATCGTTTGTCTACTAAAGCCTCTCGTTGAATGCAACACTGCGTCCATTTCATGTTAGGAGCTACTGTTTTAATACGTGCTCGAAGTCCTGTTTTGTACCCAGACATGGATTTTGCTCCATCTGTAAATAAACCTACACATTTTCTCCGGGTAATGTCACGTTTATTTAAAAAATCATTTAATGCAGTGAAAATATCATCCGCTGTTGTGTGAAGTAGTTGAAAAAAAAAAATTCCGATAACTGTTCTTCTCATAAATAACGTACAAAAACTGACATTATTGCTTTTTTATGTCTGTGCTCTCATCCGATTGCAGAGCAAACCTATCTCACACATGCAAAGCCTGATCGACAAACTCTCTTTAATATTACTGGCCATATCAGTAACTCTCCTTTGTACAGTATTGTTAGTGAGTGGGACAGTACTTACTAGTTTAGCGGCTGCATCGACCAACATCCTCTTTCACAGTATAAGTGCTGCTGGTAGGACCAGCTCTTCAGCAACTGCATGAGCTTTACCAGACTTTGCCACAAGCTGAGATGCAAGGGTTTCATTTTCATTAACATTTGCGGCAGAATATTTTGTTATCACTGTTCGCATCATCACTGTTTGTTCAGCTCTCTCAATTTAATTTTAAAAAAGTCTAATGACTTACTTTTGTGTTCCGGGTGCTTGATTTCAAAATGCCGACGAAGTTTTGTAGGCTTCATACAGTCATTCGAGAGGCTTTCGAAGCAAATGACACATTGAGGTTTTGGCTCATATTTAGGTACAGTATATGGGAGACATCTCCAAATAATCACAGTTGTATTTCCTAATTTTCATAGTAGACCTAACGCTGCTTATATACGAGTTAGGTTCACACGATTTCGCCTGAACTTTAACTGGAGCATCTAATTCCTTTTTCTCTTGATCTGTAGGCCTATCTCGTTTTAAGGGTCCACTTTTAAGCAACGATCCATTTTCAATATCGGTAACTATATTTAACACCTTATCTAACAAAACACATACGTAAATAACCTGGTATTTGACAGCACTGCCACTGCTACGAATGAAATGGGTATGGCTGTGGCTTGTGAACAACAAACTGACAACTGCGTGCCCTTAGTGCAAATCGGTGAAACTTCGTTCTCTCAAGTAGTTAATTAGTTAATAATAAAACAGCGCTAATGTCGGCAGTGGAAATGCTGACCGCGTCTGTAAAGAGATTATCACGACAAGCTACCGCTTGGCAAATATTTTTAATAAAACAATGTTTATTGTTACATTGTAACATTGTTAGGTGTTTATTGTCCTAGGAGGCTAGTATAAGCAAAATAATAATTTCCCAATTACAATTCGAGGACCACCAGCTGGGAACCATTGTTCTAAGAGATTGCTAGTAACATGTTATTCAGTTTTCACTGAATTCTAACGCCTTTCCTACAACTATGTTGTTGATTGCTATCCGCCTCTCAACATCCGTATCTGACATCTTTACTAAGAAATGCACGTGTTAAAAATTCATTCACAAACTATTCGTGTCATGAGAATGCCGGCACCGTGTTATACAGTTTTAGTTGAATTCCAAAGCCTTTCCTACAACTTCGCTGTTGATTGTTGTCCATCTTGACATCCGTATTCGACATCTTTACTTTAGAAACGCATTACAGATTCGTTTACGAAATATTCGTGTCATAACAGTCTGCCTGCATCGTGTTATTCAGTTTTCGCAGAATTCTAATTCCTTTCCTGTAACTTGGCTTTTGATCGTTGTCCGCTATTCAGCGTGTCCTTGATCTTCAATCCTACACTTGCCACCCTTGTTCGAGGTTGCGCTCTGAATTTTGATTAACAATGAAAGCAACAACTCTATACGATAAATCTATGTCAATGGCAGACTTTAAAAGCTAAGATTCGACTGATGAGGCCCTACTTTAAAGTTTAACAACACATTCCCAATGCATTTAAATTTGTTTATACTTAGCAAGCATCTTTATAGTTCACAATGAGAGGTTTTTTCTGTCAAGCTAAACGTAAGTTTCGGTAGTTTTTATGGTGAAATGCGCTTACTCTGCGTATTCCAGAAGTGTCGTCCATTGGCTTACTTTTTTAATACAATCTAAGCACGTCGGCTATTAAAATTCGAATGAAAGAATTCCGAATTAATATACGATAGTTGATTGGTCAACGTCAACTAGATAAAAGCTACACTTTGTCAAAACGGCAAAAAGACAATATTTCAAGAAAACCTCGAAAAAATTGGTTAACAAGAAGTAAAATATCCATTTTTAGTTTAGTTTGTTTACACTGAAAATTCTTCTCATACTGGGTTCAGTTTATGGTTAACAAATAATTTTTCTTTTTCTAGAACATTTTTAAGTCGACTTTCCATGTTTTTGTTCAGTGATATTGGTTGTTTTTATGGCCACGCTTCGCCAAACACAAAACAGACTACGTCAAGTGAACAATATCGTAAAAGCAGAAAAATTCGCTTGTGTATCCGGAAAACACGATTCCTGTGTTTACAAAAGACAATAAGCACCATGGGTAAAAATAAAGATCACTAGAGTACCTTGGATACGTGAAGCCTGTACGCAACTATAGGAGATGTGCCCATCCAGACAAATGGAATCTTTTCTATAATTCTTTCAACCAATACATGTGGTTATTTAGTCATTACGTGTGTTGTGGGGGAAAAGCAAAACTACACTGTTCGGAAATCTCTCGACGCTCTAAGGCCATGGGAAGTTTAGTTTCAATTGTATATTTAACTTGTAATTTTGCACAGGTTTTACTAAAATGTGCTATTTATTGCACATAGTGAGCATTTTTATTTCTAATGCGCAATTTTTCTCGCACTCGTTGTATCGTACCTCGATATATCACGCCGTTTTTCTTGTCTCTAAGAAGCGTGATATATAAAAGGTTATTGTATGACTTCTCGAAGACCAAAATTCTTTGACAAGGGTTAACTTTAAATTTCTCTACCCTATTACATCACCGAGCATTTCAAAAGGGTTAAAGTTTTGTATTCCTTATGTCCCTTACTTCACCAAACTTTTAAGGGGAACAGTGCAGTCCTATCTCCATAACGTTAAAATTGTCACATTTTAAGGAAGATTTTCTCAAAATCTTTTATGTGCATTGATTCGTATTTTTTATACAGGTTATAAAGACATTTTCAAACACTTTAACACAAGGATTTTTTAAAAACTTAATATTTGAAGTTTCGAAATTTTTTTTCCCTTCAACTCGTATTTTTTTTTTATTTATTATTATTTTTTTTTTTTGAAAAATGATTGATTTTTATTCTTTTTAACAGTCAAAATGAACTTTTCTGAGCAGATAGAAAAAAATTCCAGTGTTAAAATATGTTATAGAGTATGTTAGACGTTACACTTGTATACCATTTTTTGTATTCGCTTGAATAGACTTTGAAAAAATGTTCCTTTTATGGAGAAAATACACATTTTGAGATATCGAGGTTTAAAGCATTAAATTGACCTTACTACAGGTAGGTAGAGCTATTTTTCTCATAAGTTATTTAAAGTTCTTCTACTCAACGTATCTCTATAAATAATATATCATTTTAAACAGAATTTTATAAACATTTATTTATATTTATAAAAAAAAAATCGAAATTTCGTAAGATTTTTGTGCACTTGTCCCCTTAAAAAAGGTTATAGTTTTGTATTTACTTCTACCTCTTTTATATCACCAAGCGTTTGAAATGGTTTATGTTTTATATTCCCTATATCCCTCACATCACGAAGCGTTTCTAAAAGGTTATAAATTTGTATTTTCCTCTGCCCTTACATCGCCAAATATTTGGCCAAGTTTGAAAAAGGTTATAATTTTGTATTTCACGTATTACGGCATTATCGCACGTCAACGGATTGGGTCCGTGGTATACCGGTTTGAAGAGCAACGAATTAGCAACCGCAGAGTTGTATGTTCGAATCCAACCAAACACCGTCATGAACGAAGGGGACTGGTGCACGTTGAATCTGTCGTGGTCCCCAAAGTCCTCACGTTGTGTGGTGTGGATGTTTGGAGAGCGAGGTGCCACCTCAGGTGTGACCTCTTCATCTGACCATGGTTCAAAATTACGTAGTGATCTCCTCGGAACTTTCCCTTCCGGTTTGATCCCGGGCCGCCGACAATAGCTCGTTGTGTGGCTCCAGTTCAACGTTAATTAAAAATTACATACCATACCACGTCGACAGTCTCGAGATTTTCTACATACCGTAATGAGACCGAGGTTTTTTTTTTTTTGGCCCCTGCGTTATTTAAGTTACCCAAGTGATTTCGACAAGATATCTAGTCCATTAGGATCTGACCAATTTTGCTAATAACGAGATATCTCGTCATCAAGACAATGATGATTTCTTATTATGGTTAGACCAAGATCTGGGCAGTTTTCTTCATGTGACGAGATATCTCGTCTATCGAGATCTGGTCAGTTTTCTTCATGTGACAAGTTATCTTGAATATCGAGAGATGTGGTCAGTTTTCTTCATATGACAAGATTCTTGTTTAACAAGATCTGGTTAGTTTTCTTCGTGTGACGAGACACCTCTTCGAGATAATCACCAGGAGGATTTATATTAACATTGGACTATATTTGAGATTTTATTTGCGTATGAACCGTAAACACTAATGAGTATTTTTGCTTTGATTCTTTGATAGCATCGCAATTCACTCTGTATTTTAGATTGCAGCAGATTTTCAGAGAGCAAAATACTTTTGTGTTATATTTAAGTAGTTTCAAATAAACCTAAATCAAAAGCGTCAAGATTTTATGGAGAAGTTTTATAAGCTGATTCTATAGTAAAGGGCATGAGCTTTGTAATAATAGTAAAGAAATGTTGTTTTTCCATCGAAGGTAGTTGAGTTTGTGTCGCAATGAGCAACACAAAATTTTCGTATGGCAAAAGCCACGCTTAAAAGTGACAAAACTTCTAAAATAATTTCGAAAACAATCTCTTTATTATAAGTTCGTTACGATGTTGTCATAACAAATTTATCTGAACTTTTAAAAAATGATGAAATTGACGAATAATTGTTTTGTTCTACAAATAATTTTCCTAAAGCTGTAGAAATAACAATGGTATTAAATTTCAATTTATCGCCGAATGACCACTACAAATTTTTGAATATAAAATAAACATAATTTTATTTCACAAAAATACACAAACTCCTAGAAAACAAGATTCAGATTTTCAGAGAGCAGATATTCTGAAAGCACATGCTTTCAACATTTCCAAGTGTTTAATAAAGTTGTTCTAGTCAAAATAAAATGCTCTAAATTTCCCCAGTAACAGTGCTTGTATTGTTTGTACATATCAATTAATTCAAAATAGGTTTACAATCTCATACATCAGAGCAATTTAAAAAAAGTATTTAAAAATAAACTCATTTCTCTGCTGCAGAAAAGATTGAAGTAATATCCGCAAGTGAAAAGTGTGTATTAGATCTTGGAAAAGTTGTTTCATTTGTATAAATAGCTAATTGTCAACGAAACGGAGACTACATCTGTTCGTTGCGAGGTCATTACACGATGAACAATAGCTTCATTCTCTTCGGGTATAAAACCTGTTTTCCCTCATTATTTCTATGTTTATGGTTATTTTCCACTTAATGAATCCAGGAGTTGTCAGGTCAACAACTAATCCGAAGTCAGGTTGTATACAGTGCAAGCAACCTTGAGTAGAATACCGGACTGAAACCTTGAAAAATGATTTGTTTCGCTATTCAACCGCACGATTCATTTCAAGATTTTATATGCAAATATTCGTCTTACATTTTTGTGATCCAATTTGTGAAATCGGACGACTATCCAAGTAACATGGGAATACAGCTGTGTTGACATGCTTAAAATACCTTCGTTAAATTGCGAATCACTTATAACTTATCATAGATTTGACCAAAATAAATGTAATTTGTATGAACTCTGACTATTTTGATTCAGAAAATCAGAATCTGCTATCAAAAACAGGGGTTGTTCTTTAAGAAATGAGGTAATAAAAACTTTAATATGAAAACGGGATCTTATGCAAATAAAATTCATATTTATTATTCCGAGTCAAATGAAGTCAAATGACACTCTTGGTTTGATTGTGTGACTCCAAGGACGCGAATAACAATAGGTGTTTGGGTACTTTTTCGGTCAACTGTACCAAGGTAAAAATAAATACAAAAGAAAAAATTATTTTTTTTCGTGGCTTTTTATGTGACTTGATCGGTTGCATTCATTCTACTGGCCTCTAGTTGGCCACTCCTAATTATAAACATGTGATTAACCCCAGCAAATGTTAAAGAAATCATTGCAATGACATTGAATCGGATAGTCACCAGCGATTGCGGGAATGTGATAGAGACTTTTCTAAAATGAAGAGATACAACCCTCAACGCAAACAGGTATATTAAAAAGACAAACAGATCCCTATATCGTAAACGTTGAACTAACATTAATTTGTTTTCAAAAGCATTTGTCCAAAACAGAAACAGAATATTTTTAAATAGTATAATTTCAACGCCAATAGTCGGTACACACAAAACAACAAGTATCGGAATTCAGTTCGTCATTGACATGACTGATCCCAGCAAATGTTAATGAAATCACTGCAATGACATTGAATCGGAAAGTCAGCAGTGATTGCGGGAATCTGATAGAGACCAGTTTGAGATGAGGGGACGCAACCTCCGCTATTAAGAGGGCGCCGATGAAAATCCTCGCAACCAGTTCGCACGGAGGGACGACCTTGCCAATCTGCCTCAGGCCATGTGTGTGTGTGGATGTAGGCCAAGGAACTTCCACTCCACTCATTACCTAAAATAACGGAATAGATACGTCCGAGTCAGTCAGCTGGGCATCACCAACTGCACTGGGTGCAAGAATGACCGACTGGAAATCAATTTGAAGCAAGGTCAATGAAACCGATCGCACGCAGGTGTTGATCTTGCAACCGGGAAGAAACGTCGTAACAGTTACACAAATCGTGTTGGATTTATCGGTTCTGCTGAGTCAGCCACAGCTGAAAATTCTGGTGTTGTTTTTCAAAGGGTGTAGAAGTGGGAGAAAAGTCGGACGTTCTAAAATGGTTTTTAAAGCGACTGTTGGCTTTTGCATGATGACTGATGTGTCTGAAAGATCAGGAGTGTGAATCGTTTTGCTACATGGATCTTTTGTTTTGGCCATGATGAGGTCTATAATTCAGGTGGAATGTCGATCTCGTGTTGCATAAGCGATGAATTAGCGTATTTATTTCGTCTTGAGCAAGATTTCTCACATGAAATTTTCAAAGTTTGACTCATGGAATATTTCTTAAGATGGAAGAATGCTCAAAAAGATGATACAGTCATCGAGGATCGCTACAGTAATGTTTTCATTTGTTTTGTTTTTTGGTTTTATGAAAAAATAATTTTCTTCTGTTTTTTATTTGTTCTTAAGGAAGTTAACATTTTTAATATTTGATTATTTGTATGTTGGTTTAAGTTTTTAAGGACTAACCTTTCTAAGTTTGACTTATATAATATTTCTTAAGTTGGAAGGTTGCTCAAAAAGATGATAGTCTTCGAGGTTCGCACATTTATTTTTTACTTCTGTTTTGTTTTTGGTTTCATGGAAAATATAATACACGTATGGAAGTTTACATTTTATTTTTTGATTACCTGTATGTTGGATTTTAAGTACTAACTATTATAAATGTAACTCATGGAAGTTTTAAATTGTAAGGATGCTCAAAAAGATGATAATTATCGAGGATCGCTTTTTTTTACTTCTGTTTTGATTTAGGTTTTATGGAGACGAAAAATAATACACTCATGTGCGTGGAAGTTAATATTTTTCTATTTTCATTATTTGTATGTTGAATGAAAATTTAATTGCTAACCTTGTCAAACAAAATTCTAAAATTGGAATAAATCTTTCAAAAACTTGTACCTGTTTTATTTGGAACATAATTTTATAAGCATTAAATATTTAACACCTTTTGAATCACATGCAAGGAAAAATTGTAATAGGCTGTAAAAGAAATTAGAGAGGAAATTTCATGAAACAAAAATCTGTTGAAATTAATGGCGATGCTAATGTTTGTTTTTCTCTTTAGTCCCAGCATTCCACATGAGTCGGATGCATGATGCAATCCGTTCTTCTCTTGCTCCTGATTATCTTAAATGTCTTAACTAGTTCGCTTATTGGAGGAAATAGGAATAATACGATTCTACAGAGCCGTAAGTAATTTTGATCCATTTGATACTTCATATCTCAATTTTTTATTCTTTAGTCAAGAAGATTTTTAATGTTTCTACACTTTATAAAAACTTGTATTTTCTCGTATTTTTCTATGGTACTTAATGTATACGTGGCCTTAAATAATGGTACAGCTTTGATATAAAGACTTTTTTGTGGTAACGCTTTTAGCGCATTTTTGGGGTGCTTTTTGTAACGAGGCAGGCAAAGGCAACTCTGCTTTAATAGGATTATAGAAACTTTACGAATATTTTAATCTATTTTTTTAATTTGTGTAAATAACAACCATTTTTTAATTTTACCATGCCAAAAAAACTTTAGTTTGCTTGGTTTTGTGTGATCTTTTATATCATTTATATAATATAGCCTTGTTCCATTAAACTTGAAACTAATAAATTATTTAACTTGGACAAACTTCTTATAACAATATTTCAGAAAAGGATAAGACCTTTTTTGTGAAAGGAAATACTTATCTAGTAGTAACAATCGGTTGTGTAGGGTAAGGCGGGGTAATTGAAATCAGAATTTGTAAGTTCACATTCAATCCCTATTTTCAAACTATTGATAAAGTAATTAAACATTGTTCACCCTACTAAACCAACTTGTCACTATTCTGCTTTGATATTTAATTAGTACGAAGATTCCAGAAAAGAAATTTAACACCGTACTCGGCTGTTTACAACTTCCCCACGTGTTTACAACTACCCATGAAAGTAGGGGTAAACAACGACTTTCCTTGTGAGATTGAATATTGGATAAGTGACAGCATGAGCAGTAGAAGGAACTCCAATGATATTTTTACCCTTCTAATACCATGTTTACAATAACCCCGTTTTGATCTTTACATTTACCAAATACTCCCACTTCTTACCCCAGCATAATATAGTGACACTTGAAAGTTGCAGTGATCATAAGGTGAACTTCCAGGAATACAAAAGAATTAATAATTGGAACATTTACTGAACAAATAATATATTTATTCTAAAAAACAAAAATTTTAAATAAAAAATAAATACAAATTTTAAAATACAAACCTAGGTACGAAAAACAAACAAACATTACATTTCTTACACATTAACAGTGTCCTCAAATTGGAAAATTTCTTTACAGCCTTCTTTGCTACAGGTTGCAGTAGGTAAAATTGCTTTGACATGGTCTTTGGTAACACAGAATTAGTCTTTTTCAACCACAGCGAATTTAGTCGATGCATTTGAGTCCGGTGATCTCAAACTCCTCTTCTGAAACAACATCCACCCTTCATGCATACGAAAAATGGGTTTTCTTTATCTTCACCCCTCAACATCTACCTGTAGAAACGTAGTCGTTTCAATGTCTTCCATGAATGGCTCCAAAATATTTAACTACCCCTACAAGCTAGTCTTCTATATTTTGCTTGAATGTTTGGAGAACTTCAAACTCTTCACCGTCAATGTTGGTCAACTCTTTCAATAGTACCTCATCCTCGCTGTCCTCGGGTTCTGCTTTCCTTTCCATTTTCTTCTTTCTTGGTTTCTTGTTTACTTCTGGCTCTTTCACTATCTTCTCGCCAGGCTTCCTTTTGTTCTTTTTCTCTTCTGCCTCTTTCAAGCGTGACAGTACTTAGTCAGTTGTAAGAACTTCACCATACGTGTGAAGTTTTTGTAAATCAGTCTTCCTGCTCGCCAAGAACACGAAAAATGCAATAAAACGCGATTCAAACGTACTAAATACGATTAAATACAAATTACACGGGACAACATATTGGTTTTCCATCCAAATTGAACGAAGCTGTTGGCAAAGTTATGTTTACAATTACCCCGTCCCTTGAAAAATATGGGGTAATTGTAAACATTCAACTGTAGGTGCATTAAAGTTCCCAGAAGCATAAGTCAATGATTTTCTGTTCGATAGAAACATAACTGACCGTAGCAACGAATTGGAACAACATACCTTTCAATATATATCGGAGGGCAGCAGAAAATGCAACACACAAAAACTTTAAAACCCAAATTTTTCAACCATAAACTTTTCGACTAAACATATTGCTTTCAGCTGTGGTTCAAAGAAATACGGGATCACCATATTGCATCCTCATGGTTGCCAGCTTTCATATTTCATAACTTATTGGTTTCTCGAAATTCCACGTGGGCGCTTGTATAGCTTGTTTACAATTACCCCGCCTAACCCTACATTTTTTTTCAATTTTTAATATATCATACTTTTTGTTAATTTTTCAACTAATTTCCGCTAAGCCGAAACGATGTTTTTTCTCTGAAAGTCTTCCTTGGCGACAAAAAAAGTATGCCAAATGCGTTGTCACAAAAAGTATCTATATCAAAGCTGTACCGAAATTGATTCCATGTTATTCAATAGCATGTTACTCAAGACTTGTGTGTGGATTGATAGTTTTAGAATCACGTTCAGTCAATTAAAATTTGTACAATTCGAGACTCCTGATCAAGTGGACATTTGGTTCCAATGAGATTTACATTTAAATACTCGTCTAGTTACATGAATTTCTTCATTAGAATAGTCGTGAGATTACAGTATCATGTCTTAGTTTTTTCACAACGATATTCCAGAGTCCTTGAAATTTCAGTATTGTGCAATAAATATTATGAAAATAGATTTGACCTCTTTTTAATGTTTATTAAATGGTTAATGCTTTGAAGAGAATTTGAAAAGTAACTCATCAAAGTTGGACAAAAATTGCTCTCGCAAGAACCAAAAAGCTTTTTTTGTGCTATGAACGAAATTATGGCGGAATGTATACTTAAAATGCATTTTCCTCAATTCTATTATTTCAAGCTTTCCCACAGAGAACACTCCTTGTAAGTGAACTGTTTGGAAAGATTATATTTCTCCTTTCTTTGGAATCCTTTGTAATTATTCTATATCTCCTTTCCTTGTGAATGAATATTTCGAAAAGATTCCGTTGGTCTTTTCTTTAGAATATAATCCTTAAGTAATTAATCCTGTTGGTCATTTCATTATAATAGAATCACTTCGAAATATTATATTTCTCTCCTTTTCTTAGAATAGAATCCTTTACAAAAATTATATTTCTCTCTCTTTCCTTTTCAGATTTCCTTAGAATAGAATCCCTTACAAAGATTATATTTCTCCTTTACTTAAAGTATAGTCTCTTGGGAAGATTCTATTACTCTTTTCCTTAAAGTGTAATCTAAAACTTATATTTCTCTTTTCCTTAAAATAAAAAAATCTTTTGAAAGTAAATCATTATTTTGCTCCTTTTCTTCGAATATAACCCTTTTTAAAAATTATATTCTCCTTTAATTATAATAGAAAGTCATAAGCAAAAGATTCTGTTGGTCATTTCCTTATAATATTTAATTCTTTAGAAAGATTTTGTTGGTCACGAAGGTCATAATTGAGTAGAAGTCATATGCAAGTAAGAATGCAGGTTGAAAGGTGGAATTATGTGTGTGAGAGGGGGTCAGAGAGAGGATTAATAAACATGTATTTATTATATACAACTATCAGGAGAAAACATTCATCTTAGTCTCAAATCTTCGAAATTCAATGGGATCTAAAACATGTCTTTTTTAAATAAGAGAGTACAGTTTTTGGAAACCAAATCTTTAATTTGAGAGTACTCAACATTTTAGTTTTCATTCAGTGCTGCAAAAAATTAATTTGATATGAATTTTGTTGATTTTGAATGTAAAGCGGATTTTCTTGTAGATTTGTCAAACTAAAAATTCTTAATTGAATGCTTTGTTAGTAAAACTCAACATTTATTTTCACATAGAAATTGTCAGACAATGTCATATAATTGTATTTTTACTTTTTGTTCAAAACTTTGTGAAGGGGGGTTCCCTTTAACGTAGTAGTTTTTGTTATGCTTTGTATAATTCTTGTACTACTTGGTTTTCTTTAATAGAGCATGTTTCAAAAGTTTATCAAAATTCATTCATTTCGTCCGAACAAAACCTGAAGACGCATCGTTTATTTTTTTATTGAAATATATTAAGATTTTGTGTTTTGTTTTATGCCCTCCTAAAATATTTTCAAAAAGACATTAAAAATACTTAATTTGTAGTTAATATTTAACAAGATAAAACCTTCACAGAAATTGTGTGAGCGCATCCTTAATGCAATGCTAGCGCCAATAATCACGTATATACTGGTACATTTTTGAGCTAGACATTTTCTGATATTTTCTGAGTGACTATAATTGTACCACAACTTGGGCAATGGTATTGGTTTAGACTATCAAAAACGTTTTTTCTCATTATGTAACACTAGAAAATTCGCTGACCTCTTCTTTTTGATACGTCGAGGTGTTATTTTGTCTTATTTTAGAATTTGAGCTTCGAATAATCTTACGATCAAAATTTGTAATAATTATGATCAAAACTTTATGATAAACATTAAGGAAACATCATTACGTAGCCTAAGCTTTTCAAACTAAATTTAAAAAATGTAAGCATATTATACAATTTTAAAATTTCAAATAATGTACGGTATTTACGAAACTTGCATGGTCTTATACTTTATCGTACTTTCTAAAGTAATGCTCCATAATATTGACCTCTACAATGTCTGAGGATCGACAAAAAACGTGTTTACAAAATTGATAAAAAATTATATTCCCTTTACATTATATACCTTTACTGCTTGTTCATGAATCCATAATCAAAGACATCTTTACAAAATTCGTAAAAATAAAATATCCATACTATTGACCTCTGCTGTATCTGAGGAACCTACCGAAGACTTTTACAAAATTCTTAAAAACATTAATGCTCCATAATATTTACCTTTACTGTTTCTTAATCCACGCTCATGGACATCTTTACAAAATTCGTAAAAAATAAATTACCCATAATATTGACCTCCAATATACCTGAGGACATGTTTACAAAATTTGTGAAAAGTAAATCGTGTATATCCGTGTTAGGAAACCTAAGGGCTGTTTGAAGAAGACTTTTTTAAGATTTACGGTCAGTAAGCGTCATAATACCGTGACTAAAAGAAAGCTGGAAAGAAACCATGAAACAGTCCCGGTCACTTTCCTAAGCATGTGAAAACTAAAAATAACGTGATTTATTGCAACCCTGGTTGTTAAAGTAAGTATCGTGTAAAATCCATGTGATATAATATTGTAGCTATGTAAAACCGGTCCCCAATTGAAAACCACCATTTGCATATGTAAAATTTTATAAAATTGAATATTTTTGTCATTTTCTTTTTAGCAAGTAAAATATTGTGACTAGCCAAAAAATAGTTAGGATTTAAATTATGAATCTGAGGAGGATAAGGGTGAACTGACTCACCAGTTTTATAGTGCAACTTAAAAGTTTTGGTGTCTACCATATACGATTTTATGCGGTATTTCGATGTATGTAAATTATAACACTCTTAGTGTTGGAAAAAAATTTAATAATCGAGAAAATTCTACACACACTTCAACCATACTCAAAACATACTTAGGTTCTATAATGTGTTTTAAATTAATGGAAATCGATAGAAGAGCACCTATAAAGAGGGCTATGGGTACTTAAGCACATCCCACGTCGTATTAAAAGCATAAGATATCCGTATTAAATTCATTGATTACTTCTTTAAAAATCTTGTACAAAGGTGTTTTGACATTTTCTCCTTGAGTCAATAAATATTTATTCATTGCCCTTATCCCATTTATAAAAATGCTTCATTTCTTCACTGGGAATGGATAAAATAAATTAAAATGTTAATATAGTTCATTAAAACATTGGCACCTTTTCCCTTCAATACAGCTTCTATTAGCTTTGTAGTTGTCACTCTTAATCCTGTCTTTAGATAACACACTCTAAAACTACTATCTAGGTAACATACTCTAAATCTAGTCCGTAGGTAACACACTCCAAAACTAGTCTCTAGGTAACACACTCTAAAACAACTCTATATTTCAAACAAATTTATAGATTTTAAAATCACCCATTAAATTAAGAGCTTACGATAAAAATGTTCCCCATCCAGACAAATGTCCTGGGTGTACTCCTTATTAGCTAAAATTTTTAACTTTAACTATAATTATATAAATAACTAGGTTTTATATCCGAAAATGGTAAGTTATAATTTTTAACTGGGACTACTTTAACAATACTTACATACATAGCTAGACAGCGTTCGAAATCATTGGTGTTCCGCTGGTCCGAGACTACTAAAAGTACGATCGTACCAAGAGATTAAAAATCTGGGTGGTCCGCGGGACCAGTAGCTATAAGAAAGCGAGTGCACGAGTTTTCTTCTCTACCATTATAAAAGGAAGTGTTTGTCCTCCACTACGCAGTGTCCTGACGAATCTATGGCACTTAGAATAATGAAATTTGGCACACAGGTAGTCCGATTTTTTTGCAATTTTTGTGATTTGCCCGAATTTTAAAATTTAATTAGAACATTTTAAAATGAATTTAATGGAATTTAATTATCATTGTTTTCTTTAGAATGGCAACAGCATAGTAAAGAGATGACAGAGTCTAAATTTATTTTTTTTTCCGTTTCCGTTTGATTTTGTGGAGGAACGATTTTTCAGCCGAAAAAAAAAATAAAGTTTAAACTAGAGTTATGCAGTTCTTTTTTATCTCTATCTCCTAGATCGTTAAAAATAGAGTACAAATTTCAACGGATTTTAAATCTGCGGAAAATTTCAGATTTGATCGATACCTAAAAATGTGATTTTCTTTAAATAAATAATTTTGAAATTGTAACCTTTATATATTTTCCAATCAAATTCGACCTTTGCATTATAGATTCCATTTCTTACGCTCAAAGGATTCCAGCCAAGGAAAACAAAACCAATAAAAAAAATTTGACTGGCATTGTTTAGTTCTTTTTTGTAAATTCGGGATCGTTAAAGATAGATTGAAAATTTCAACGAATTTGAAATCTGAGGGAAATTTTACACCAGATAGATACTTTCTACGTTTGATTTTCTTTCAATAAATATTTTTTTAATTAAATGTTTATATTTTCGCAAGAGATTGTGACGTCACGCCGATTGGATCTCTTCGCAATTCGAATTTGGTCGCATTTGACAATGACGAGGCCACCACGGGCAACGCCGTGATGGCTGTTATCCAAAAGGCTACGGTTAGATCCAATGGGTTATGGTTATCCAATATGCGGCGAATTCCCATAGACTTCACAAACCAAATGGGAATTCGTATGAATCATCGGCAGTTAGCAAGCAATGGTCACACCTGACCCCGCGAAAAGAATTGTCACGGGCAACGCCATGCTGGCCACGCAGCTGGCTAGTT
Organism: Metellina segmentata; assembly: GCA_947359465.1. Lineage (NCBI taxonomy): Eukaryota > Metazoa > Arthropoda > Arachnida > Araneae > Tetragnathidae > Metellina > Metellina segmentata. The sequence continues at coordinate 33,955,219 of OX375872.1, forward strand.
TAAAATAAGTTTCAAACTCCCAGACTTTACTTTTGGCAACCTGTCGAAATTTATTTCGGTCACGTGATCGAGAATTTGGAAGTTCGTACCAGTGTATACTGGAGTTTCTGGTTTCTGCCTCCAAAATGCAAACATTATAATCGTCACCTGTTGAATCATTGTCAGGTCCTAAAATAAAGGGCGCTGCGGAGCTTTTCCGGTCTCGCTTTTCGGCGGGAGGGCGCTTACTTAACCACATGGTTAATCGCACTCTGTTCTCTTGCGATTACCGGCTCGTCCAATTTCTGGGAGTGGGGCAGTTAAAATTCCTTAGAGACTTGAAGCTAATAAAAAAATGTATCTACAATTTGACAGAATTTTTATTCGGCAAAGTAAAAATTTCACGAGTGAATTTGAAATTTGGAGAGTGTAAATTTTATACCCTGAATTAACACGCTATTAACTAAATACATTTATTATTTGAGGAGCGGACCAGTATATTTTCGTATACACTGGTCCTTGGGACCAGTCACTTTTCTTTTTCTTTTCTAACGCTGAAGCTAGATTTAATAATTTGTTTTAACTTTATAATTTTTAACTGAGTAAAAAAAACTTTAACAATATATACTTGCATACATAACTAGATTTAATAATTTGCTTTAACTGAAAAGGAAATTATAATTTTTAACCTTGACTACTTTTGTGAACATAACTCGAGTGTAAGTGATTTACCTTGAATGGGACTTCAGATTTTTTAACTTTAACTGTAATTAACTAGGTTTTATACTGTGTTTTATCCGAATGGTAAGTTATAATTTGGCAGTGAAAACTTTAGTTATATTTACATATACTTAAAGGTTTTATATAACTTAATAGGAAGCTATGGCTTTTAACTTTTTGTGTGACTAACACTAATACACATAACTGGAGTATATAATGTGTTTTAACTGTGTGTGTGAATGGTACGCTATCATATTTAACTTTAACTAGATTAATATATATAATTAGGTTTTATACTTTGCTTTAATTAAATGGGGAGTTTCAATTTTTATGTACATAATTTGATTATATTTTGTATTTTACCGAATAAGAAGTTATAATTATTTTAAGGTCTGGGAGATATCTATGTAGAACAAGTGTGTACTTTTAATAGAAATAGTTTTTACTCGATTTATTTACATTTGTAGTATTTGAGTTAAATGTGCAACTGCTTGGGAAATTTACCACTCCCCTTTCAAAGTACAGATTCAAAAAGTGCGTACCATTCAATAAAGAGTAACGTCTTCTTTTAATTCATATGCTAAAACTAGCATCAGGAGGCACGATGCCTTATAAGTTTGACTAAAACTATGCATAAGATTTGTTTTCTAATTTTCGGTGCAATTTCAGCATCCCCAGTTACCAATATTACGCTACTGGTTATATACGCCACTGACTGTGTAGCTATTCTCTGAACCTAATAAATTATCATATAGCTATCTTATCATCAGCTTTTATTTACAGGATCTGATCAAGCGAAGGAAAAATTTTCCCGACCTTCTTCCATTATACGCAATTTGATAAAGCCTCGAAAAGTGCATCTGTTCTCTGGTTGTCCAGCCAACACTCAGTGTTCCTTCATCTTGTCTTGCTGGTGGACCGGTGACTCTGTAGGGACTTCCTGTGGGCCATTTTTCTTTTGCTGCGGCAGTCAAGACAGCAGGGATGACCATCACATTAACCAGTTATACTACGGGCCCGTGCGAAATGACCCAGGTATGATACAATTAGTAGGATACAGTTGTAACAAATTTGTTTCAGTTTTAGTTTTGAAACAAATGGATTTTGTTTCTTTTTTTAACATGCTGTTACTCATTGGTTAAAGATAAAAGAGCGTATAGTTTTCATTAACACGTTAGTTTTCTCTATAATTAGATATATGTCTGACCGTAATTTTTTACGCATTACATTCTCTACTATTAATCTCCTGGCACACATGAACTAATTACCAAAATTCTGCAGCATACCAAAGAACATAATATATTTTTTGCCGATCTAACAAAAAGATACTTATAATTTTGATTGATGTGGCAAAAATATTCCTTAATTAAGGACTTAATTTTTTTAATTGCCTAATCCAAAATGGGTGTCTTTTAAAATCCTTTTGAAAATATATTTTATGATGCTTGTAATTTGGTAATTTTTTAATTAATGCCGCCCTGGAGCAACACAACGGGCTATTGACGACGGTCCAGGTATGATGTTTTGTAATAAAATAATAATCAAAATTATTTATACGGTTATTAAAAAACCGATTGTTACTTGAAATTATTTGTGAACACACAACTCAATAGTTCAAAACTGAACATTTGAAATGAAATAAATCTTATACAATTTGAACCTTTTCACCATTTTTTTAGGCCCTCCGATGCAATTTTTGCTGCACACTGGTTGAGAATCGCTGCTATAATCTGTTACTTTATATACGCACTCATTAACACGTAGGTTTTCGATAACTCTACTGATATATGTCTGACTAATCTGATATATTTTATTCATTAACACGTTAGTTTTCTATATATTTACAAACATATGTCTGACCACCATGTGATACATGCGCTCACTCATTAATACATTAGTTTTCTATAGTTACAGATATATGTCTGACCGTAATCTATTACATGTGCATCCGTAAAAATAAACGACTTACCCGATCGTAACACGTAATTGAAAGTAAATATTCTGCTTCTGGAATTAAGTATGTACTTAATTAAGTATGTATTAAACAATACATTTGTTTTAATTTGTCTGAAATTGAATTTTTTAAACTAGTTTCTACATTTATCGTCTAATTAATGTATATTTAGGGGTTATCTATATGCCTCCAAAAATAATAAGCTTGATTTTGATTTTTTAATTTCGTCTTCTATCTAGGTGCAGTGTTGGGGATGTCTAGGGACAGAGCTTAACACTGTAGAGTTTCCTAAAGAGGGTCAAGCAAGAGTTATATAACCTACTTAATAGTACTTAATTAAAAGTTAATATTTTGCAACTGAAGTTAAGTGTATACACACGAACAATATGCTTGTTTATTCAATTTGAAATTTAAGAAAGGAGATTTTACATTTATCTTACAAATAATTTAAATGTTAAGAAATTTATATTTATACCAAAAATTAAAACCTTGATTTAATCTAAATTTGCCTGTGTAGGGCCTCAGTAAAAATAATATTGTATTAGACAATGAGATTTAATTTTGTACAGCAATTTAAAGTTTTTCCAATTAGAAATAAACTGTTTGAGATAAACAATGGAATCTACTCTGTGTATCATAATACGACTATAGCATTAATTTTCTGAAGTTGAAATCAAGTCTGATCGTGGTCAAATTAAGCTGTCAAATTATAATAGGCCTCAGTCTAGAAAAATTTATATGTTTTTTCAATTAAAATTTGAATAATCATTTAAATTACTCCGTCCAGTAATTTAAATGGTTTTTTTTTCCAATGAGAAAGACAGTAAACTGATACAGGTAAAAATTGGAATATATTCTGTACATCATCAGCTTGAGCTTTAGTTTTCTGCTGTAGTTGAAAGTAAGACTTATCGTGATAGATATAATTAGTGATCAAATCCTATTAGAAGTGACCGGCCCAGAATAAGATGTTTGTGATGTGAGAAATTCCTTCCACGTATTGATAAATAAAAGCATATATATGTTACACTTTTAGTTCAAAAGTAAAATTCTGGAAGTTTCTTAGAAATAATTATATAAATCTATCTAGTCATAAAATGTAACTTAGATTAATTTTGTAATGTCTTTTGTTAATATTGAACAATATATTTATCTAAAAACAAACGAACTCCCATTTCATGAGATTACAATCTAAAAGGTGCTATTTCCTTAAAATAGTTGTTAAGATCATCGCCTATTTTAGAAAACGTCAAATTGTTTAAAATTACATAGTAATCGTAACAATTCGGATTCTTCCTTCATCTGATACCGTTAGATGGCGACACCAATCATATCAACCAGTCAGAAACTTTTCTAACAGACCTGGATCTGGGGAAATAAGTTCAGAGTAATATTATTGTATTGAGGTGTCAACACACACAAACAACACACACACACACCCCTCTCCTCCTGAAATAATATCGACAAGTGAACCATTTAAAACCACAATTAAACAATTATAAAATCTTTGCTTAGTTTTTCATTTTTCCCCCTGATAAGGTTCTGTTAATGCATATTGTTTGAAATAATTTGTTTATTAAAAAAATGTGTGATGATACTTTTTTTACGGAATTTTTCATGTAACAAATCAGGTGCTGGTTAATTGATTGGTTGGTTGGGGGTTTTATGGTGCAAATGCCATATTTGTTGCAACAAATGAGGTGTATTGAACATCAAACAAATTAAAATCTTTCATCACAAGTTAAGGTGCTGTTTATGTCTAATCACATTTTTTAATTTATTAACTATTCAAATTAAATAATTCGGAGTATTTGTAGTGGCTATCATTGTCAATACACAATTTGTGATAGATTACAGTGAATTGTTTACTCGATAAACTGCAATAAAAAAAAAATTGACATATTCCACGTAGCAATATCGTACCTATCAGTGAAATGACTCGAATTTGTTAAAATATTTCAATGAGTGACCAAATAATTATCTTATCGCATCCCGGCAAGAAAAGTGACACAAGTCAAAAAATAAAAATTTTGAGGTTATGTCATTGAAAAATATGTTTGAGATGCCCCAGCATGTTATATTACTATTCTATGGAATATAATAGGATTTAAAGACACATAAATACTTCCTGAAAATTAAAAGAAGCTTTTACTATTTCAATATAAGTTTTTAGTATCCTTTAAGTTGATTTTTCTCAAATGCTGCAATTTTGAGTTGTGTCACTTTCCTTGCCGGGGTGCGATATATTGTCGGCTTAGAACAGAAACTCTATTACTGACAAAAAAAAAAAATTTTACTGTACAGCTTTTAAAAACTAATTCTGTTAGATTTTAGTTCATAATTATAAGATCCTTTTTGGTAGTGTTATATATATTTTAAACATATTATAATATGATGATATATTTCTCATCATCATAAAAATAAGCATTTAGTGTTTAAACACAAATGTTCCGAAAAGACTAGAATTTTAAAATTTCCGTGCTTATTAAATAAATTCCAGGTTCCTTGATTGTGTGTCCCTTTATTATGTGTCCCTTGATTATTGACAAAATGATGCTTTCAGTTTCAAAAGCAGTTCTCCTTCTTTAGAAATTTCTAAAGGAATGAAATATAACAAATGCCCGAAGTTTAATCAATATATTATAAATGCTCCTATTTAAATTAATAGCGTTTAGGAAAATAATTCTATTTTCTATGTGTTAAAAAGCCTGTTTTGTTGTTTTATGTCACTGACAAATTTATAAAATTAAACCAACAGATATTATAATATTTTATTATATATATATATACATTTCTTAAGTATATGAATTCGTTCAAGTAGATTTTAAAACAAACCACTAGATAGCGCTACCAGTCATTTATGTTTACCCTTTCAGTGTTAGTCGGACTTCTTGTGATGTCTCCACCTGTTTTAATTTGCTTAAAGGGACACAAGAACCCTAAAAATTACCAAAATTATCTATTTTTTATTGTTTTTTTTTACTGTTCAGTTTCAGAGTTTATGCAAATTCCACTGTGAGCTTTTCCCTCAAATGACAGGTGTTTCCTATAACTATTAAACTAGTCCTTTTTCTTGGCCTTTCTGTTTTCAAACTACAACACATTTAAAATCCTATGTCTTTTGAAAATTAATACAAATATTTCTTCCTTTTTGTGGCTGTTTTTTATGTCTATGATAACTTTGTGCGTTAAATAGGATTTAGAAAAATTGTTCATCTCTTAAAATCATAGAAGTAATTTTGACTGTATGTTTATTGCTTCTACTATAATGCTTTTTTAAAATATTTAATAGAAATTGAAAAAGGTAAACCAATACATAAAATTGTAAGAATGAAAATATACAAAACAAGTGGGGAAATATAAAATTTCAAACACTGTAGGACTTTCATATACAATATTGAAATGTTTTTTAATTCAATTTTTTAATTGTTGTTTTTGGACAATGATATTTTCTATTTCATGTATATTGGAAAAACGGATAAAAAAAAATTTTGGTGTTTATGTTAAATTGAAAATAATTGTTCAAAGGGTAATGTGTCCTTATATAAATATTCTAGGTACAAGGGCTTAAGAGCTAGGTATAAAGGATAAAGACATATTATAGGTTTAAAGGCTTCTAAGTAAGAGTGTAAAGTGTCCCCTCCCCTCCAGCCAACATATCTATATTTAACAAAAATTTTCTTAAATTTCGTAGGCATAATTTTTTTTAATTCCTTACTATTAATAACGAACCACAACTTTCGCCAACGACCGATTACTAGTCGTGTTGCATCGAGGCCCTATTTCCCAGAACTGAAGTTGAAACAAGGTTTGCAGATTTTAAATCTTTAGAAGACAGGTTTTATTTGGAATCAGTACCTAATCATGTGCAAATGGAGGTAATCCAGAGCTCTTCAGATTTGTAGGAAAAATTCATTGAAGTTTAAGTGCCGGATTTTTACAAATATTTGTCAGCCAAATTTGAAAACACTCGAAAAAATTATTCCCACGTTTGGAAGTACTTATTGGAGTGATAAATTATTTTCACTTATGAAAGTAAATAAGTCTCCTGTCAAATCCAGAATTTCTGACATTCACCTTGGGTCAGTTTTGAAAGTAGTGTCATTCCACATGAAATGAGCAAAAATCAGGAAAAACCTGTGGCCATATGGTAATGGATTTCTATGAAATATTTTACAGGGGTTTAGTTTATGTATAAATAACGATATCCAAAATATTTAGGTTAAAAATTAATATTTTCGAGGTTTAGGGCATTTTAAGGACTTAAAACTTTGAAGAGCAGTTGTGAGATCGCTTAATGTTGCATGTTTGAAGTTCTGTTTCTCAAAAACTACTTAACGTAGACAAACATGTTTTACATTTTTACAATCTGCGCAAAATGTTCTTATCTCACTTTGGCAACAATAATTTTAAACATCATATTTAATCTAAAATTTAGTTGCAAAAAAAAGGAAAATTGTCATTTTTGTCACAATTAAAAACATTTCTAAGGGCTAAAAAAATTTTAAGACATCCTTTATATTCATGTCAGTTACTGTGCTAGGTATGATAAAAATACTGATAGAGTTTGGAAGTCGCATTTTAATTCTTTCATCTTCAAAATAGCTAACGAAACTAACAAAATGACAATTTTCTACTCTAAATAGGCATAAGCAATCAAATGAAGGACAGCTCTGATAAAACCAACATTTCACAGGCTTATTTATTGACTACCAGCTACAGGCTCAAGCCTAACAAGGCTGGTCCTTTGTTTATGAATTCCCCAATTCCCACTGACTATGCAATTGTATCTTAAATTCGTACACTCCCTTTGAGACACAATGGGAGAGAACACATTCGAATGACCTTCGTTTGTTTCGAGATTCATTAATTTTGGTTTCCTGCGAAACGGATTCCAGTGAAGCAAAATATGTTACTAAAGTTTCACTGGCGTTCTTCAGTGCTTTTTTCTATCTCGGGGATCGTTAAAGGTAGAATAAAACTTTTAACGGATTTGAAATCTACGGAAAATTTTACACCAGCTAGATACCTTTTACGTTTGATTTTATTTTTTTATTTTATACTTTCGCAAGAGATTGTGACCACGTGAACTTCCACTTTCCAAAAATAAACAGATCGCATTTTCTGACCTTCGCGTAAAAATAAAAATTGATTACATTTCCTGCCCTATTCCATTTTAGCAAAGGAGAGCAAGAAATAAAAAGATTTTGACTGGGATTGTTAAGTTCTTTTTTCGTAAAATCGGAATCGCTAAAGATAGATTGAAAATTTCAACGGATTTGAAATCTGCTGAAAATTGTACACCGGATTAATACCTTACACTACAGGCATGGGGAACGCCGGGATAGCCACGCAGTGACTAGTTCTAACTAAAACTGAAACTATATACAACTATTACGGTTTTTTTACCTTTTCAGTGTCACGGCACATATATAGCATATGTTTCTCTTATTTTAGTGTGTGGCCGAAGCTCCGCTTCAACAAGCAGGATTGTTGGAGGTGAAGACGCTGCATTTGGGCAGTTCCCTTGGCTGGTAACAAAGGAACTTTTATTTTGTTGTGCTTTTATGATGTGGATTGATTCAAGCAACTGATAAGAACTTCGATTTAGGCATAATATGAGGGTTACAAAAAGACACTTAAGACATCGATAATACTCTTACTACTGAAAAAAATCTCCAAAATCTTAGCAAATCACTTTTAGATTCATTTCATTTGTAGACACACAACTGATTAAATCTCCAAAATCTACACAGTTCAATTTTAGATTCACATTCGATGTGTGCTTTTATAGGTAAACTTAAAACTGAAAATTGACGCTCTTTATTTCTGATCTGATCACAGGTCGTGTCCTGCTAAATTACTCATTATTTGGGTCTTCTTCATTTTTATTAGACGTTATGGCAACAAATTTGACACTTAAAAATATTTTCAAATTAAAGTATTTATTTTTTGTTGAAAAAAATCACAAATTTAGTCGCTCTAGGCTACAGCCTATTTAGGCATACTGCACTGTCAGAGGCCAGTGCAATGTGAAGAATCTAATGAAGCTGTGATAGTACCAGGGACAGTTTGCGATATCACTAGATTTTAGACAATTGGAAGTAACAGTAGAACCTTAATTATCTGAGCTCCGATTAACCGAGCGCCCGTGTTATCCCAACGAAATTTGGTACCAGGTTTATTTTATTTATTTATTTAGCTTTGAATAAAACTTCGCGCGCGAGTGTGTGCGCTATGTGATTGATCTGGTTTTACGGTGATGGTTGGCTGGTTTTTGAAATATGGGCGATTTTTCTCGATAACATTTCAAATAACCCAGTGTAATTTTATAAAATAACAATTTGAGAGAAATTGTTTTGAAAAAGGAAATAGCTGTTATAACTGCGTGTTTATGCCACTTGTTATTGAAGTTGGAGCAACTGTCAATCAATTAGAAACTGTCATCAAATGTTTAAAAGTAATTCTGACAATGTCTAAAAATACTAAAATTGAATTAATTAATTAAATACCTACTGTTAGCAAAATTTGTATTAATACTGTTATTATGAATTCACAATAATAGTTAACATTGTTATCACAAAGTAGCAGTTTTGCCCATCTGCCCTAGTTGATTTGGATTATATGACTGTAGACCCCAAACGCAAGACAAAATAAAATTTCAAATAAAAATGGATTTTAAAATATCAGATTTACAGTCAAACATTAAAAGCATGATAAAACATTTAAGTAAACCACATGAAAACAAAATAAACTCTTCAAAATTCAAAAGTATGAAAAAAATACTTTAAATCATCTCAGTATGAACATGAAAAGTAAAATGTGGTTTAAAATGTACTGAATGTGAAATATGAAATGTTGTAGTTTATGTGTGTGAAAGTGCTAAGGACTTCTTCAAGATAAGTTTAAAAAGTATGAAACTCTCTCACTTCTAGATATTTGTAAAAGTATCTCAACTGTAACACAAAGTATACTGTACATACTATATAAACTATATTACTACAACATACTGTAACACAAAAACTCAAGTACTGATAATTGTAAATCCTTGTTTTATAAAGCCTTTAGTAGCGGTAATCAAGTTTTTTAGCAGTTTTAAGTCTCGGTCCATATTATCTCGGATTATCAAGGTTCCACTTTCGTAGTGTGGAGGGTATGTTTCCCACACAATGTCTCATAGAACGATGAAATTCTAAAAACTATGTATTGCAGGCTTTCATCCAAGTGGGCGGTAGCCGTTGCGGTGGAGCTTTGGTAGCATGGAGACATGTCGTCACAGCAGGACACTGTGTAGCAAAGTATGTGTATTCCGTATCATACTCACTTTAATTTTTACATTTTTTTGTATTTCAAATACACTAATATTTTACTTTATGTACTTGAAATACACTGAATTGCCAGTAAAACTCTTGCACCAGTCTAATAGCATCATATTTGGTCTACATTGGTCTGACAGCGTACATTTGTTTGAGAGTACAAACAGACAGACGTCTACTCTGCTTTACACTGAAGCGCCACATGAACTCTTACATACATCTAATACTTGAAAGGCCCTCCCACGGTAGTGTAGGACTGTAAAATACCGCGAACATGGATTCCACGAACTTCTGACTTATTCTGAAAACATATTTATTAATTTTGGCGAGTGGAAGGTTACTAGAGATTCAGACGCTAATGTCCATGGTATGGTATTGTAGTTGTGTGTAATGTAGTCTCAATTTTTTTTAGTCAAAAGCCCTTCATTTTTAAATGTTAAGGATTTTCTATATAGGAATAGCATGCATGAGAATTTATATTTTCAAAGATGATGCTTTTTTTTTCTTATGAGGGTCTTTTGTCTTAAGCTTCATATAGAGGGTGCGAGTGTTCTTTTGAGTAATAAAATACTTCCTGATTCATTACGAAATTTACGTACCCTAGCAAGTTATTCGAATGCCATTTCATCTCGTCGCTTATAGAATTAGTCGTAAATTTTATAAGTTTTGTTTTTTATTAACATGAAACCTCCAATACATGAGTTACAAGTCCATGAAGTTTTGTTCTTATTGTTCCACACGAATCATTTTGTAGAGAAAGAATTAATGTTAATCGAGTAGTGGAACGGCGATAACTCAAACATATTAAGGTAAATAAATTCTAAATAATCATATCCATCACCGTTACGAGAAAGGAATAGTTCTTAAATTGAAGTATTACAGAGGCTGTTCACACATTTTTTAGACAATGTATATTGTATTCACAAAACTAAATTACATAAAAATCTGGTGTTTTAAATGTTCTATTTGATAGCCCTTATTCTGAACTATCTTTCGACACCGTAATTTCCAGGATAATAATGCCTTTTGAAGTGTTAGAAGAGGTATTCTATCCCATTCCTCCTGAACAGCTTTCCAGAGTCCTGTAAGGGTTGCGGGACGACGTTTGGATAATGCAGATTTTAAAAGTCTAAAAGCACAAAAATCCATAGGTGATACATCGGGAGATTTAGTAGGGATATCAGTGAAGGGTATGGCCTTGATACCGTTTTTTTGTTCCATTTCTTTTAGGAAATTTACAGTGGATTTTGATGTGTGACTGCTAGCTTTGTCTTGATGGAGTTCCACAGATTGATGGCACTGTGGGTAAAGCGATGGTATTTCATTCAGAAAAATTGGCGATAAAATATGTTCCTGATAGTATTTGGAGTTAATCTTGACATTTTTTTCCACTCTCTTTTTTTTTAACTTGCCATTATATGAAAAAATCAGCAACAATCATGAATCCCTTAGAAAAACTTTCTTTCGATTCTGTGAACCATGTACTTAAATTTTTTTTTCTCCCCTTTCATGATAATAAATGGCTCTTTTTTTGCTGTAAACATTTAAATACACCCATGATCCATCTATTGTGACAATTTTTTTCCATTCTTCTTTGGATAAGTGTTTCTCGTATAGAATTCGGCAGCGTGTCCTGCGTTCAGCGATATGCTTTGGAGAAAGACGATGCACTTTGCATTTTTTTGCTTTCTTAAGATTTAAATCAACGTTTATCATTTTGTTTACAGTGGACACCGAGTATTTTAATGATTTTGCAACTGTCCTTTGACTAGGGGCATTTTCTTTTAACATTAAACAACGTACCTTTGCAATAGTCGAAGATGTCCGTTTCTTCCTTGGATACTTGTTTGGAATTTTTGTTCCACTTGAGGCTCCAATTTGACTTTTTTTTTTCCTTTCTTGTTGACGATATTACCTATCGATGCTTTAGATATCACAAAATCATGACTCTCACATCGTTTTTGGGTAACGGAATATGAATATTTCTCTTCGGAAACAGCATAAATATAGCCTTCGAACCACTGCTTCGTTAAAAACGCCATTTTGAATAAAAACAAACCTCTCAAGCCGCAGACGATAATTTTGACTTTTAAAAACATAGTACAACTGCAATTATTTCTTTTGCAGCAAACGATTTTTTATTACCGCTAACCAAAATCGTCTAAAAAATGTGCGAACAGCCTCTGTATTTTCCTCTTTTGTTATTTTGTTAATACTAAATATGGTGATAAATTCTTTGATTAGCATAGTAATATTCAAACATGTATTAGTCAACGTCATTTTTTGCAGGACGCAACATAATCCCGGAATCATCAAAGTGACTTTAGGTGACTATATCTTGAATTCCGACCTGGAAGGACTGCCAAGTGAAACTTTCGGAGTCGACGAAGTGAAGGTTCATCCAAAATTCCGGTTCACACCCCAAGCGGATCGTTTCGACGTAGCCGTGTTACTGCTGGACAGAGCTGTGGGCTACCGGTTCAACATGAAACCGATTTGCTTACCAGAAAAAGGAACCGATTTCTTGGGAACCGTCGGCTATGCGGCTGGCTGGGGCGCATTAGAGCCAGGTACTTTGCTTCAGCAAATTTGTACCATTTTTAATGTACGGACAACTGAATCGGGCCGATACTCCTGATATCTCATTTCTCTCTCTTCCAAGGAAGGCACTTTTGACACAACCTTCACTAATGTTACATAACAGGGCGGCGTTTATTGGCAACTCCATCTACATTTATAACTTAAAGCAACATACTGAGACCGGATGATTTTTAAGGACATCAAAGAAACAATTATTATTAACATCAATTATAAACAAAATACTTTTTTTTTTTTACTATCTACAATATGTCTTAAACAGTCATGAAATTTACTTTCAGTATTAATACTTACTTCTTAACAGTCAATATCAATATTTCTTATATTAAATAAGAATATACAAGTATTATACAGCAAAAAAGAAATAACATCATAGAATAATTATAGATAAAATTGTAAATCAATTCAAAAGCCAAAGAATGTTCAATTTCCAATTGATAGTAGAACAATCTTATGAATTGGCCGTTTGAGTTCTCCTCAAGCAGTTTTTAGCATATTCCTGGCACCTACAAAGTTTGTACCACAATCACTATGTAATTCTGGTTTTTTTTCCTCTTCTGGCAATGAACCTCCTTAAAGCTGCAATACTGGACTCCCGAGGTCATATCGCTGACAGATTCCAGATGTACAGCCTTTGTTATGAAACATACCAACACGTATACATAAGTTTTCACAGCTTTAACTCCTCTACCTCTTCTGGGCTTGACCTGAAATGGACGGGCGAAATCCGTTCCTGTTTTAGAAAATGCTTTGCCAGGAGTGGTTCTCGACGTTGGAAGATCTCCCATCAACTGGCTTGACAGTTCTTTTCGATGGCGAGCACACACCATACATTTTCTAACGATGCGCCGAATAGCAGTTTGTGCATTGATGATCCAATTAGTCCGCCTAATTTCAGAGTTGATTAACTGTGCTGCTCCATGCAGATACTTTATGTGAAAGTATCGAATTATTAAGCCCGTAGTATGATGAGTTTTCGGCATATTGAGGGGATGTTTTGTGTTCTCATGAAGGCTTGTATTTTTAATCCTGCCTCCAACTCTCACTAATCCCTCATGATCTAAATAAGGACTTAGTTGGATCAATTTTCTTGACGCGCGAGCAAGAGCTTAGTTTTATTTTTCTATAGAAGACCGATTTTCTCACCGAATTCACAACTTTGAACAGCCCCTATAAGCAAATTTGTACTACCTTATATGGTATAGATACTTTTAGCCCTCTAAGATTTCCTAGGAACCTGAGGCACCAGGTTCTAGGAAGTCCAGGATGAAAATTTAGTCCACAACTCTTCTACCAAACTCAATCTAACCACCAAACTATTAATTACAATTCCTTTTCTATGACGTTCGAAGCAGCTGACCCCTTGCAACACTCCGTAGGCCAAATTCCGTTTTTCTGACCTAGCCAACAAGGACCTGTCGACCACTTTCCCTTTTCAAGTTAAATCTGAACCCGAACTTCTCTGGTAACCAAATCTGCAGGATTATCCTCTGACTTACAGTGCAACCAAGATTTCGGATCTTATCTTTCCTGAACCATTAAGACTCTATTCGATACAAATTGTTTCCATCGTATATCACAACCTTTTATCCAAAATAAAAATAATGCAATCATCGAGTCAGTCCAAAATGAAATTTCACCAATTAAATCTTTGAAGACATCTCTAAATTGATTCCCCATTCTAGCTCCTTAACACAAGCCATTAATTCCAATCGAGGCAAAGTAAGTTTCTTTAACCTTTGGACTACGGCCGGTACAGCAGTTATACCTAGATCGCGCCAAGACTATGAGCAGTATACATTACAATTGTACCTTGTAACTTATAAGGATCGCGCCAGTTATATCTATAGCCGTAGTCAAAAGGTTAAAGGGGTAACCCTATCTTTTGACATTACGAATGAAACCTTAATTTCTCCTTTTGTTGTTACATAACGGGGATATAAGCGACCACACTATATGCCAAGGGTGACGCATCACAAAAAGACATGTAACACTCAACTTTCGCTTTACCGGGATCTCCACATCCTGACAAAAAATTCCTCGCAACTACTATGTGTTCCAATTTCTTTATCTTTGAGGACCAATTTGATCACTTTCAGCTAATATTCTTCGGCAACTCATCGTCCTAGTCAATACCTGTTTCCCATATTTCCTGCAACAAACATTTTATCCGTGCGATAAATGGAGTTAAAAACTCTACAGGATCGAAGATCATCGCTGTCGTTTACAAAACACTATGCTTTGTGCACCTCAAGTATTTCAAACGATCTAAAAAATCTTTTATCTAACCATAAAATGTCTCAGGACTCGTACACCATTGTCTGCGCCATAATACATCGACAAATAACGAAAAATTCAACATCTCAACAACATCGGGTGAATTTTCCTCGTATTTCTTAATGTGACTTTTAGTTGTTGCGCTCAAAATAGAAGGTGATGTCTTACATCCGAATGGTAATCTAGTCATTCTTTTTATTTTATAGTTTTTTGTTTTGTTATTCGTAAGCCAAAGAAACTTTAAATATCTTCTGTCCACTTCAGTAATGCTGATCATTAAAAACCCCTTTTCTCTGTCGGCACTAAACGGGTTTTTAAACTTCATAAACTTTAGAATAACATCTAGAATATTCAGATTCAAATTTGAACCTGTTTCTAAACAATCCTTAAGTGAAAGGTTTTCTTTAGTTTTTGAACTACAGGGGAAAAACTATTCGAACTTTTGTAATATTCATTTCAGCTCTCACAACAGCTCTATGTGGCATAAAATATTCATTTGTATCCCTATCACAATCTTCTATTATTCTTTTATTCTGCTGATCCTACAATATTTCTTTCTTTCACCCACTCATTAGTATCGTAACTTATTTTTAATACCTCAAACTTCTCTGCTAAAGGGAAGTTACTGTTTAAATCGATTGGTTCAGTTTTCCACAACAAACGAGTCTCGTATTTCCCATAAGCGAATCTCAAATTGTTTTCGAAATCGTCTAGAACGCACTGGCCCCCCCCCCCCAGCAATAGATAATTCGTCTCGCTCACTGATTCCCGTACATTCCAAGTCCCAAAGCACTTGAACATCTGGTACTATGCTTAGATTTATAGGTGCTGATTGCTCTGTTGAAGATAATTCTAAATTTCGGAATAGTTGAAAACGCAGTATTTGCTAAGTCCAATTTACATATCTCAAATTGTTTCTTTGCTTCGTTAGTCCATGGAGTTTTTCGTCGATCTTTTTTTTTTGGCACCCTTTAAATATTCGTTAAGTAAGGATTGCTTGTGAGCAGCTTTCTTCAGGTACCTACTGTAAAAATTTAGCATTCCTAAGAAAGTGCGAAGTTGATGGATTGTTTCTAGTAATTGAAAGTCAAGGATAGCTTGAACCTTTTGTAGGTATTATTTTATTAGGTATCCTAAAAACTCGAGGCTATCTACTCCAAAGATTGATTTTGACAGATTTATTTGCAATGCATGTGTGTGTGTGTGTTTCTCAAATTGGTCCAAATCTATTTTCAGGTGTATTTTATGTTCTTCCGTTTTGGATGCGTTAAGAATGTCATCTAAGTATGGGAAAACAAAATCCAATCCATGCAGAACCTCATTTATAAATCTCTGAAAGGTGGTTGGGGCATTTCGAAGTCCGAAACACATTACGTTAAATTAGAAAAGTCCAAATGGGGTTATGATGGCGGTTTTGTGTTTGTCTTCTTCTGCTATCGGTATTTGAAAGTAAGCTTTGAAGAGATCAGTTTTTGAAAACACATTTTTATCTTTCAGTATATGATGGAAATCTTCAATTCTGGGGATTGGATATCTGTCTGGTACTGTCCTATCATTAAGTCGGCGATAATCACCACATGGACGAATCGAGCCATCTTTTTTAGTGACTAGATGGAGAGGACTTGCACCATGCAGATTTTGATGGTCTAATAATGCCAATGTTTATCATGAATTTAAATTCTTCCTTAGCTATTTCCAAGCGTTTGTGATCGAACTGTCGTGCTTTACTATAAACAGGTTTCCCTCGAGTAGTAATATAATATTTTACATTACGATTAACATTTGATATTAATAAATTCGGTTAAAGTAATATTGGGGTATTGTGATAATAAGCTAGAAAATGTAGTCTTTATCAAAAATGCTTACACCTATATCTTCAATTACTGATTAGGTAGAACCCAAAACATTGAGTTTGGTAACACCAACCATCAGTTTCCTTTGTTTAATATCCAGCAATAAATTAAATTGGTTTAGAAAATCAGCATCTAAAATTTCTTTACTGATTTTGGCTATGATAAAAGGCCACTGAAAATCCCGACGACGACCCCAAATCGAGCGTTAAAATTTTATATCCATAACAAGATGTTTAAGTACCATTAGCAGCATACAGTTTGAAATGGGTATCATTTGATTGAGCTGGGATGATGCTCACGTCAGCTCCACAATCCACAAGAAAACGCAAGCCCGTTTTTCTGTCCGAAACAAATAGTCGGTACTTGCGGCAATCATGCATATCATTTGCAGCAGAGCTTGCCGCTAATTCTGCTGCGAGGTAAAGTTTTCTGCCCTTTTCCAACTGCAAGGATAAACGCATTTGTTCGGTTAACACTTGTCACCAAATTTAAAGTGATAATAGCAATATGTTCCGTTAGGGTTAAATTTGCGGAATCTGCTACGAGATCTGGAACGAGGACGCTTCGGGAAATTATCTTTTGGTCTCAAAATATGATTTACAGTTTATTGAGCAATTATCTGTTCCAAATACGTTATTTTGAGCGTTAAATCATTAACTGTAGGAGAAGAAGGTTTTACAGTATTTACAATACAGACGTCGCTTTTGGATATCATATCGCAGATCTTATCAGCCATTAACGTCAATTTATTAATATCTTCATCACTAACTAGTAAAATGTGTTTAATTTCTTCTGGCACAATTTGTTGAATCAAAGTGTTTTAATTAAATTTTTAAATACCTTCTGGAGTAGCAACTGCACGTAATGTTTGCAAAATTTTGCTGTGTTTCATATCTCCCAGTTCAATTTCTGTAATAAGACATCTGATTTTCGTGCTTTCACTCTGTTTAAAGAGATTTAACAGCCTTGTTTTAGAGTCAGCATATTTACAACTACTAATATATACTACTAACAATGTACCAAATGTTTTTAACAAACTTCGGCTCAAGCTGAGACATCAAAGAGTTAAATTTTGTTTCTTCAGACACAATATTGTTAATTTCAAACTGAGCCTCAACTTGAAAAAAAAACATCCTGTCTTGTCAATCCAAAATGGAGGTATTTTTATGCTCATCTTGTGTAGTTCTGTAGACAAAGGAAGTGTCTTTGTTTCAGTTTTCTTTTCAGCCATGTTGTTGTCGTTAGTCCAGGGTCACCAATTAATACAAGTGCTGATTGCTCTGTGGAAGATAATTCTAAGAAAATTTTATAGTTCCAGGCTATTTACATTGGGAAACATAGCTAATTTTATCTTTTGGAATCCGACAAATATGCAGAACACCAATCTTTTGTTTTCAATAATTTATTCCCTTTTTAATTGGTGTTGCCTGGTTTTGAAATAGAGCTTTAAAAAAAGAAAGATTATATTCAGCATTCATAGATGCTACATACGTTGAACCCAGCATACACACATGCTTCCAAGATACATAGATGCTACAGATTAGCAGACACCACACCCTCGCAGGATTTATGACTTTCCTCTTGAATCCTTTGCTATGTAGGACAAAATATGGTTCGTATACAGCTCAATTTGTTTATTCTTAGGATCTCTGTATCGACGATTACACCCCAAAAAACAGCTGCCCCAATTAAAATATGGCTATTTTAATCCTCACTTTTACAAGTGTCAGCTAAAATAATTCCTCGATATTTTAGATCAATTGGGGGCTCAACCCCCTGCTCGCCAACCCCCGGTGATTGTTACGCAATTCCAATGGGTTTGCTTCGCAAACCAACACTCCTTTCGCAGAGTTTTCAACCCTCTGCGACGTCGAAACTATCTTAATAATTCGTATATTCCTGATTGGACTCTCTGTGTCATGACGTCACAGAGAGGTCCCCATCCGTCTCGCTTCGCCTTTGTTGGATACTCATGCCTAGGCTGAATAGACGAGATGTTTTTCAACGTTTGGCCTTATCTTTTTATTCTCAATCAGCTCCATATAGAAGCAGAGATGCCACAGGCCACTCTTTTTCAACCTTGACGACTAGGTGTACCTTTTAGTCGTCTCAGAAGCTCAAAAGTTTACCAAATGTCAACGAAAATTTTGTCCATCCTCATTTTTTACCTGTAGCGGGCAGAAAAGCGTTTTTTGAATTTTTCTTTAGGGAGAAAATTTTTCAAGGGATGCCAAGCATTTGCAATCATTAAAGAAAAATTTCGAAATCTGGTTGCTAGGTTGTCATGAAAACCTTATTAAGCAAATATTGAGTTTTTAATTTTAAAATGTTAATTTCTAGGCGAGATCTTCAACGTCTTTTATTAATATAATTAACTATAAACGTTAACCTTCATTTAGTGGTTGTTTCGACGAACATACCAGATATTGATTACTTTATTAAAAGAATCGGCAATAGCTTGTTGACGAGATATCTCGTCATTACCAAATTTGTCACATCTTGATGAACAAAAAACCACTTGGAGAGTTAATTTTGTGTTTTAACCGATTAATTTTGTTTTTGAGAAATATTTCTAGGCGCTTGTGTGTGTGTGTGTGTGTGTGTGTGTGTGTGTGTGTGTGTGTGTGTGTGTGTGTGTGTGTGTGTGTGTGTGTGTGTGTGTGTGTGTGTGTGTGTGTGTGTGTTATATCTATAGCCGTAGTCAAAAGGTTAACCTTTGGACTACGGCTATAGATATATCAAGCGCGATTCTTATAACTTTCAAGGTACAACTGATGTACTGGTCGTTGTCTGAATTCTTTCTTGGCGCGATCATGATACAACTGCTGTACCGGCCGTAGTCAAAAGGTTAACCTTTGGACTACGGCTATAGATATATCAAGCGCGATTCTTATAACTTTCAAGGTACAACTGATGTACTGGTCGTTGTCTGAATTCTTTCTTGGCGCGATCATGATACAACTGCTGTACCGGCCGTAGTCAAAAGGTTAACCTTTGGACTACGGCTATAGATATATCAAGCGCGATTCTTATAACTTTCAAGGTACAACTGATGTACTGGTCGTTGTCTGAATTCTTTCTTGGCGCGATCATGATACAACTACTGTACCGGCCGTAGTCAAAAGGTTAAATCAACCTTCTGTCTGACTGTCATCTGTAAATTTTTGCTACTAAAGGTCTCTCTACATTGGTATTGAGTATTAGTATTACACGTTTTTAATGATGGAATTTCTGTTTCTAGGTTCCAAACTGAGGCCGAAAATTCTTCAATATGTTCCAGTTCCGATAATCAATAACAAAATGTGTGAAGGGTGGCACAGGAGACGAGGGATAAACATCGTCATTTACGACGAAATGGTGTGCGCCGGATATGAATTCGGCGGCAGAGACAGTTGTCAAGTAAGATAGTAGTCAAAATTCTTAAGTTGCTTATATACACTAGAAATCACGGAAATCGATTATTTTTACTGTTAGAAAATATTCTCCAACTCCTTAGCTTTCAGACGAATTGCTTCACTGTTTTTTTTTTTTTAACAGTAAAAAATTTTTCAAAACTTTGAAATTAATTTATGAAGATCTGTGTTTTTTACGATGCGATACTATGCTCAAACGGTAGTAACGCAACAATGAATTGAGCTGTTAAATTATTTTTGTATAATTACGATCTATATAAAAAGTGTTTTAACCTTCAATCAAATTGATTGTTTGGTTTATTGCTCAAGGTAAACCCTCAATCCGACTTATTAGTTAATAATTGTATTTTAATATTTTTAAAGGCAAACATTCCTGAGAAATCTTAATTTTTAGGATGCTTCCTTTGTGAAATTTTTTTTTAAAAACCCTATTCCCTCTAGCAACTTGATTGAGGGTCAAAATATGAAGAATAATATATAGGAATAATTTCCAACAAGAATTGCATTTCTGAGCAAAAATTAGAATTTGAGATATCATTCTTCAAAAAACATGCTAATTAGCTCATTTTTATCTAAATTAGATCATCATTAAAATTAGTCTGAATTTTTTACACTGAATTAATTTTAAGCATAAATAATTTTAAACACATATTTTAAAAATTGGCTCATTAGAATCAAGTTCTTAAACCTCTTCATCCTTTTTAAAGCATAATTTTTTAAATAAAGTTTTATTTTACCAAATCTTTTTAATTTGATGTAATGTCGATTGATGTAGTTTTATTTATTCAAAATGTAATTAATTTATGGTTAAGTAACAATTTAATTAATTTATGGTTGAGTAACAATTTGATTATTTTTTACAAAATTACCAATTTATTATTAAATAAGGCAATTCTTTAATTCGAGAGATATTTAGTTTTGTTTTATTTGTGATAATTATAATTAATTTGACGCTTAATTTGTTTGGATAGTTAACAATTTAAAAAATTTTGCGTTAATGAATAGTGAATTGTTTAACAACACACATTCTTCAATTCGATATTTAATTACGTTTTTACAAAACAATTGAAGAATTATTTGTAATTCCAATTATTTAAAATTAACAATTATATATATGTATTTTTGTTTAGTTAATATTTGATAAATTTATCATATACTACGTATTTCTTGAATTCAATCTTAATTGATAAATCCAGGGAGTATTGTTTCGTTAATTTTTATATGCAATCTCTCTCTCTCTCTCTCTCTCTCACTTAATTGATGAATAAAGGGAATATACACAGTACATAAAATGGAGCAAATTAATAAATTTATGTAATACGCCTCAGAAAATATGAAATACTGGAATTTAGCCCCGTAATTAAAGTTCTGAACAATATGGCTTGTTAGACGATTGGTTGTTTTTAGTTTTTATGGCGCAAGGGCCATCCTTGACCTATCTGCGCCAAACACAATATAACATTAAGCAAAAAAATACAATTTCACAATTTTTTTCGTGTGGCTGTTATTGTAACCTGTCTACACCTTAATATACATACATTTTTATAAACAAATTTGCACCAATCTCTTTATAGTTGCCTACATCTCTGCAAACAATTAAAACGTCTTTTCTTCCTTTTCCCGGTGTTTTCAAAATTTTAACTAAAAGCGTTCTCCCTTTACCTTGCAGGGAGATTCCGGAGGTCCTCTGATGATCAATCATTTTGGTATTTGGTACTTGGTTGGCATCGTATCTGCGGGTTACTCCTGTGCCAAACAGTTCCAGCCCGGAATTTATCATCGAGTGAGCAGTACATCAGATTGGATCTCAACTAATTTATATTGAACAGTCAAACAACGTCATTCAGTGCATCATTTTTCAACACATACAGTGATGGACGTTATTGCAGGGCAATAAGTGCAAATCAAGAAGCCGAAACACTGTCCGGATTCAACAGAACATTATGAATTCTCAGTGAAATCATCTTGGAGTTGAGTTTATTCAGGAAATCATCGAGGTCCGTAGTACGGATCTCCAAAATATCTGTGTTTTGAAGGGTATTTTTAAGGCTTGTAATCATATGTACATGCCATGTGTCTCCTAGCCATTTCACTATTTTCCCATTAAACGAATATATTTACTCTAGTGTAAATTCCAAACCTTTTTATGTCACAGAACTTGTTTGTCACTTTCAGTTTAATAAACTCTTAAAAAAACTAGTGTTAGTTATTTTGTGTGTTGACTCAGCTGCTAAATAAAACTGGCGCGTTCTAAGAGGTAGGTATTTAATTAATATCGCACTTGAGCAACACAATGGGCTATTGGCGACGATTCGAGATAAATCCCTATGGGAATAATCTACGGACAACGCCTCGTAATTTTGAACCCCGGTCACATGACGAGAACAGCACCTAAACTGGTCAACCTACTCTCCAAACTTCGACGTGAGGACATTTGAGGCCACGACAGATTTAACGTGCACCAATCCATGTACACTACGATCTTTAACTGTTTCGCAACCCAGCTGGTCTCTAATCCGTTGCTCTTCCAACATGGCTACCGCTACCCCAGTATTCTCAGAAGGGAGGATCCGAATGCCCGGGCATTTCGCGATGATTGATTGGGTTTGCTATTGATGAAATCGAAAGCGAAATTACTACGAAATGGGAGGATCAAGAATGTGGGATTCATTTGAAAAACGAGATTAAGTAGACAAATAGAAAAATTTTCTGAAGGTACGCGGAATTTCGGAGAGTGGGGTCCCATCTAACATCTGACCGTGGTTCAAAACTACGTGCTTTGTCCTCGAATCTTACCATTTTGGTGTTGATCCCGGACGCGATATTCCACATTGACTAACTCCCGGGCACTCGCGTCGCCAAGCTTGCCAAACCAGTTGAATTTTTAAGCTGTCTGTCGTTCCGCGGTAATCCCTCCCCCGTAAGTTGGCAACCCACGTCCTCATGCAACGCGCCCGTCTCGTACCGTCGACACCAGCGCGTCTATTGTTTGTTTGTTATCCAGAGGCTTGATTATCAATTATACAAGCGCCTCAGCGTACAGCGTAAGTGTCCGACAAGTTGACTCTGATTGGCTGGTATGATCATGTGCCTGAGACGTAAAGGTGTTTCATTTGGCTATTTATCTACGTTTTGGCGCAGATCTCTTTGACTGATAGGAACGGTTTTCGAAAGGTTTTAACATTTTGAACCGAAAATTGTATCCTTTTATTATATAAGTTAATAATTATATAAGTTAGTGTTTTATGTATGCTTTTTGTTACATCAGAATGGTCCTAAACCAGGGATGGATACGACACCATCATCCTAAAGCAAAGGGGACGGCAGAGGGGCGGAAAAATATCAGCTGGTAGTGAGTTCAGGAGTGGTTTTTAGATTATTTATGTAAAATCAACGAAAGTTTGGAAAAATAAAAAAAAGGTATTAAAAATTAGGAAAAGTAATTTAGAATCAAAAGGAATTAAATTGGAATTGTTTTAAATAATTTGGATGATCTAAAAATACTTCCGCCAGTTGGGTTCGAACTCGTGAAGTCATCCTCCGCCGCTAACGCCAATCTGATGGTAAGTGACTTTAGCCATTTGGCCATCGTTGCTTCACCAAGAGGAGCTCTTTAAAAGAAGAGTTCATTTTTGCCTCCCCTTATTATAAGTTGGCGAGAAATACTACTAACAACAACCATACAACAGCCAATCAGAGTCAACTTGTCGGACACTTACGCTGTACGCTGAGGCGCTAGTATCAATTATCATCGAAGATGGACACGTTTAAAGACAAATATTTAGGCGAGTTGAAGAAGGAATTCTTACTTGCATTAGACGAGTATAGTTGAAACGACGAAAAAATCGTTTTTGATGTGCAATCCAAACCGACAAGGAAATGAAGATGTTTGGAAAGCTTCAGCTCACTAACCAACACGATGTCATATATATGTTTCAATGATATAACAACAAAATTTTTATTATTTGACTACTGTCACTTTTCTTGCCGGGGTGCGATTCGTAAATTAGTCTCCATAAAAACTTAATTAATTTCAGGCATTACGCCAGAAAAGATGTGACTGTTTATGGAATTCAAAACAATTATTAAGTTGAAGTGGTGTTGCACAAAAACAGGTTTAAAATACACATCGGATGAGCTCATGACAAAATGTTACAGCAAAACATTAAATTCTCCGTAAACAAACAGCGCGCGATCACTGCAGTTCGCGAATAATCTCGTGAAACGCGAGAAAGCGCGAGGTTGGCATCAGGGATTGGCGTAGTTGCTAAATCCTTGGCGACGCGAGTGCCCGGGAGTTAGTCAATGTGGAATATCGCATCCCGGACCGTCGCCGTTGTGTTTTTCCAATGCGACGTTAATTAAAAATACCGTTTTTCGAAGCTATATCGCAAAATGATTTAAATGAATGTATCCAGCCAAATAGAGCTGAAAGATATAAAAATAAAAATGTTAAACTCCCTAAACTAAACATCGCGAAATTTTATGGAGGCTAGATATTGGCTGGACTTTTGGAACTCGTAATCGCCATTCATAAGAATTTAAGCAAAATAGAATTCGCTTATTTAAAAACTTATTCAGGTGGGATAGCTTTAGCAGCCGTTTCGGGTTTCTTTTTAACTAACAACAATAACGATTCGTCAATACTTTAAGAAATACCTTTAAAGGAAAGGTTTAGGAGGATAGATTTAATAATCAGTTCACATATGAACAAACTTTTAGTGACAGAACTTGTAAGAACGTGTTCCAACGTGTCAGCGTTGAGAAAAATGTATGACGCGATTGAGATCTAGATCCGATCGCTGCCAATCTCTTGAATTCCCAACTGCAGCAGCCTTAACAACTGCTGTGAATGAAATTTATAAATACAAATACAAATATTGACGACCAGCTACAGGCTCAAGTCCAACAAGGCTGGTCCTTTGTTTATGAATTCCCAATTCCCACTGACTATCCAATTGTATCTTAAATTCGTACACTCCCTTTGAATTAACTATATTTTCTGACAACGCGTTCCATTTGTCTATTACCCTATTGAAGTAGTAGTTTTTCCTTAAATCCCGATTAAAATATGTCTTATTCAATTTATACCCATGGCCCCTTGTTCTATTATCCCTATTGTATTGTATTTCTTGTTTTGATAGATCGCACGTAAGTCAAAAATGCCCATTGACGATAATTGAAAGAAAATTACCTGGAAAACCCATGGTCGATTTTCATAATGTTTAAAACGCAGGCATATTTCTAGGTTTTGTTGGTAAAAGGATCATATATATGAAAGGACCGGTGCACACATCCGGATTTTCTACGTGCGGCGCCGCAGCGGCAACGCAAGTGCGGTCTGAGATACATTAGATTAAATAGCCGCACGTCCAACTTGCGTGCAATTTGTGTACCGCAGTTCCCGCAAGGTCGCCGCCATACGCTCCTCCGGTTTCTAGTACCTTATTTTCTATTAGCGGTGCACACACCCTTTACTTTAATTTTAAACGTTTAATTTTTGAATGCCACAAAAAAGGGTAAGGACGAAAAGTTTAATAACTTGAAAAATATAAGCGATATATAAATGAACGATATCGCGTTCAAAAGACATTAAACAAAGAATGTTTTTTTATACTAAGATATATATAAAAGCTCATCCTACGACAGGTGCATAAAATTTTTTTTTTATTTGGGTCAAACTTCATTTTTGTATTTTGTATAACTGACGGTGCGTAATCACTGGCTATGTACAGAGGCTGTTCGGACATTTTTTGAATGAATTTAATACAATGAAGATAAAATTTTTACATGAAATGTTTGTGTTTTAAATGCTCTATTTGATAACACTTGTTAATTATATTTCTACGCTATGATTTTCATGATAACAATGACTTTTGTAGTATCGACAGAAGTAATTTGTCACATTCTTATTCCACAGTTTTTCGAAGACCTTGAATGGTTTTCAGTCAACGTTTCAATAATGCTCCTTTTAAAAGTCCAAAAGAACAAAAATCAATAGGTGAGACATCTGCAGATATAGCAGAACTATCAGTAAAAGAAACTTGACTTGAAACCAGGGTTCAAGGGGTTTGACTTGATATCAGTAGAGCTCGGATTTAGCATATTTTACATATATTTTTTTGCCCCTAATGTTGATAGAAATATGTATTGAGTGTTTTTTTTTAGCAATTTGCAACAAAAAATACACGAAATTTTTTTGCATGTTTTTGCATATTTGGGATTTTTTGCATGTTTTGTGCATATTTGAACAATTTTTTTCTATTTTCAAACATTTTTACAAAAAAATATTCAAATTTTTTTCAAAGACTTTTACTTGGTGCGTTTGGAAGGAAGATTTTCAGAAGGCACAACGCATTTGGGTTGTTTGACCTTACCTTTTCTTGTTTGGCCAAAAATGTATAAAGATAAGAGGAACAGAAAAATAATAATGAAAGCAAAAGCACGTGAAGCAAAACATTGCTTAGTTCTATAATAATCGAATTGCAACGGAGACTTATTAGTCTGCAAGCTATTATAATTTGGTTGCCGAGTGATGAATCAAGGTCACCCATGAGACAGGATACCTCCCACGCAGTCGCCAGCTATTCCAACTACTCTGACGCCAGTACGTACTGTTCGTTTGTGCAGATAGTGTGTTTTAGGAATAAACTTCGGTTGGTGGCAGAAAGCAAAAATGTCTTCTAAATTGTTCAAAAGTGGATAGGGCGTGACCCGGCGTTTACTACAGGCTTGAAAAAAATTTTCTGTCAAGTTTGTGGAAGAGAGGTACGTGTTTCTATTTCAGATATTTTTTAAACTCTATTTCTATTCCTTTCCCTACTTTTTTGTTTCAAACACCTCAGTTTTCAAAAATATTTTTGTGGAAACATTGAAGAAAGTGCCTCTTTTTGTTTTCCTTTACTGCCACTTGCAAAAATTTATATTTAAATAGATTCTGAACAAAGAATTCATAGTAAATAGGTTCCAAGATCTATCTTTTTAGCAAGATGATATAGCATAGAAAATATTTTTTAAAGTATGTCTCTTTATCTCTCTATATTAAAAAAAAGTTACCGCCGCCGCAGGATTGAAAACTGTGCTGTTTAGCTCGATTCTTAGACGGTTTCCCGAGAAAATACTGATCGGAAGAAAACGAAATTAACATGGTTTGTTCTTAATACTATTCCCTGGAAAATTATTAAGATTTTTTTCCGATGCGGCTATTAGTTTAGGGTTTATTAAGTGTTAAAATTGAAGAAGCGAAATTTTTTCCCCGAGTGAGCAAAACACATACAAATTTTCAATCTTCAGTCGTGAGTTTTTTTTAAAGAGTAAC
The DNA here is from genome assembly GCA_947359465.1 of Metellina segmentata. Taxonomy (NCBI): domain Eukaryota; kingdom Metazoa; phylum Arthropoda; class Arachnida; order Araneae; family Tetragnathidae; genus Metellina; species Metellina segmentata. The sequence goes on from OX375872.1 coordinate 33,982,647, forward strand.
TCTAAACGTAAATTTTTGCATCTCGTCGAGTGTTTTTTTAAATTTCAATTTGGTTCTTGATAATATTTTTTTGAAATTCGGGAAAAATCGGGACATTTTTGTTATTTTTTTTTAAACTGCCGTATATATATATCTCATTACTATTAGTTTTTAATTTTTAAAATATCTCAGTATACCTCACAATGTACTCTTTCTTACGGTACTATTATTTTTGAAATCGGTTAGTAATTAAATTGGATGCCATCAAAAGTTGGTGATACAAAATTCGGAATCTTTGGTAATTTTTGGCTACTTTTTGTTACAACCATTATATCTTCAGCAAAAACCATTATTTTTTAAATTTGAGAACATCACTGAATACATTACATTACACTATTTCCTATGGTACAATTATTTTTTAAATTGGTTAATAAATAAAATCGATGCAATTAAAAGTTGGTCATACAATTTTCGGAACTTTCAGATCGTAATTTCCGATACAAAACTAAAACTGTCATATCCATATCGTATTACTATTACTTTTTAATTTTGAAAATATCGCAGTATACCTCAGAATGTACTCTTTCTTACGGTACAATTATTTTAAAAATTAGTTCATAAATAAATTCGATGCAATCAAAAGTTGATGACACAAATTTCGTATTTTTTATTTCGCGGAGCAAATTTGCTGAGCACATGATGGTTACTATCGGGTTTGCCAGATATCAAATTTATCGTAGCAACAATTGCCATAAAAACGATTTGTTTTTATTTGGCGCGGAAAAAGGCTCGCTTTTTTCCCTCTGTTCTTAGACGGTTTACCGAGAAAGTACCAAGTACAAATCGGAAAGTTTGGAGATTAACACGGTTTATTTAAAGTTATACAGTGAACAAGATGCAGAAGATTTTTTACTCATGCGGCTATTAGTTTAGGGTGCATTAAGTGTTAAAGTAAAAAAAAGTGAAATCACTTGGGAAAGAGGTATTGGTTTGCGAAGCAAACCAAACGGGATTGCGTAGCTATCCCCGGGGATCGGCGAGCGTCAGCGAGCAGGAACGAAGCCCTCGCTGTGACGTCATGGACCGTAAAGTGAAATCAGGATCATACAAATTATTCTGATAGTTTCACTCTGCAAAAGGAATGCTGGTTTGCGAAGCAAACCAAATGGCATATGTAAAAGCAGTGTTGGTTTGCGAAGCAAACCAAATGGGATTGCGTAGCAATCCCCGGGGGTTGGCGAGCGTAAGCGAGCAGGGGGCGGAGCCCCCTATTATATTTTTAAAAAAGTTGCCGACGCCGCAGGATTGAAAACTGTGTTGTTTAGCTCGATTCTTAGACGGTTTCCCGAGGAAGTACTGATCTGAAAAAAACGAAATTTACATGGTTTGTTCTTCATCGTATTCCTAGGACAATTATTCAGATTTTTTTCTGATGCGGCTATTAGTTTAGGGTTTATTAAGTGTCAAAATTGAAGAAGCGAAATTTCTTCCGCAAGTGAGCAAAACACATACAAATTTTCAGTTTTTAGCCGTGAGCTTTTTTTAAAGAGTACCTCTGAACGTAAATTTTTGCAGCTCGTCGAATTTTTTTAAAATTTCAATTTGGTTCTTGATAATATTTTTTTGAAATTCAAGAAAAATTGGGACATTTTTGTTACTTTTTTTTAAAACTGCCGTATCTATATCTTATTACTATTAATTTTTAATTTTAAAAATATCGCAGTATACCTCAGAATGTACTCTTTCTTACGGTACTATTATTTTTGAAATCGGTTAGTAATTAAATTGGATGCCATCAAAAGTTGGTGATACAAAATTCGGAATCTTTGGATATTTTCGCTACTTTTTGTTACAACCGTTATATTTACAGAAAAAAAAAAACATTTTTTTTAAAATTTGAGAATATCACTGAATACATTACATTACACTCTTTCTTATGGTGCAATTATTATTCAAATCGGTTAATAAATAAAATCGATGCAATTAAAAGTTGGTAATACAATTTTCGGAACTTTCAGATCGTAATTTCCAATACAAAACTAAAACTGTCATATCTATATCGTATTACTATTACTTTTTAGTTTTGAAAATATCGCAGTATACCTCAGAATGTACTCTTTCTTACGGTACAATTATTTTTTAAATTGGTTCATAAATAAATTTGATGCAATCAAAGTTGGTGACACAAATTTCGTATTTTTTATTTCGCGTAACATTGTATTCGCGGAGGGTTGTATTTTTGACTATCGGGTTTGCCAGATATCAAATTTATCAACAAATGGCAACAATTGCCATAAAAACGATTTTTTTTTTATTTGGCGAGGAAAAAGGCTCGCTTTTTACTCTCTGTTCTGAGACGGTTTACCGAGAAAGTACTAACTACAAATCGTAAACTTTGGAGATTAACATGGTTTATTTAAAATTATACAGGGAACAAGATGCAGAAGATTTTTTACTCATGCGGCTATTAGTTTAGGGTGCATTAAGTGTTAAAGTAAAAAAAAGTGTAATCACTTGCGAAAGAGGCATTGGTTTGCGAAGCAAACCAAACGGTATTGCGTAGCAATCCCCGAGGGTCGGCGAGCGTAAGCGAGCAGGGGGCGAAGCCCTCGCTGTGACGTCATGGACCGTAAAGTGAAATCAAGATCATACAAATTATTCAGATAGTTTCACTCTGCGAATGGAATATTAGTTTGTGAAGCAAACCAAATGGCATATGTAGAAGGAGTGTTGGTTTGAGAAGCAAACCAGATGGGATTGCGTAGCAATCCCCGTGGGTTGGCAATCGTAAGCGAGCAGGGGGCGTAGCCGCCTAGCATATATATATAAAAACAAGATTTTTCTTTCACTTTTATTTTTTTTTAGGTGCTAGCTTATTTCTATTGTAACCACAGCGATGCCCCCCCCCCAGAAATCGGCGGCCTTTATTTTTTCTTATTTTGCTGCACAATTTACCTGCCTACGAGTTTTCCATTTTCGTAAAATACCTAAATTCAGGGTTCCCACGGGCCTTGAAAAGTACTTGAATTTCATTTTCGTTTTCAAGGGCCCCGGAAAGTACTTGAATTTGGTGCAAATAATTGAAAATACTTGATTTTATTTTGAAAAATTTTAGTCTGGAATTTTCTCGAGTATGAATCGGCTCGAAACGCATACGCTTAGAAGGCGTGGTTTTATTCCGATTCCAAAGAATACGCCAAATACTCTTGTTCATCTAGGCATGTGTTTCTTTTCTTTTCTCAAGGTCAGTGGGATTCTGTGTCAGTTCGAACATGTAGAACACTAGCCCAGGCCCTGATTTATCATTAGGCCCGTGAGGCACGGGCCTAGGGCCCCCATAATTTAAAGGGCCCCTAAGTTTCCAATGTATCTAAAAAATTTTAAAAGTTTTTAAGTAGTTTACATAAATTATTGGGTATTTAAGTAAATGTCCGTCGACCATTTCCCCCACTATCACATTCTTGTAATTACATTAATCATCTAACTATTATGTTTTTAATTTTCATCTGATTTATTTTGTTTTGCCAAGAGTTGTAAGTAATGTCACGATTTTCTCAAACTTTTTGGTGACATCTGTGAAATGGTCAACAGTCAAATACGCAAGTACCAATTATTGTTATAAAATTAGTTTTTGTGATGAACAAATAACATGGGGGCCCCTTCCTGCATGTTGTGCCTACTATACCAAATTTTCTAAATCGGGCCCTGCACTAGCCACTAAGTGGCTAGCCCGTGCCCGTGATGTTAGGTATTAATCTGGTGTACAATTTTCCGCAGATTTCAATTCCGTTGAAGATATATTAAATTTAATAATTATTTATTTAAAGAAAATCATATTTTTAGGTATCAATCTAATCTGAAATTTTCAGCAGATTTCAAATCCTTTGACATTTTTACTCCATCTTTAACCGTCTTAAAGATAGAAAAAAGTAGTGTGACTCCAGTTAAAAGATTTATCGTCTAGCTGGAAAATCATTCCTTCGGCAAAATCAAAGCTGAAAGGAAAAAAGTAATTTTCTCCGCGTTCTGTCGGAGGAAAAAAACTTGGCATGTATCCAACGGCTGATGTGGCAAGGTCACGTGGGTAGAAAAGTATAGTTTCCGGTGTTTCTTCTCTCTCTCTGGTAGAAACGCGTTTGAAGAACCCCCAGGTAGAGAATAAAACTATTAAATTCATTGAAAATATTCTAGATTGAATTTTAAAATTTAGCCGCGACCCAAAAATTGCAAAAAAATTTAGACTACCTGTGTGCCAAATCTCATTGATGTAAGTGCCATCGGATCGTCAGGATTTTGCGGCCGCGAAAAAAAAACACTTCTTTTTATGTATATATCATATATTTTTATTATAATATTAGAGGATAAGTGTAATTACTCAGCTACTTTGCTTTTTCTTTTTAAGAATTTTTTCTTTCCCATAATATGCTGGGAATATTGACTAGAAATATGTTTGGAATTGTTAAGTGTGTGAATGGTAATGAAGAGGTTACAGTATACGAGAGGCTCTTCAGAAAAGTTGTCTACTAAAATGGGTGGGGGAAGGGGTTAAAGATGGAATTTTTGCCTTTTTACGATAGTCCTTGAAAAACTTCAAATGGGCCTTGAAAAGTCTTGGAAAAGTACTTTAATTTTTTTCCTACCAAAGAGTGGGAACCATGTAAATATTAACTGTCGATTTTATGGTTGTTTAATTTTTAATTACGTAAATTAAACCAGAAAAATATCATAATTTCTTTTTGTTTGATTTCAGGTCATAGCTGAAATAAAAGTTTCAGTTTGGCCAACACAAATCAACTGCGACTCACAAACAGTGAAAAGGGCGCGAAAAGTTAAGCATCTTCAACAGCCTTTCATCGCGTCAAAGTTTAAGTCAGAGTCTCAATCGTCGGAGAAAAAAGAGATGTTCCAAAGTCTGCGAAGCAATGTTGAAATCCAATATTACTCTTAATAAGTTGGAGAAAGCCTAAAGGTGTTTTTCCCCAAGATGATTCACCTAACGTGAATGGCTCATGGTGTCCATCGTGTGTTGCAGAAGAGTTAAGGAATAATATACCTGTTTTGAATAAATTAATATCTTCGACTAAAAAGGTATTTGTTAAATCACGGGAACTAGTCTAGTTACATCACTGAAAGTCGAATAAGAACTCGCCTTGGCACCCCCCACCGCCCAAAACCATCCCCGACAACACCTGTAATCGCCACCACCCATTAATTCTCCACTAATCCAAAATTTTTAAATTCTACAAAGATGGCAAAGACTATTAAAGTAAATCGATTAATTTGCAGCAATTTCCTTGACAAATAATCGAAACGCAAAACTGACGTCTCAACTAGACACTCTAAAAGCTTACCGAGTTCAGTTTCGTTGGCCTGCGCATCAAAGCCACTTGGGAGACAGGAAACTTCCGAGACACGAGCCCGTTATCCTAAACACTCGGGCGCTACGACGTTAAGGCAGGTTTACACGCTATGATAAATCGTGACAATGTGATTGACAAATTTACTGTTCCAATAAATCGAAAGAGTGAGTATTGTTTACACTCTACGATAAATCGTAACGATTTCTTGTCAAATATTCGTTGTCGGCCGCTAAATGAGCTTTTGCCATAGAGGAAATAGTGTTGTTATATATCGGTTGTTTAGCGAGAAAAGTGAAAAAGTCGCGAAAACCAAGAACAAAGTGGAGCCGCCAGTGGTTGCTAAAGAAAAGAGAATTCTCTCATGTAAAATTATTGAAAGAATTGAGAAATGGACCAAATGACTGGCGAATTTATTTGAGAATGGACGAAGGGACTTATTTTGAGTTGTTAAGGTAAGTTTCTCCGTTTATTGCGAAAACTGATACTGTTATGAGAAGAGCGATATCTGCGCACGAAAGACTCTCAGCTACCTTACGATTCCTTGCCACGGGAAGAATCTTGAAGGACATGGAATATTAAACTGCTATTTCTAAATCAGCTCTCAGCAAAATAATCCCGGAAACCTGTGAAGCTATCTACAAAGTATTAAAACAATTTATACAAGTATGTTAAGAACAGTTTTTTATTTTCCTTTAAACTATGTATACATTATAAACATTGTAACGAGTAATTATACAAACATAACTCTCGAGGAGTTTGTTTAACTGCCATAGTTACCTATTCGAATAAAAACAACAGTCAACCAAATAACGAACTATTCGACACAACCTTTCTGATGCAGATGCAAACTGAGTCTAATTGTAGCGAGAATTGGCTGCCACTTGTTTACACGTTCCAACTAGGGATGCGACATCGATGTCGATGTTTTTAACATCGATGTATTGGAGTCGATGTTTTTGTAACATCGATGTTTATACTTGTCGATGTTTTTACGTTGTCGACGTTTATTTTTAAATAAAAAAATGTATCGTTATAAAAATTTTAAAATTAACAAAGTAGCATAATTTTCATAATCAGCAAATTGAACATACTTGTAGACCAAAGTGGCCAAGAGTGAAGGACCTGAAAAGTAGGAATGCGACATCGATGTCGATGTTTTCAAAACATTGATGTTTTATAAAAACATCGATGCATTGGAGCCTATGTCGCATCACTAGTTGCTAAACCAATTTTAAGAACTGAGAGAAAAAACTTTAAATACACTGAATTTTAAAAACATCGATGGTTTGGGGGCTATGCATTATCAACATCGATGTTTTAATTTTGAACATATATGTTTCAAAACATCGATGTTTTGCTGTCGATGTCGCATCTCTAGGTATTAAACCAGTTTTAAGAAATGGGGGGGGGGAGTTTAAATACATTAAATTTAAAAAACATCGATGTTTTGCTGTCGATGTAGCATCACTAGTTGCTAAACCAGTTTTAAGAAATGGGGTGAAAAGTTTAAATTCACTGAATTTTAAAAACATCGATGTTTTGCTGTCGATGTTGCATGACTAGTTGCTATACCAGTTTTAAGAAATGGGGGGGGGAGTTTAAATTCACTGAATTTTTTAAAAACATCGATGTTTTTGGGTCGATGTATTATCAACATCGATGTTTTAATTTTGAACATCGATGATTCAAAACATCGATGTTTTGCTGTCGATGTCCCATCCCTAGTTCCAACATGTCGTAACGATTAATGCCGGCCGGCATCAACCATCCAATCCAATTCCAATTAATCGCTACAATGTCCTGTTTACACCCATCGATAAATCGAAACAATTCGATCGTTACGATAAATTGCTAGCATTTATCGTAGCGTGTAAACCGGCCTTTACATCCCTTCTTTACTCACATCAAACTCGTGCAACACTTCACACATTCTGCATTTAGCTCCTTTTATAGTTTTTGTAGTCAACTAATAAATTTTCCTCTTCATTTTTTATCATGCGTAAATATATATACTAGTAAAAAAAGTCGTTGGCATTTTTAGCACCCCTACCCATTCCGGCGCGGTGGCCGCCTAGTACGTCCCGGAGGACATTTGAATGCTTTAATTTTAATCTATATTTTTCCCCAATGATGTAAGATTAATTAATTTATATATTTGTTGCTTTGAATATTTTTTACTTATCTGTAACTCGCTATGAAACTAAAATTGTGAAGTAATTGAATGAAAGTGTGGTTCGATTTCTCACTTTATCCTATTCACTACCCTTTTTGTAAGAACGAAATTATTATTTTTTTGCAATTTCTCATATTTGGGGGGTTTAGTGCATATTTTGGGATTTTGAAATGCATATTTCAGGTCATATTTTTGCATATCGATCCGAGCTCTAGATATCAGTTTCTTTGCATTTTTTACAAGAATTTAACAGTGGATTTAGATGTGTGACTGCTTGTTTTATTCTGATGCAACTCTACTGATTGTTGACACTGTGGGTAAAGATATGGCATTTCTTTTTTGAATATTGGGAATAAAATATGGTCTTGATAGTATGTGGGAGTTTATTTTTACATTTTCCCTACTCTCTTTACTTTTAATTTTCCACTATATGCAAAACCGTAAATAGTCATAAATCCCTTGCAGAAAGTTTCTCTAGATTCTTTTAACCATGTGTGTGTGTGGGTTTAAAAAAAAAAATTTCTCTTGTTCCTTTTTTTATGGCAGTCATATAAATACATCCACGTCACGTCTATTGTCACAACATTTTCTCATATTTCACCAACTAAATGCTTCTCATGCAGACTTTTGAAACGAGTTCTGCGTCCTGCAATATGTCGGGGAGATAGACGATGAACATCATACTTTAGGACATTTTTAAGATTCTAATCATTGTTAATTATTTTATTTACAGTTGAAACTGAACAGTGTAGTGACTATACAATAGTTCTTAACCTGGAGGATTCTATATTTTAAATTTAACCTTACCTTACAAATATTCTCAGAAATTCTTTTAATTTTAGATGCGTATTTTTGGAAGTATTTTTACACTCTTATGTCTTTTCCTTTCTGATTAATAATGTTACTTAACGTACCTTTAGATATCGAAAAACTGACTTTTACCGCCTTTCTGAATATTTGAAAAGCACAATTCTTAGGAAAGAGCGGAAACACAGACTTCCATCCATTACTTATTTAAAAGCGCCGTTTTGAAAGCAAACAAAACTCTGAGTTAGAAGACCATATGGCCTCACTGAGGTATTCTACGCCTTAAACCTAGCTTAGCATCCAGGTATTTTAAGGCATAATCTTGTCAGTAATCGTTCCCGTAAGTTTGTCAAATGATCGAACACCCATTCGGAAGTAATTAAAGAGCTTATCACGATTTTGACGTAAATCCGCAAAAGATGTGTAAAATCTACCTCATGTAAATCCTACCTCCTGAGATCAACAAATAGATGTATCTAGTAACGTCTATTTTGTTTCAAAATATAGTTTTTGTACACCAAGTATGCGAAATAAACTCGTTTCCTTCGACAGATACACATCGCAAATGGCGCGAAATGAGTACTTGCGTCACGGTTATGTGTGCATAGTTGGCGCACTTCTGTTGAACCCAGATGGTTTGGATAAAACAAACTGGACATTATCAGTACGTCCTCTGTATCTTGAGTAACAAAAATGTCCGTCCACGGTAGCGTTTAGGAGCATGCTTTAACTACGGGGTCGTGCTCCCTTGTATTTCCCATATGTGGATTGATTGGCTTCAAATGTTTTCCGTGTTCTTTTAATATGTGAATAATACACGCCTTGTGGAAAGCATGCTCACATTGTGGGTACCACAATATCGTGCGGTCGTTACGTTAAAACCCGGTCCTCCACGCTGGTGGAACATAGAATGTTTCGGCATATTGCACAATTCAAGGCTATAAAGAGCATGAATAAAAAAATTGATATTTCTTCTCTAACAGAAACGTGTAGGTATACACACAAAATTTTGTGTCTATAACAGAAGCAAGTATAAAACAATATGGATTTTTTATCATTCGTCGCTTATATCCGAATCCTCTTCAATTGTTAAAAAATGTCCATATGACAATGTTTGATGCCATCATTTTGAACAAACTTTTAGCTGTAGCAAGCCCATAAGCCGACTTTATTTTTCACAACTGTGCTGATATTGTGTTTTTAGAAATTATACTAGTTTGTTTTTTCCTCATATAAGAACCATCGTTTAATGTACAATTTTTTTATACATGTCAAGGGTAAAACGTGATACATTACTTTTTTTAATGCCTTTGGCAGTTTTTTAGTGCATTTCCATAACTAAATGCATACATTTTACTTTTCAGTCCGATAAACTTTTAAGAACAATGGTTTCGCTCTTCAAAATATCTCATGTTCCTCTGCTTGAATCTTCGGACAAAACACTGTTCCGCTCAAAATTACTTAAATCTAGAATATGTTTAAAATTCAATTTCATATCTTGATACACATCTTCGGTTTGAATGTGCATATTCAGATAATCCGTATCAGTACATAAAAGTTCACATTTTGAACCGTAATAGGACTTGAAAAATTAATACTGTAGCAATGATGTATGCTGACACGGCTAGCTAACATTTAAATTGAATTTATTTACATACACATACACTACAGAAATTACAAGACTTGCACGAACATAAAATATAAGGAACAGGGACATTTTTAGTATCACATACTACAGCCTAGCTGCTGCTTGCTCCAGGGTTGGAGTTACACTGGGAAAGTTTTTGTCAGTCCGCTAGGGGGCATTGTTGGTTCCGTTACAGACTCCCCCTCTGGCTCTGATGACGTCCCGACGATGAGCCAGGATTTTTTTTTTTTAGGGCGACCCCTTCTTCTTATGGGAGCTACATGCCCAGTGTCTCTCTTTACTTGGGGTTCATACTAAGTTTTTAATGCTGACACATGATAAGTTCCAAGAGTTTGGTCTGGACTGGCCGGGTCGGCAATATCATATGTTGTCGGCGATCGATTTGTGAGAACTACATTAGCTCTTCCTGGCGTATAATTGATTTTCAGATTAAACGATTGGATCTTCAGAGCCCATCTTGCTAAACGTCCTGAGGGTGACTTAATGCTCAGAAGCCATTTAAGAGGTTGATGGTCTGAAGCAATGATAATTTCTTGATTCTCGATGTAACCTCGGAACTTTTCTAAGGCCCAAACTACTGCCAAGGCTTCCCGCTCAGTAGTCGAATAATTGCGTTCTGCTGGGATCAACAGACGACTAGCGTATTCAATCACATGTTCTTCTGGACCATTTCCTTGGAGAAGGACTGCGCCAAGGGCGTAGTTACTCGCATCTGTGCGAATTATGAAAGGCTTACATCCATCAGGTTGCTTTAACACAGGGGCTGTTGTCAAGCGTTCTTTTAGGGTTTCGAAAGCTTCTTGCTGTTCAAGACCCCACGACCAATCGACTCTTTTCTTAGTTAAATTGCTAAGAGGTCGTGCTATGTCTGCAAAGTTCGGAACATATCTTCTGAACCATGAGCAGGTCTGTAAGAAAGACAGAAGTTCTTTCACATTAGTTGGAACTGGAATTCTTTGGATAGAAGCGATTTTCACTTGATCGGCTTCAATTCCATCTCTTGTTATCCAGAAACCCAAGTACTTAACACGATCACAGGAAAAATGGCATTTCTCTCTATTTGCGCGCGCGCGCGCGCACACACACACATGAAGTTTAAAAAGAGAAATTCTCTCAAAAACAGTCTTTAGATCTTTTAAATGTTTGTCAAAAGTCTCTGATAAGATGACTATGTCATCCAAATATGAGAGTGCAAAAACATCTTTCAGGCCACTTCGGAATTTATCTATCAGGCGTTGAAAAGTGGCAGGTGCGTTACGCAGACCAAAAGGCATGCGTAGATAACGGTAAGTTCCAAAAGGACAAATAAAGGCAGTTTTGTCCAAATCGTTTTCATCCACTTGCACCTGATGATATCCTGATTGTAGATCTATAGTTGACATGTATGATGTCGGTGTAGCTTCGTTTAAAAGATCGTCCATCCTAGGTAATGGATAAGTGTCCGGTTTCGTAACGGCGTTGAGGCCTCTGTAGTCAACACATAATCTTACTTTCCCGTTTGGTTTAGCGACGAGCACTACCGGAGCAGCATATGGGGATTCACATTCTTCTATTATGTTCTTTGCCAAAAGTTCATCAATTTGTTCTTTCAGTATTTCTTTCTTGGCCGGTGACATACGATACGGTGGAACAGATATAGGATGATGATTCATAGTAACTATTCTGTGCTTCATGAAAGGAGTAGGTTCTCCCCCTGGTTCAAAGCAGCGTTTGTACTCTTGAAGTAAGCAGTTTAATTCTACACTTTGCATCTGGGTCAGATGTCTTCCTTCATCACTTCTCAAGTGGATAATAGTACTAGTCTCAGGCACAATCGTTGATTATCCAACTATTTAAATACAGACATACAGTTAAATAGTTTTAAGCTTTCTGAAACACTTAAATCAGGATTGATTTGCAAGTTTAAGTAGTCAGACGAACAACTGAACATTAAAACGAAATCAATTTCTCATTACAATACATACAAAATAAAGGAATTTCTTCTGAGTTAAAAATTACTATTTCTACAGTACAACTTTGAAAAACCTTCTTTATAAATGACTTTTTGCCTAGGTTTAGACGACATAAAGTATAAAAATACTTATCTATCCGATGGATATCGGGATCGGGCCCACAGTTGGGTAGCCACTTCTCTGTAGCAATGATGTATGCTGACACGGCTAGCTAACACTTAAATTGAATTTATTTACATACACATACACTACAGAAATTACAAGACTTGCACGAACATAAAATATAAGGAACAGGGACATTTTTAGTATCACATACTACAGCCTAGCTGCTGCTTGCTCCAGGGTTGGAGTTACACTGGGAAAGTTTTTGTCAGTCCGCTAGGGGGCGTTGTTGGTTCCGTTACAATACTATAATCGTAACATATGAAGCTTTAATACTTCCAAAACACAGAAACCTATATAAATAGGTTGATCTAGAAGTAGGTTTACTTTCTTCATTTTGAAAAGTGCAAAGTGGTCATTGACAGGTTCAAAGTAAACCAATAAGGGACTGGAAGGGTATTTTCGACATTCAAACTGCCGACTAACTTTCGACTGATGTCAAACTACTTTCGACTGAAGTTTTGCGACTTGTATTGAGCATAGTTCTGCCAAAAAACGCGTTATTCGTTTTTTTAAAGAACGATTTTTGAAAATCGATGCTAGCTTCCTTTCGTTTAGTATTATTAAAATCTATATAATCTTTCAGCCACATTATTAGTTTGAATGCTTCAACTCGATGTATTTTTGTCAAAATCATACCTTGTTCTAATCAATTTAGGTTATGTAGCTAAATCGAAGTGCAAGGGACCTATCAAATCCATTACTTTATTCTCCTTAAAAAAATATTTCTGGTTTTCAAACCAACGTTGTCGCTTTCTGGATCAGTCACATCGTGTTTGGATGCAGTGTCTTTGTAGAAAAGACTTGAAGTCAGCATTGTATTCTGTACTGAGTTGGGAAAAAAAGTAATGCATCAAAATGTATCGATATGCATAGTTAGCTTGAGATGAAACTTGATTATCATTCAAAGGTACTGCACAATCAGAAAATAGTGTATTAAGAAAATAGTTGATTGGTATAACTTTATCTGTAGGTTGGAGCGAGCTTTTATTTTTATTTTTAACTTTCACTTATAAGTGTATGTGCTAGATCAGGGGTAGCCAACTTGTGGCGCATTGTATCCTTCCGCCTACGTATTCGTTTGAAGTGGTCACTATAACTCTGAATCCATCTTCATATTATCAACACGAGAGTGCTCTCAGTTCAATTGATACAGCGTTCTTACTTATCAGTTCCTCGCAATATTTTGACAGTTCATACTAATGATCTGTTTGTTCTTTATTAACATTTAGAGTTTTGTACTTTTTAAAGTTTTTTTACTTTCCTGTTATTCATCAAAGTGCAAAAGAAAATGTCCGAAAGAAGCGCAGAAATTAATAGTAAACGTGAATTTAATGAACAGTGGGAAATGTGTTGTTATTTATAGCAAGTCTATCTGTGTTAGAAATAACACCTATTCATCTAAATTAGCCACCGGCTAATAAAACACACTCCCCAAGCTCGTCTCCAAGAGAAAGAAGCTACACATACCTTTATAGAATCCTTTTATTCTAACGGTAACTAACTACGCAGTTTTCACAACAGCATAAAAAAGCTGTCACTACACCGTATCGTTTTGTCTTCGGTGGTTCGTTCTTACGATGTCATCACTTTATGGTCTATTTCCTTTCACCTTCTTTCCATTAATTTACACGAGTAATTATTCTACTCACTATTTATTGATAATTAAGCATATTATATACAAATGTACAGAGATGTGAGGTTTTACAACCGACACAAAGATCTTCTTCAGTAACATCTACAACTATTGTCTACATGTCTACAAATCTGAGTGACATTCCCGCCAGTCCAGGAGGGCGTCGTATAGTGGCAGCGCCACCTAGCTCGGCTCTAATTGGCCAATCTACATATTAATTTTCCACATCCTCCCCACCTGGACTCCTTTAAGAGTACATACTATTACAATCAAAAATGAACAGTAACAAGTAATATAAATCAATTACCATTATACAACAATATTAAAATGTTATTATTCAAACTTCCAAATAAAAATTATTATTGAAAATTTTAAATAAGATTTAAAATAGCTGTATTTCAATAATTCTAGAAAACAAGGATATGCATACAATAGTCATATTAGTAAGTATAATTAATAAAACGAATTATAATATCATTCACAAACAAATATTCATACACAAGGTTACTATTTAGTATTTGCACATTGAAAAATGTAAAAATTATTCTGAAAATAATAATAATAAAAAAGACTATTATATATAACTTCAGCATCTAATTTCGTAACATAATTTAAGAAATTTCTAATTCAAAAGGATACACAACAGCTGCACAGGTTTTCTGAAAAGTCCCTTTGCAGTTTTTACCAAACAGGCACGAGTGAGATTGTCTCTGCCTTGAATTACTTCCTTAATTATTCCCAAGTCCCACAAAAGTTTCGATTTATGAGTTCCTTCAACCAGTACAATATCTCCAACCTTTAAGTTCTTGTATTTTTCTGGAGTTTTAAAATGATGAGCAGAGTTCAAGTTGAACAGATACTGTTCTTTCCATTTAGTCCACAGTTGTTTCACTAACTTGGTTTGGTAAAGTTTTCTTCTGGTGAGAGTCTCTTTAGTAGAAAGTTTGTTTTCTATTTCAGCAAAATGTAAAGGAAAACTAAATTCTGTTCTTCCGAATTGGAGGAAGTGAGTAGGTGTCAGCGGTTCTGGATCTCCTAAATCACTAGTTACGTAAGTCAGAGGTCTCATGTTGACAACAGCTTCAATTTCAGTGAGAATGGTTGATAACTCCTCAAATGTGAGGAGAGCTCGACCTAGGATCTTTCTCAGAGGATCCTTAACACATTTCACCAGGCGTTCATAGAACCCTCCCCACCATGGGGCACGTTCCACAATAAATTTCCATGTGACACCTCTATTTGAGATAAAGTCCTGCAATTTTTGGTCTCTTATCATTTTCGCAAAATGCTGTAATTCCCTTTCAGCAGCCTTGAAACTTTTTGCATTGTCGGAGTAAATTACCTTACAAGCACCACGTCTTGATAGAAATCGACGTAGAGCAAAAAGGAAAGATTTCGTTGTCATGTCCATTGTTAACTCCAAATGTACAGCTCTAGTTGTTGCACACGTAAATAACACAATATATGATTTTGCTGTGTTATTCTTGTCAATTCTAGTTATGATTGGACCAGCAAAATCTAACCCGATGACGCAAAATGGAGGTGATTCTGAGATTCTGTCCCTTGGAAGTTGGCCTGTTAATTGGTCAGCTGGTTTTGCATGATATTTCTTGCAAACTAGACATTTACCAATGACTTTTTTGACTTGCTGTCGTCCTTGAGGAATCCAGAAATGTTTCCGGAGCTGTGAGAGTGTCAAAGAAACTCCACCATGCATCAATATTTGGTGTTCTCGCATAATTAACAGCTCTGTAAACTTCTCATCTTTGGGTAGTAGGATTGGATTAATCTCATTTAGGCTAAAATCACCTTGGCTCAGTCTACTTCCTATGCGTAATAAATTAGAGTCATCTAAATAGGGACATAAACTGTAAATCTTCGAAGTTTTCTTCACATACCCTTTTCCTTTCAAAGATTCTATCTCTTCTTCGTAATTTCTTGATTGTATTTCCCTTATCAAGAATTTTTCAGATTCTTCTAATTCTTCTGCCGTTAAATTACCACTACGTTTAATTGAGTTTCTTGTATTGAAAAGAAATCTCCTTATCCAGGATATTATTCGAGTTACCTTTAGTAAAGAACTAAATCGGTCTATCTCTATAAGTGCCTCCTTTGAATCTAAAGCACAGAAATTCTGAGAAACTATGTTTCCTTTCGATTCTTTTTCTAATATGGTTTTCTCAACCTCTTTGGTTCCTTTAGGCCACGTATCAATATGTTCGGTCAACCAGTAGGGTCCTGACCACCATAAGTTATCTCTTTCGAGATCTATAAGTGAAAGTCCCCTTGTAAGTAGATCAGCAGGATTGTCCCGTCCAGGGCAATGTCTCCAGTCTATGGGATTGGTCAAGGACTGAATTTCTGCTATCCTGTTGCTCACGAAGGGTTTCCATGTTCGAGAAGAACTTTTAACCCAATGTAGCACAATACTAGAATCTGTCCATAGATGTTTCTTAGAATCAAATTTCAGAACTGCCGTCACACGGTTAATTAATCTAGCTCCAATCACGGCGCCCATAAGCTCTAATCTGGGTAATGTTAAACGTTTAATGGGAGCCAATCTACTTTTAGACGTAACAAACGCTGTCTTTACTTTCTCATCCTTGATGTATCTCAAATAAATAACTGCACCAAAGGCTCTCTCACTGGCATCACAAAAACAGTGAATCTCTACTTGATCGTAAGTGCCCTGAAAGTCACGGAAGTAACATCTGGGAACCTCTATTTTACTGAGATACTGTAGCTGATCACACCAACTATCCCACTTTTTCTCTAAGTGTTCTGGTAAATTTTCGTCCCAATCAATGCCCTGTTCCCACAATGCCTGGAAAATAATTTTTACAATGATTGTAAATGGAGATAAAAATCCAATCGGATCAAAAATTCTTCCTGCCACTTTAATTACAGTTCTCTTGGTTTTCTCCTGACATTTTACAAATTCAGAAAGGTTATTATTATCTGATCTAAGAGCATCCCTATCTATATCCCATATTAATCCCAAAATTTTAAAAGGCATTGCGTTTTGTGAAGTTTCAAAGCATGTGTCGAAATTTAAATCTCGTAAATGCTCCTTTAAAAGAGGAGAATTACTTTGCCATTTGCGTAGGCACATGTTAGCTTTTTGAAAGATTTCTGAAGACTCCTTTGATAATTTTAAAGCTTCTTCTATTGTGAATCCGCCTATCAACAAATCATCCACGTACATTGACTTATTTATCATAGCACAAGTTTCGGGATATTGAGTTTCAAATTTTTTAACATGATGTTTAATAACGGCTCCTAGTAGAAACGGACTAGAAGTTACGCCAAATAATACACGAGTCATTCTCATAATCACAGGTTTTATTGCAGAATCCAGATCTTGGCGAATTGGATCAATCCACAAAAATCGCGTTAGATCCCTATCACTTTCTGTAAGGCTTATTTGTAGAAATGCCTTTTCTATGTCTGCTACTACTGCAATATTATTAATTCGAAATTGCAATATTAAATCAAATAAGTCTGAATTTAAGTTAGGACCTGGTAATAGTACATCATTTAACGATGGTTTAGAAGGAGCATGAGCAGATGCGTCAAAAACAATGCGAAGTTTAGTAGTTAATTTATCATTTCGAATTACCGGATGGTGGGGTAAATAATATGTCAGAGCCCCATTATCTGAATTTATCTCCTGAGGTTCAACCTTCTCTATAATTCCCAATGACAAATATTCTTCTATTACAGCTTTGTAATCATCAAACAACGTAGGATTTTTCTGAAATTTCTTAATTAAAAATTCAAGTCTCTTTTTTGCTACATCATAATTGTTCGGAATTTCAACATCGTCAAATTTCATAGGAAGTTTAACTTCGTATCTGTTATTCTTAAATTTAATAGATTCCTCAAATTGTTCCAAAATTTGTTTGTCGCACAAATTTTTATCCATTGGTTCATCTCTTATTCCTAAAGCTTCAAGATCCCAAAATTTTTGAAGCTCAATTGATGCTTTATCATCTGTATTTTCCTCCCAAATGGAAGAAACATACATTGTGCTTACTAAATTATTTGTTGAATTATATCCATTAGAAAATCGTCCATGTAGAGTCCATCCAAATTTAGTTTCACTTAAAACAACAGTTGATGAAAGACGTTTAAATTTACCTGTCATAATCGACCAATAATAATCGGCGCCCACTAGTATATCTATCAGATTTTCCTTTTTATCCAAATCATCGGGAGAGTCAGATAAAATTATTCCCAATTTTTTAATTTCATCGCGCAATTCAGAACTAGGAACGCTGATAATGTCTGGACAAATGCTTTCCGTTTCTAATGCTTCTAAGCTCACTGTAAATTCGCCCTTACTATCCATCAACAAAACACACACTCTATTCTGAAAGGTAACGGGAGTATTTTCACTACCCGCAAACGTAATGATTTTAAGTTCTTCCTGACCTTTCACTTCCAAATCTAACCTTCGAGCCAGATCTTTGTTTATGAAAGTTCTTGCAGCTGCGGAATCTAAACAAATTCGAACATTCACACTCTGATGCGAACCGATCAACTTACAGCGGATGGTCTGGAAATAAACATGCGATTGAGATGACTCGGCAATTTTCGGCTCATAAATTAACGAAGAAAGTATAGCCTTTTCCTCTTTTGTTTGTGCCATAACCGAAGGTTCTGTTTGAACTGCGCGTTCGCACAAGGATTTTTGATGGCCTTTGGAGCTACAAATTGTGCATTTAATGTTAACTGATCTGCACTGATTCTTTCTATGGAATTTTTTATAACAGCGGAAACATTTAGCTTGTTTACGTAAAGAAGTTTTACGTTGCTCCAAATCCAAATTACAACTATCAGATTTATGTTTTTCATTACAAAAAGCACAGTAATTTTCAGTCAGAGTATTTAATGCGCACGCTGAAGAAGGTTTGGTTTTATGAGGATTAAAATATTTGGGGAAGTTTTGCTTATATATAGTTCTGTTTTCATAGGGTTTTGTACTTTCGACATTTGTAGAAGTTACGTTTAGGGATTTTTCACGTGCTTCTACTTCATTCTTTAGAAAAGTTAACAAGTCTGTAACATTTGATTCCTTTTTGTTATTTTGTTCCCTGTGGAATTGCAAAACAAGGTCATTTGGAATACATTTATACAAAATGGGTAATAATAAACAACCATATGAATCAGAATTAATTTCGAGAGACTCAAGACTTCTTATTTGCACAGATATTTCATCATTTAACTTTCTTAATGCGGACATATCACTTGATCTGCGAACTGGTTCTAAATTTAACAAACGGTTGGTATGCGCGGCAATTAAAATTTCCTTTTTCCCAAATCGATCTTTTAGAATCTCAATTGCTTTCCTATAATTTTCGGATGTCAAGGGAAGACCACTTATGGCCGTTGCTGCCGAATCCTTAAGCAATGTTTTAAGATAATTAAACTTTTCTATATCTTGAAGAGTTTCATTTTCATGAATCGCGGCTTCATACTGAGGCCAAAACTCTTGAAATTGACAAATGTCACCTGAAAATGTATTTAAAGAAATACGCGGTAATTTTGTGTTGGTTTTTTCTTTAACATCTGATACAGTATCCGTACTGGATCGATTTCCAACTGGACTAGACAAGACTTCAGTCGGATTTTTATTTAAGTTTCCCAAATATCTACTTACTCGCGACTTACAGAGCACAATCGATTCATTATATTCTAATGAACTTTCCATCTCAGCCTCTAAATCATCCATATTAGTTAGAGCTGCAATAGATTTATCTAAATCTTCCAATGTTGCTTTGTGTTCCATAAGAACCGCTAGAGAATCTATTATTAGATCTGGGTTACCGTCAATATCCTTATTAAGTTCATCATCAATCTTTTTAATAAGTTTAGTTACTGAAGTGCGAATAATTCTTCTTTTGATTTTGTTCATTTTAAGATCTTCCTCTGTATTACTCATTGTGGTAAGATATTTTCAAATTCAAGGAAACAAAAATTTTCCACTTACCACTTTCTGATGCTTTCTTCAACAATTATCTAACGTGTAATCCAAACCGTTATTTAAGAAGGCAAATTCGAATCAGTAGGTTCCACTGCCGATTGCACCATTGTCACTACACCGTATCGTTTTGTCTTCGGTGGTTCGTTCTTACGATGTCATCACTTTATGGTCTATTTCCTTTCACCTTCTTTCCATTAATTTACACGAGTAATTATTCTA
Source organism: Metellina segmentata (assembly GCA_947359465.1). Classification (NCBI taxonomy): domain Eukaryota; kingdom Metazoa; phylum Arthropoda; class Arachnida; order Araneae; family Tetragnathidae; genus Metellina; species Metellina segmentata. Next base: position 34,002,569 of record OX375872.1, read on the forward strand.
CTCACTATTTATTGATAATTAAGCATATTATATACAAATGTACAGAGATGTGAGGTTTTACAACCGACACAAAGATCTTCTTCAGTAACATCTACAACTATTGTCTACATGTCTACAAATCTGAGTGACATTCCCGCCAGTCCAGGAGGGCGTCGTATAGTGGCAGCGCCACCTAGCTCGGCTCTAATTGGCCAATCTACATATTAATTTTCCACAAAAGCATATTTACACACAAGAAATGAAAGAGAGCTATTTTGTTCATTTGTAGAGGATGCAATGGTTTCAAGTCTTGTTCATACGTTTTACATGAAATTTCACAAAAGCCGTTCTTTTCTTTAAAAAATTTAATTATTTGATTTTATCAATAACTACTGTTTAGTGCTCTGGCTTTACAAATTGCTTCTACCACACCTGCTCCTTTTAATTTAACTCAAAGTCACAACATTCTCCCACCTTTTTTAATGTTGCACAATTAAAAAACTTCCAGTGGGTATAGCTTTCGCACTGGACGGGTGAGTATGCCGTGACGTGTCTTTACTTTCACTACTCTTACCCGCCCATCTCTGCCCGGGCACAATTCCTGGACACGTGCAATGGGCCAGTTGATGCGTTTGGTATTCTCCGCACCAACCAACACCATGTCCCCCACTTGTATGTCGCAGTTTTCACGTCCGGACCTCTGGACAAGTTGTGCCAGGTACTCCTTTCGGAATCGGCTGCGAAGTTGTTCTCGTAGTTCCTGGCACATTCGTTGACGAACAAGGAGCTTGTTCCCATCGATGGAATCTAAGTCCGCTGTTCCAGACACTTTGATGTCTTGCATGAACATCGAGGGTGTTAGCGGAGACAAGTCGTCGAGGTCGTTGGAAACATAGGTGAGGGGCCGGGAGTTGAGGACGGCCTCCACATCGCAAAGGATGGTGAGTAGCTCCTCGTAGTTCACCGAAGCTTGACCAAGGACTCTCACCAATAGACCTTTCGTGGATCGGATCAGTCGCTCCCACCATCCGCCCCACCAAGCCGCACTGGGAGGAATGAACTTCCAGATGATGGGACGCAACGTATCCTGGGATACAACCTTTTCCCAGTCAACTTTCCTCAGGGCTGATGCCGTACCAACAAAATTCGTACCGTTGTCAGAGTAGATGATAGATGGTCTACCTCTTCTCGCTATGAATCGACGGAGAGCTTGAATGAAGTACTCGGTGCTTATGGCAGTAACAAGTTCCAAATGCACACATCTATAGACAGCACAAGTGAACAAAACCACCCAAGTTTTGGTTTTGTTTCGAAGGACCAACGGACCGCATAAATCGACGCCCGTAACTTCGAAGTTGTTAGCGTCTCTGACTCTGTCCAATGGCAGATGAATCGGCAATGTCTCTAGTGGTTTTGACGCAAACCTTTTGCATCGCACACACTGTCGCACAACGGATCTGACAGTTCGCCTGAAGGAGAGAATCCAATATTCCTCTCGAAGCATGGTATTTAGGGCTTGAACACCAGCGTGACTGTTTTTAAGATGGAATTCCCTAACTAGAGCTTGGACAATAAAATGCTTTGCCGGCAGTAAAATTGGGTACCGGAAGGCGTATGAGTCGTCTCTCTCAACAATCTTGGTTTTTACTCTAATTAAATCAGTTTCATCTCGCACAGTTGCGAGATCATTAACCGAATCTCCGGTCTGTGCAAAACTCTCCCTTTGAACAAGCAAAAGAAGTGTGTTTCTAGATTTCTGAATCTCAATAGTATTCAAAAAAGGTTCTTTAATAACATTTTGCTTACGGGAATTAGCAATAAATCTTTTAATCCAGCCCAAAATCTTTACCATTTTTGAGAATGTAGAATATCTTTTGTACCATTTAGGCTCACTATCTATATCTACACTAACGTTACTACATGAGTTTACTCCCTTTTTCATTTCTGAGTAAACCAAACTTTCATTTGGCTCAATAACTAATTCGGGCCAATACTCACTGGGATCTTTCAGCCAAACAGGTCCATTTACCCAATTAGATTGGATAAACCGCAAAGGGGAGCAGCCGCGGGAAGGAAGATCAGCCGGATTCAAATCACTTGGAACATATGACCACTGATTTTGGCCCGTGAGAGCACAAATTTCCCTCACACGGTTACCCACAAAAGTTCCCCAAAGATTATTTCTTTTTATCCATGATAAAGCTGTAGTCGAATCGGTCCAAAAATATTTCGAGTTGCACTCCAATGAAAGGGCTTCAGTAACATACTTGGACAAACGAGCACCTAGAACGCAAGCCATTAGTTCTAAACGAGGAATTGTGAACCCTTTTAATGGGGCTACCCTGGATTTTGCTGCAACCAAATTTATGAATACTTCTCCGTTGTCCACGCATCTAAGGAATATTACAACTGCATATGCGTGTTGGCTTGCATCACAAAAAACATGAAGGGACCAATTACTTTTATCGCCAAACCCGATGCGTCGTGGCAACTTAAAATCAGTAAGCCTTTCCAAATTATTGTACCACTTTAAAAATTTCTTCTCTATTTCATCTGGTAATGGGGCATCCCAATCTGCCTTTATTACCCAAATTTCTTGCAGCAATAGTTTCGCCGGTAACATAATGGGAGTCAAGAACCCCATAGGGTCAAAAACAGACTGTGTCAACGACAAAATTTCCCTTTTTGACAAGGTTTTCGAAAGTGTTACAGGTTTTATATTAATAGACAGACTGTCTTCATTCCTATTCCTCAAAACCCCTAAAACCGACTGTGTGTCGTCTACAGTTTCTGAATTTAAATCTTTTATCCTTAAGTCTACATTCTCCTCTATTGGCCCACTCATCCACATCCTCAAATCCATCTTTGCACTAGCTAGAATATTTGTAGAATTTTCTATGAAATTCTCAAGTTCAATTTCATTATCAACAGAGGGGACACAATTATCGACATATAGGGATCGAGCTAACTTTTGAGCCGTTACTCTCTCTTCATCCGAGAGCTGGGACAAATTATATGTAATAACCGCTCCCAACAGAAACGGACTGGAAGTTACTCCAAATACGACCCTTGAATGGCGGAAAACCTTTACAACACTATTCCTCTCCCACCATAGGAACCTCAAATAATCCCTATCTTCTTTTCTTATTTCTATTTGTAAAAAGGCGCGCTTAATATCAGACGTAACCCCTATACACTTTTCTCGAAATCTTAACAAAACTGAAGGGATCTCTTCAATTAAGTTCGGCCCTTTAAATAAACAATCATTAAGTGAGGGTGATCTGCCAACTTTACAACTGGCATCAAAAACCGGCCTTATTTTTGTAGTTAGACTATCTGGTTTAAATACGGGATGATGGGGCAAGTAGTGTCCCTCTATATCAAGTTCACTATCCGGCACCTCCTCAATAATACCCTCATCCCTCCATTCTTCAAAAATTTTACTGTAATCATCATACTTACCGAGTGATTCTAATTTTCTGGTGACACTAAATAGTCTCTTTTCGACTACATGACGATTTGAAGGCAACTCCACATTTTGTCCTAACCAAGGCAAGCCCACACAATAACGACCCTCATGGCTTCTAGAGAGAGAGTGCAAAAATTGTTCCCTGGCCATTTCCTCTTCAGCCTTTTTAGTTAAACCCTGTTGACTATCCAGTATACCAATTGTCTCCAAATTCCAAAGATCAGAGATTTTCATATCCCTGACTGCTAAATTTGTACACAAAAGTGAGGTGCTTGCAGTTTTATTATCCGAATAACTCTCCAAAGTGCCACAAACTGCCCAACCCAATTTTGTACAAATCGCGGTTAATCCTCCATTTAGTTGCTTTACAAGCCCAGTGAGAATTTTCCCATAAACATCACTTCCGATGAGCATTTCTATCTTTGGACAATCTGATCCCATATCTGACAACCAAATGTTGTTTCGCTTTAATTCCCTTACAATAGGACCTTTAGGAATGCACGGTATATTGCCACAAATTACATCCTGTTCCAAAAAATCAAATTCTAAATCTTCACATTTGTTTTTACTCAATGAAGATAATTTAACCCGATATTTGTTATGCGATTTCGGTCCAGTTTGGGCTCCCCCGAATAAAGTGTGAGACAAAGTCTCTTTGGAAACAATGTGCAAACCCAGTTCAAAAGCCAACGATTTTGAAATATACGATTTTTGTGAGCCGCAATCAAGCATCACTCTACAAATCCTAGACTGATTAGCGCCGACTACCTTAACCCTTAATGTCATTAAGGCCACTTCTGAGGTGCACGTCTGTCCAGCGGTAGTTGTTTACACGTCTATTACCGGAGGAGTTTCTGGTGCTGGCGGTGGATTTTTGCAATGCATTTCTGGGCATATAGAAATGCAATGCGCCTTACCACAAGCATAGCAACGTATAAATTGTTTACAAAATTTGGCTATATGATTTGGTGCTAAGCATTTTAAACAGCATTTCTTATCTTTAATTTTAGCAATTTTCTCCTCAAGAGGCAACAGACGGGCTTCGTAACAATTTTTACTATCTTGAGCTTTATTGCAAAAAATACAGAAGCTATCTTTTGTGGTAAGAAATCCACCGGCAGTGGGAAAATTAGCTTGATTTTTAAACTTAAATTTACCCCTACTTTCACCCTTTGGCTTTTCTTGGTAACCCTCATTTCGACCATTGCCCCCAAAACCACTACGAGCCAATTTCAACCTTTCCTCACCTTGCACTTCGGATTTTAAAAAGTTCATCAAGTTTGTTAGGCGCGAAGATTCAGGTGAAGGCCTTGCGCAGAGACTCGGGGTTTCTTGTGGCTGGTTAAAATACAAACTTCTCTGCCAAGCCCTTAATACATCTTCGGGAAGACAGGATTCCACCATTGGGTACAACCATGCTGAATTATCAACCGGAATTTAAGCCAAGTGAATCCAAAGCCCTCAATTGAGCCTCCAACTTATCAAAAAGCCTATCAAGGGGTAACTTATCTCTTGAATCCGCTTTAACATTAGAAATAATTAACTTAATAAGTTCCCTTACATAAACCTCTATTAAAAGCTCAGGTTTACCAAAACCCTCTTGGAGTGCAACAATCGCCTTATCATAGTAAGCTGAGGTAACTGGATAACTATCAATAAATTCTCTTGCCCTTGACCCCTCTTTCATACTTTGAATTAAGTAAGAAAACTTGTCACTCTCATGTATATGAGTATCCTCATGGATTTTTTGAAATTGGGACCAGAATGGAAGCCAGTTAATCAAAAGACCACCGAATTTCTTTAACTCGATTTTGGGGAGTTTATACGTTTTTGTTTTGTTACAAGAAACATTACTGCCATTTTCTGATCTCGTCTCTACGTTTAATTCATCTAAAACGCTTAACTTAATATTTATTCGACGAGACAGAGTAATGAATTTATCTGAATAAACTTCCTGGCCTTCGACTTCCTTCACAACTGCGTCTTCCCTGGCTTCTCCCCCTTCAGTTAATAAATCCAGAATTTTTTCATCTAGGGCATGTAATTCTGAATTAACATTCTGCAATTTACAAAACTTGTCAGTTATTGCATCTAAATCGCACTGATCCTTCAATAACTCAGCTTCAAGAAAATTAGTTGTCTTTGTGAAGGAACTACGCCGTCCCGTTCTTTTAAGTTTAAGGGATTCCATTATATTTATTATGAAAGTTTGTAAAAATGTTTCTACCTAAAACTAAAGACTTAATACTGACAATAGAAACATATCTAAAATTTTGAAACTTTCACTTAAACTATTCCCAAACTCAAAACAAAACTCTACTGAGACAAACAAAGGGAATCCTGTCGCGGACGCCACAAAATGTTAGAAATAACACCTATTCATCTAAATTAGCCACCGGCTAATAAAACACACTCCCCAAGCTCGTCTCCAAGAGAAAGAAGCTACACATACCTTTATAGAATCCTTTTATTCTAACGGTAACTAACTACGCAGTTTTCACAACATAAAAAGCATAAAAGCATAAAAAAGCATATTTACACACAAGAAATGAAAGAGAGCTATTTTGTTCATTTGTAGAGGATGCAATGGTTTCAAGTCTTGTTCATACGTTTTACATGAAATTTCACAAAAGCCGTTCTTTTCTAAAAAAAAATTAATTATTTGATTTTATCAATAACTACTGTTTAGTGCTCTGGCTTTACAAATTGCTTCTACCACACCTGCTCCTTTTAATTTAACTCAAAGTCACAACATTCTGGAAAACCCTTTTGCATTGTTTGCGAAAGTACTCTTTCACATGATAGAAGACATGATCACCACTCTAAAACATAGCATCAGACTAACATAGAAGGCAAAATGAAGCTCATTCTTGGGTCTGAGTTATGAAAAGAATATACGATTAAGAAAAAGGACGAAATCAGAAGATAAAAATTTTTTCTAAAGTAAGTTGTGAAGACGGCGATGATGGAAGCGAAAATTGCATTAGCATTGGCGAAAAAGAGAAATATTTTTCTGATGGAGAAGAAATTGTTAAACCTTGTCTCCAAATACTCTGTAACAAAACAAATCAACAAACCAAGGAGTTGTCTGATAGCGATAAAAATTGGTGGATGGTGAAAAGCATACATAGAAAAACTCACGATTAAAAATTTTCATAATTGAAAAAAAAATCACAATTGAAATATTTATTTCAGAGTTTGACCGTTACACAAAGGGAGGAAGTCAATAAGGCGGTTGGCCTCTGGCCTGGATGCAAGCTGTCACCCAGCGCGGCATAGACTGAAAAAGTTCCCACATGTTGACCTGCGGAATTTCTTGCCAAATTGTCTCCAATTGTCGGGCTAAATGGTTCACATTCCGAGATGGTTACAATCGCCTTCCCATAACTTCCCAAATGTGCTGTATGGGAGAGACATCAGGAGACCTAACTGGCCATTGAAGAGTTTTTAAAGCTTGAAGACAATTCATAGCAACACGTGCGGTCGGGCATTATCTTGTTGAAAAGTTAGTCCGGGGTGTCGCAAAAAGAACGGTACATAACCGATCGTAGAATATCGTCTACGTACCGCTGTGCTGTAAGTTTGCCAGAAATCACTACCGTCCGGCTAACAAAGGAAATGGCATCCCAGCCCATAACACCCTGTTGTGGGCATGTGTGGCGTGCGATAGTAAGGTCAGGATACCCACGCTGCCCTAAACGTCTCAAAACTCGTCTGCGGTTGTCGTCAGGACACAGTTGGAAATGTGACTCGTCACTATAGACCATATATGTGTGCAACCTCTGGACCCCGGGCCGGATGTGGCCCGCCCAAGCTTTTGATCCGGCCCTCGGAACATTTTAAAATCACGCTTGAAAAAAAAGTAAATACTGTCTGTTCTCGCCAACAATAGAGTGAGAAGATAGGGGGAACAAAAGCTTGAACTTTGTGGGTCAGTGTTTCTCGAACTTTTTTAGTTGACGGCACACTAAAAGTATTTTGAATTATTTTCGGCAGATGTGAATATAAAATGTAAAAGTAGGTATTTCCAACACTTCCTTATATAGGTATTATTACTAATAAAATTAATATTGGATAGATGAGATGGCTGAGCCTGTTTTCCTGAACAAATTAAATCAAAACGAGGTTTCAAAGTCGCCAGACAAGTAATCGGCGACACATCACGCCACTCAATTCCACGGATAATCGAGAATAATAATTATATATTTCGTTATTGATTGTATCCGAGAAACGGCCTTGCACTTCTTGATTCCATTCCTTACTAGCGCATGTGATTGTTAAAAAAACACTGATTCAAATCAACAATGCTCGGATTTGTGGCCCCCACCGGCATATAATACTGTTACTTCCTGAGCAGGTGTCTCGGCCCAACTCGGCCACAGCCTGAAAATTAGGCAAAAAGTCTGACAACCGTCTGACTGACGATCTGAAGACGAAGATATGAAGCGACTGTGGTTCATTATATTAAGAAAGCATTCCCACAAAGAAAAGTAATAATACAATAAATATTAGTTGCTATTGTTGAGTAGGAGTTTGATCTCTTCATTGTGGCATTCGTCTCTTCTCATCAGACAATGATTCATCATCAGGATAACTACAAGACCGTTTATTTTTATTTACAATATTTTCTATCTTATGTTTTTTCTATCTTTACAACAACTAGGTCTTATTTTGGAGGTGCTACGGTTTAACTTCCGATTAGGTCTTATTTTCGGAGAAGTGCGGCATTTCAAAGTTACAATTTTAATAATTTGTCAAAAACCATCTCCATTCGATTTTACCATCTTTCAAATCGTTTTGAAAAATGTCTTTGCCATCTGTTTCCTTATCAGTAACTAGCCATTGCGTGGCTAGCCCGGCGTTGCCCGTGACCGTGGAGTTGGTGGGGTGGTGTTGGTTTGCGAAGAAACGAGCAACACCCTGATGTAAGGTATTAATCTGGTGTAAAATTTTCCGCACATCTCAAATCCGTTGAAATTTTTACTATGTTTTAAACGGTCCAGGAGATAGAAAAAAAAACTGACTTCAGTTAAAAGATTTATCGTCTGGCTGGAAATTTATTCCTCCGCGCAAAATCAAAGAGGAAGTGAAAAAAAATAATATTCTCCGCGTTCTGCGGATGAAAAAAACTTGGCATGTTTCCAAACCCTGACTGCAAGGTCACACGGATAGAAAAAGTTCTCCGCGTTGGAAAAAGCGACGAAGAATAAAACTATTAAATTCATTTAAAAATCTTCTAGATTGAATTTAAAAATCGCCGCGACCTAAAAATTGCAAATAATTCGGACTACTTGTGTGCCAAATCTCATTGCTGTAAGTGCCATAGAATCATCAGGATTTTGCGGCCCCAAACAGACAAACAAACACTTCCTTTTATAATATAAGAGATTTAACGTGTTTGCAGAGAGAGTTTTATTCGTGGGAACTTGGAATCTCTACGTGTGGAATATCACTTATGTGTGAAAGGGGATAGGGAACTTTTAGTTTTGATTTATATACTGCTATATGTAAAAAATGCAACACCATGAAGGAGTTATCAGAATTAAATGAAATTTAATACACAAACGGATTGTATTAGTACAAATAAATGAATAAATTTTCAAAGCAAAAAAACAATATTAAGTGTCCGAAATCAGTATTTGGTGTAGCCACCACGCGCTACAATAAGTGCTGCTATACGACGTGGCATGGAGTGAAACAGATGTTGAATGTCTGCTTGTGTAAGAGAATTCCATATTGTTTGTATGCGCACTCAAATTTCGTATTTTGAAACTGAGGACGCGGATCACGAGCGAGACGCCAATCAACTAAATCCCACTCGTGCTCAATAGACGACATATCCGGCGAATAAGCAGGCCAAGGAAGAAGTTGCATGTTTTGGGCTGAAAAGAAATTTCGAACATTCCTTGCAACATGAGGCCTGTACATTATCCTGTTGAAAGATATCTCCAGGGATGCCTTGAAGGAAGGGAACGAGTGCTAGTGTGAAATGTGTAGAAGTGATTTGGTAAAAAATTATGTTGCTTGTACTTGTTAGTGAATTGGAATAGATGAATTGATTTCGAAGTATGTGTAATGCAAGGGTATTCTAGAGACTAAATTATTCATCTATTTTTACTAAAAGTTTTGTTCTATGTGATTTTAGCTTTCTAAGTATAGAGATAGTTGGTTAAAATTTTGGTAATGCATTAAGGTACTTTGAAATTGAAAAGGCAATTAGTCTATGGAGAAGATACTTGTGTAGTATTTTTATAAGTGCTTACTTTTAGAATTAGTACTTTTGTGTTACCTTGTATAGGGAGATACTCAGTTTTGAATTATTACTTACGTGATTTTCTTTTGTATTTTCTTTGGTCGTTAAAGAAAAGTATTGTGATATTTTTGTCATTGCATTTTATATGTGGTGAGGTATTCCCTGGTTAGTGACATAGCAGATTTTCTAAATAAGCAGACAAAAAGATTTTGGTCGCAGAAGAGTTTGAGACTAATGTGTCCTATGCGGATAAGAAAAGGGCGATAATTGAGGCGATCTTGAAGGCGCCGGATTACGATGAAAAATTCGCGAAATATTGTTTAGAGCAAATTTTAGAACAGGATAGGTTAGAGAGGGAAGAATAGAGGTTAGAGAAAGGGATAGAAGAGGAGTGTTTATAGAGGGAGAAAGAAATGGAGATATTTTTTGAGTTAGAAAAGTTGAAAATACAACACAGTGCAGAAAATGGCTCTGTAGCTACCACTGTTTCTGTACTGAGTGAAAGTAGAGATAAAAGAGTGAGTCTAAAAGATTTAGTCCTCAAATTTTACCCTAAATTAACTGACATAACTTTATTCTTGATGATTTTTGAAGGACAAGCGCTAAAAGCGGAACTTCAGGAATCGAGATATGTTTCTCAACTTATTCCGTTATTGCCCACGGATGTCGCAGAATCAATTGTAAAAGAATAGCCAGAAATAGGAGATGATCACCATCACAAAAAGAAACTTCTGTTAAAAAGGTTTAGGCTAGGAGTAGGGGAGTTAAAAACCAAATTCGAAACCCATCAGAGAAAGTCAGGTGCATTACGGTCTGACCAAGTATACCAATAGAGGGGTTATTTGGATCAGGTTGGAGGATGTAGATGTGAAGGATTTTGAATCCCTTAAGGAACTTATTCTTACGGAACAAGTTAAAAAAGAGAGTTTCATTCGAAATTAGAGACAGATTTCTAGATGAATGGGACGAAATGAAAACAGCATCCACCCTAGCAGAAAAATGTAATAAGCAAAAAAGTGTGCGCTGCAGTTTACGGAAAATGGATAGTAAAGTCTGGAATAAAAAAACAGCATAACAGGGATATAAGAAGGAGCAGGTTGGTTCCATACCTGAGAGTGAGCAGACTAGGAAGTCAGAAGAAACCGAGAAAAAGGATCAATTGCGTTCAAATTCTTTGAAAAATGATAAATTTGAGAGGAAGAAGCCGATAATTTGCTTTAATTGCAACAGAGCAAGGCACATCAGGCCATATTGTCCGGATTTTAAAAGGAGAGGATCTGGCAACTTAGTGAATCATTTATAGGCAGATGTAAACTATCGGGAGGCCGTGGAAGACTATGGGGAGAGAGCGGCAAGCGAGGGGTGGGCATTCCTCGTTCTGGCCCGTGATAGAGACATCTTGATGTATGGAAAGACGTTGATGCTGTAAAAAAAGTAAATATTGATTTGGGATGCGACATCGACATCAAAACATTGATGTTGATAATACATCGTCCCAAAAGCATCGATGTTTTTAAATTTCAGTGTATTTAAACTTTTTCCCCCATTTCTTAAAACTGGTTTAGCAACTAGTGATGTTACATCGACAGCAAAACGTCGATGTTTTGAAACTTCGATGTTCAAAATTAAAACATCGATGTTGATAATACATCGCCCCAAAACCATCGATTTTTTTAAAATTCAGTGCATTTAAACATTTTTCCCACATTTCTTAAAACTGGTTTTGCAACTAGTGATGCGACATCGGCTCCAATACATTGATGTTTTTTATAAAACACCAATGTTTTGAAAACATCGTCATCGATGTCGCATCCTTACTTTTCAGACCCTTCGCCCTTGGCCACTTTGGTCTAAAAGTATGTTCAATTTGCTAATTATAAAAATTATGCTACTTGGTTATTTTTAAAATTTTTATAACGGTACTTTTTTCATTTAAAAATAAAACATCGACAACGTAAAAACATCTACAAGTATAAACATCGATGTTTTTCAAAAAACATCGATGTTTTGAAGACATTGATGTCGCATCCCTACTCCTCATGTACGATTTCGAACAATTTTGATGCTACCAATTTTGTGGTGACGAAGGCAAGAATAAACTATTTCCTAGTTTAGTAAATAGCATCAATTCATTTCAAATGAAATTATAAAACTGTTCATCTCTCAGTTAGAAAATCAGGATTTAAGTCAATTTCCACACTTGAAAGAGCAAAGTGAATTTGCAGCAGATAATAGCAATTTGACCAAATATATTGAAAAAAAAAATCAAGGTATTGCAAGGGTCATTTGAAAGTCGTTTTCATGTTTAGCAAGAAAACTGCATGCTCGCATTCATACCCATTTTATATTAGTGAAAAATGCGTAATGAAGATGCTAGTAACATACAAATAAAACTTATTGATTTAAAAACAAATTCTTTATTAAAATGAAATTTGATGAGCTTTTTACGGATCAAAAGGCTTCTGACTTGATTAATTTCTGGCGTTAATTAGCCTGGAAACATTTCAAAGAACTAAGAAAATCTGAAAAAAATGAAATATGTCATTTCGGAATGATATACAGATGTGAACAAGCATTTTCCATGGAATTTATTAATGGCAAAACGAGGTTGCCAACGACTGATTCAAATTTGAAGAAATATCTGCTGCTCTCAGTAAAATAAGTTTAATACCAAACATTGAAAGAAAAGCGAAATCCAAACAGGTGCATTAATGTTTATGTGCTGTAGTAGATATTTTTTTACATACAACTATATTAAATCATTTAAAAATACTAACTGTGTCTATAAACACCCTTTTATTAAAAAGGTTATGCCAGGACCATGAACGTAAGAATGTACAAAAGGTGCTCGTGTTGTATGGCGCATCTGAACTCTTATGTGAAAAAAATTGACGCATGGTATGTAAAAGGTTGGCCACCCCTGGGAATGTCCCTTGTGGATGTAGATGTTTTCAATGAGATCTTTGTGTCGTTGTTAAACCTCACATCTCTGTACATTTGTATATAATATACCTAATCTGCAATAAATAGTGAGCAGAATAATTATTACTTGACGTGTAAATTGATGCAAAGAAGGATATTGAATGGAAATAGGCCACAAAGTGATGACATCGTCTGAACCACCAAAGACAAAATGAAACGGTGTCGTCATACCACGGGCAACGCTCGTCATTGTCAAATGCGGCCTAATTCCAATTCCGAAGAGATCCAATCGGCGCGACGTCACAATCTCTTGTGAAAATATAAATATTTAATTGAAAAATTATTTATTAAAAGAAAATCAAATGCAAGGTATCGATCTGGTGTAAATATTTTCCACAGATTTCTAATCCGTTGAAATTTTCAATCTATCTTTAATGATACCTATTTTACAAAAAAGAACTAAACGATACCAGTAAAATGTGTTTTATTTGTTTTGCTGAGCGTATTAAGGGAAATCTGTGATTTCTCGAATCAAACGAAGGTCATTCTGCGCAACGGCGTTCGTATTGGAAACAATATAAAAATTTCAATTTAAAAATTATTTATTTGAAGAAAATCATATTTCAAATCAAATGGGAAAAATATATTTAGGATCTACGATATTTTATGCTGTTGCCCTTCCGAAAAAAACAATAATATTTAAATTTCCATTAAATTCATTTTAAAATGTTCTAAATTGAATTTTAAAATTGGACACGACTCAAAAGTTGCAAAACATTCGGACTACCTGTGTGCCAAATCTCATTACTGTAAGAGCCCTAGATTCGTCAGGACTTTGATAACGAAAAACAAACAGACAAACACTTTCTTTTATACTAGTAGAGATTAGATAATTACAATTTTCTGTTATGTCATTCATTGTATAATTTTAAATTTTTCACCCTTTTTAATTTTTAATTGTAATTGTGAACTTCGCCAACCTGCACTTTTTTTCACGTTGATCTGTGTTTTAAAAATAACAACTATGTCTAAATGTTTTTTGTGCCGAATTTTCAAAAGTAATCTTGAGATTTCATTCCTATGTTAGTTTCTACGAGAAATACAAATACAAATATTGACGACCAGCTACAGGCTCAAGCCCAACAAGGCTGGTCCTTTGTTTATGAATTCCCCAATTCCCACTGACTATCCAAATGTATCTTAAATTCGTACACTCCCTTTGAATTAACTATATTTTCTGGCAACGCGTTCCATTTGTCTATTACCCTATTAAAGTAGTAGTTTTTCCTTAAATCCCGTTTAAAATGTGTCTTATTCAATTTATACCCATGGCCCCTTGTTCTGTTATCCCTATTGAAATTTAAGCCCTCTGTATCCCCTTGTTTTACCAACTTGAAAAGCTGAATCAAATCTCCCCTCCTTCTTTCCAGTGTATACATGTTTATCTTACTTAAATGTTCATTACAGTCTAGATTTGCTATCCCCTTTATAATTTTTGTAGCTCTGTGCTGAACCCTTTCAATTAATTCTATATCCTTTCTCATATATGGAGCCCAGAATTGTACAGCATATTCTAGATGTGGTCTTACTAAGCCCTTATATAACGGCAAGATTATATTCTTATCCCTTGAAGTTACGGTCTTTCTAATATACCCCTATTACCTATTAGCCATTTTACCCGCAGCTGAACATTGGTGACCCAATTTAAAATCCCTGTGAATTATCACCCCAAGATCCATGACTGTTTCTCCCTGCTTTACCTTTACTCCCTGCAGACAGTACTCGACTCCACTGTTCCTGTAACCCATATGCAGAACTTGACATATCCCTATATTAAATGACATACCGCATCTAAGTGGAAAATAGGTTTTATTACATGCACAGTCATACAATGTTAGTGAAGTATAATAATAACAGAGCATAGGTATACAGAACATTGCATATGGGGACAATAACGTACCAGGATTTTATACCAGAGGTGCAAAAAAAAAATAGAATTTTTAAACAAAGATTTTGTCAGATTTATAAAAAGGCTTTGTTTATTTGATGATTTTAAACAATAAAAGGATTCAGTGAGCATGTACAAATTTTAGTTGATGACTTCACAAATAACAATGTATGATGTATGAATATGACAATTTTGAAATGAGTATATCACAAATGACTTCAGTATTCAAGTGATTCTTCTTGATTTACAGTTATTTCCACGCAATAACGTCCGTATGGGTAGGAGGTGAGAAATTATTTCTTTGGTGGATCATTACCATTACCAGTATCATTATCATTACCATTATCATTACCATTATCATTATCATTACCATTACTATCATCGGTCCAGAACATCTCGAAGGATTCTGGATCGGGGAAATCGAAATGACACTCAGGTTGTTTTGGCTCAGGAGTCATAGGTCTTCCCGCAGGACGCGAACACCACCTAATACAAAAATGATTGATCAAAAGATGAACCCCGGTAGATAGGTAGGAATTTTAATTACCATCATACTCTAACAACACAACGGGCGATTGACGACAGTTCAGGATCAATCCTCCAAGGCAAGATCCGAGGACAAAACCACGTAATTTTGAACCACTATCACGTGACGAAGTTATCACCTGAGCTGCCACACCCCACTCTCCATGCTTCCACACCATACCAACGTGAGGCCACGATGCATTTACGGTTCACCAGCCGCCCCCTTGTATACGACAGTCTTTGGTTGGATTCGAACTCGCAACCATCTTGTTGCTAATGCGTTATTTTTCCAACCGGGAAAATGAAGACTAAGCGGTTTAAATTGTGTCGAGATGTAACCAACTTGTGGTAGATTTATATTTAAGTCGCCTACAGGGTGTCAAGATTTAAATCACTTGTTTTAAATCAACGATTAAAATCATGATTTAAATCAACGATTAAAATCATGATTTAAATCAACGATTAAAATCATGATTTTAATCAAATGATTTTTTTTAATCATTGATTTAAATCACAACCAATCTTACATTTTTATAACTAAGTAAATACACCCTAGAAAAATCACAGAATTTGTCAAATGCTTTGAACTTTCTGCACTCATGGTGATTTCAGCACTAATGGCTACACCTCGTACTCATGAGCTTTTAAAAAAAATGTTTGGCACTGGACACTTGCAAATAATCTGAGGTGTCTATGGACTAAGTATCTGTTGAGTAAGGGATTCTACCAAACAGTAAAGTAAAAAATAAGTTATCTATTTGAAAGTTTTGACAATTTTCATGCATAATTTTATGTTACAAACAATAAAGCAGTATGCCTACATCTACGTAAATGTCAAGACACCCAAAGAAAATCCCCACAAAATAGGCCTAGACTACTTGTTACCCCATTAATTGATTGACCAATGGCTTAGCTATAGTGATTTTTCAACTACTTTTTTTTAATTGAGACATAAATACAAAATAACACAATTAATGTGATTAATAATTTATTAAATAAAAAATTCAACTGAGCTTTCTATTTGAAAGGATGAAAGTTTAAACACTATGAACATATTTTATTTTGCAAAATGCACCCTGAAACAGTCCCCTTTTACTTTAAGGGTAGTGACCTATAACAAATATTTATTTAATCAAACTAATTGAGGTCTCACACTCACTGATACATTTGTTAACATGATGATGATAATTTACTCAAGAAAAACTATGGTGGATGTCAACTTGTGTTTTAAAGTAAAACAAATGTTTTATCTTTTACTCGTGTTTTGAAAATTCATTTTTTAAATGTATTACCATGTAACAAACTATGATTTTTAGTAAAATAAATATTAATTTACCATATCACAAATTCCGATTGTTCACTTAAATAAATATTAGTTTACATGTCATGTCAGAAACTCAATTTTTTATTTAACAAATTTATATGCCCTACCGAAATTTAAATTTAAAAACTCTGATTTAAATCAAATAAATCCGATTAATTGATTTTTTTACACCCTGGTCGTCTAAGGGCTACCGGCAACTCCCCCCCCCTCCTCCACTCCATGCCTTCAGCAGTCATCAATGATATTCCCTCTACATGCCTAATTTTTGAAAAAATTTCTGCCACCTTGCCCCTAAATCCGCCACTGGTTGCAATACGTGAAGCGATTGCTGCTTTCTCTACCAAAAAGTATTTCAAGGTAGAGATATGTAGGTTACAATAACAGGGCTTCTATAAACAAAGTACGTGTGAAACAGCAGCATAAGCATAATTTCTACAAATAATAGCCACAAGGTCTCCGTGACAGTTCTTTTCGTGGGGTCAGGTGTGACCATTGCTCGCTAACGCTAGCCAAACCCCGGTGATTGCTACGCATTCTCATTTGGTCTGCTTCGCAAACCAACACCACAGGCAACGCCGCGATGGCCTCAAAGTGGCAAGTAATAAATAAATGTCAATAAATAAATTAAGAATATTTTTGATTAAAATTTAAAAATCGGGCTGGACACATTAAATATTACTGATACTGAACACATTAAAAAGAAAAAACAACAATTTTAAGAATGAGTCCAACCTCCACCTGACATGACACGGGTTTCAATTGAAAAATCGATTATTTAAAGAAATTAACATTCAAGGTATCTATCTGGTGTAAAACTTTTCGTAGATTTTAAATCCGCTGACATTTTTAATCTATCTTTAACGATTGCGAAGATAGGAAACTTTAAATAGTCTCTGCCCGTGACAAAGTTGAAATCGCTTGCAAGAAAGTTATATTAATCACCAACGTAAATCAAAACACGCTAGAACTGGAAATGCGCTTAACATGGTTCCAAAGGCATAAAGACGAAACACGCAGAATCTTTCCTTCTTCAATGTAACGTCAGTACGGTGAGTGACGTCATAGTTCTATAGCATAGTTCTTGGCATAGTTCCAAAAACGAAAAAAGCAAATTCTTTCCTTTCTTCAATCGAGGAGCAATGACGTCAGATTTCCAAAAAGAAGGGGAAAAAAGGGCGGGGGAAACTAATTAATTAATTAAAAAATGTTCTAGAATAAATTTTAAAATTCGGCCTGAAAACAAAATTTGTAAAAAATTAGGACAACCTGTGTGTGTTAAATTTTATTGTTGTAAGTGCGATAAATTCGTCAGGACACTGCTTACAGAGATACACACAGAGAAACAGACACACAAAGAAGCATTTCCTCGTATAATAGTAGAGATTTTAATTGCTCAGATACAAAATAGCTCGATGAAAACAAAATGTTCCTCTTAACCTTTAGACTACGGTCGGTACAGCGGTTGTACCTTGAAAGTTATAAGAATCGCGCCAGTTATATCTATAGCTGTAGTCGAAAGGTTAAGTGTGAGAGATGGAATAGACTTCGCCAAAAAATGTAAATTTGAAAAGGAAAAACAAAATCTTTTTCAATAAGATTTTCAAAACAGATTCCCTCCGATATGTTTCATTTTTTTCCAATTGTGCCACGGTAGCCTAGTAGGTAGAGAGCAACCAATTCGCAACCGGAAGGTTAAGAATTCGAAGCTCGGTCCAGACACGGAGGGACTTTAAATTCATCATGGCCTGAAATGTCCTCACGTTGGCGCGGTGTGGAAGCTCAATCCTTGCTTCGTCATCTGACCGTGGTTCAAAATTACGTGGTGCTTCCTCTGATCTTTCCCTTGTGGGATTAATCTCGGACCATTGTTAATAACCCTTTGTGTTGCTCCAGTACAAAGTTAATTAAAATAAACTATCTACCAGAAATATAAGTTAAGAAATAAACATGAAGTTGAGAATGGATTTGCTAATGACGAGATATCTTTTCATGAATCTAACGATCAAATTCATGAGATATATCGTAAATTAACTACCCCCATTTATTTCCAAAAATTAAGGAAATGTAAAACATTTTTCAAAAGAAAAATTGAAAAAAAAATTTTCCTTTCGCTAATAGTTAAAAAAAAAAGAGTATTTTCGTTGACCTTTGGTGAATTTTCCAAAACGGTCGCCAAAATTTAAAATTTGTTATTGAGAGGATTTTGCTTAAAAAAGCACCTCAAGTCATCTACAGGGTGGTCCCGAATTCATGGTACAAACTTTAATGGTAGGTACAGGACATTGTAACAATGATTTATTGTATAGGAAAGTATAGTCGCAAGTGACGCGGTGAGGCGTAAACAGGGGAAATAAAAGGAAAGAGAAATGGAGTGATCGGTTGGTATCATTGCCGGTAGAGGGCAGTAGATGTCTAGCCGCTGTTGAACATGATGCATCGCAGTAGGGAAAAGCGCCATTCACAATTGTGCTGCCGTAGACGATGGGTGACTTTACGTATGCAGAAAAAGCAGACATGCATTACATGTACGGCCGTGCAAATGGTAACGGCAGAGCTGCGTTACGAATGTATCGCGCGGAGTATCCTGATCGACGAATGCCGGATCATAGAATTTTTCAACGGTTACATCGTCAACTTTGTGAAACAGGTGCGTTCGACGTCAACAGACATGGCGCTGGTCGAGTAAGAGCTGTACGCACTCCAAGGCTGGAAGAAAGCATCTTGAACATTGTGGCTGATAGACCCGAGTCAAGCACAAGAACTGTTGCGCGTGACGTAGGTGTGAGTCATCAGACTGTATGCAGAGTGTTAAACGAAAATCGCTTACACCCCTTCCATTTTCAGAAAGTACAAGCATTGAATCCGGCAGATTATCCTCGCCGCGTGAACTTCTGCCTGTGGGTGATGCAGCAATGTGCGTTGCAGCCGGATTTCGTAGATTATGTGCTATTTACAGATGAAGCGACATTTTCACGCGAGGGTGTCTTTAATGCGCACAATTCCCATGTGTGGGCAACCGATAATCCACATGCAACGCGTCGACATGCGTTTCAACAACGTTTCAGTATTAATGTGTGGGCTGGTATTGTGAACGACTTTTTGATTGGCCCATACTTACTACCCACGCGGCTCACTGGCGGAAGCTATCTTATTTTTCTGAAAGAAGTGTTACCACAACTGCTGCATGATGTTCCGATCGCCATTCGTAACCGCATGTGGTTTCAGCACGATGGGGCGCCAGCACACTTCAGCATTGATGTACGGAATTACCTGAATGCCACGTTTGGTACTCGATGGATTGGGCGTGGTGGACCAGTCCCTTGGCCACCCCGATCTCCCGATTTATCGAGCCTCGATTACTTTTTATGGGGACATCTAAAGCATCTTGTTTATGAGACTCCAGTTGACTCAGATGAGGATCTCGTCGCTCGCTTATCTGTAGCTGCTGCAGGTGTGCGTGAAATACCAGGCATCTTTGAACGTGTACGCCAATCGCTCCACCGACGCTGTCAAGCATGTATCGATACTGGTGGACGCAATTTTGAACAATTACTGTAAACATGACACTTGTCAACAACGCTTTCAATAAAATCTTTGTTTTTCCTTTCGGCCGTTATTTCCCCTGTTTTCGCCTCACCGCGTCACTTGCGACTATACATTCCTATACAATAAATCATTGTTACAATGTCCTGTACCTACCATTAAAGTTTGTACCATGAATTCGGGACCACCCTGTAGATTGAAAAATATAGCAATATGTGTCGCCAAAACAGCCCTGGATACATGCTTTAAAAGAAACAATTTTCATCATAAAAAGAAAAAGTGCAGGTCAAAATTTTAAAGTACAGTCGACGAACCACCCCTCTTTATTCGAGCAATTTTATCAGTAGTGAAAATTCAAAGATGGCGTTTGAAATCAACTTATTTCTATAAATTCAACTGCATAAAATTTGCATAACGTGCAGTCTTCAACTTAATATTTTCCAATGGGAACTCCCTATTTCGACACGCAATTTCTAATCTATACAAAAATTAACTTCATATGACAAATTTCATGTCATTAGGTCTTGCCGTTTCAAAGTTATGAGTACAGAAAGATCATAGCTCCTAATGTTAAATCCGTTTCTTAAACTTATGCATACCTTCCTTAATAATATTTCTATAGCGCTGATATTATGTATCATGTTGCTATGCAACAACCCAAACAAAATCCACTTAATATTTTATTTTAAAAAGATTTTAGCATACAACAATAATTATTAAATTAATGTTTGAAAAAATTATGCATTGGAACCTTACTATATTTTGATGGGAATCGATGCAGAACTAATTCTAATATGATAATGCAAATATTCAGCTCATTCCAATATTACGTTTTGCGTTGCATTAAATTTTACTCTTTATTGCGAGTTTTGGGGGCAACCAAAAGTTTAAAAACGTCTGACAAACCTCGGATTATAATTCTTGGATCGCTTAAAAATGCGGTTGAAATTGTGTTCAAATTTGAAATTCGTGTCGCTATAACTACAATTCATCTCGATCTACTAATAGGCGATTTCCTATGCGAAGATGATCAAAAAAATTGACACCAACTTAAGCATTGAATATATCCGGTTATGAAGATAATAGTCAGGAAATTTCATATTTAAGATTTAATTTAATCATGTAGAATCTGATTATGGCAAAAAAACATGGTGTTTCTTCAAGAAAAAATTTTTTTTTTGAAAAATTTGAAATGAAGACGTCCTTTAATGCAATTATTTAGACTTGAAAATTTTTGATTTCCTATTGAAGACCTTTTAATTTGCAAAAGTATGTATAGTGCTCGAATTAAAGGCGGTGGTTCGGGTGTTTGTACGCGATTGAACATACCAATTCAAATGTGTAATCTAAAAAATAAAATTGTCTTACATAACATTTCGACTTTCATTCCTGATGAAGACATTCTTGTTTCCATATCTTGCTCTGTAAAAGAAACTGTTTTAACTCTAATGTTGATTGTCTCTACGATGTATCATTAGCAAAACTCTTAACATTTTGTTGGACGAAATATCTCGTCACTGGAAAAAAACCTGACCAGATCTTAATTTCTTCATAAAAACTCGCTCAGATATCTTGAATAATAAATAATAATACCTAACTAATATATCTTGATTAGAAATATTTAGATAGATCAGAGCTTCCACAACAAAAGCAATTGTGTCATTCTACGTGAAATGAGCAAAAATCAGGAAAAACCTGTGGCAATGGATTTTCATGAAATTTGATACAGGGGTTTAGTTTATGCATAAATAACGATATCCAAAACATTTAGGTACAAAATTAAATATTTTCGAAGTTTGAAGCATTTTAAGGACTTAAAACTTTGAAGAGCAGTTGTGAGATCGCTTAATGTTGCATGCTTGAAGTTCTGTTTCTCAAGAAGTACTTAACGTAGACCAACATGTTTTACATCTTTATAATCTGTACAAAATAATTTTCTGTTTTTCACTTTGCCCCCCTCCCCCCCCCCACCAGCAATTTTAAAAATCATGTTTAATATAAAATTTAATTGCAAAAAATGGAAAGTTGTCATTTTTGACAGAATAAAAACATTTCTATGGGCTAAAGAAATTTTACGACATGCTTTAAATTTCTGCCAGTTACAGTGCTAAGTATAATAATATAACTGATAGAATTCGGAAGTCTTATTTTCATATTTACATCTGATTCTTTCATCTTCAGAATAGCTTATAAAAATAACAAAATGACAGTCTTCTACTCTAAATAGGGATATAAGAAATCAAATGAAGGAAAGCTCTGATAAAACCGACATTTCACAGGAATACAATTTAATATGTTTAGTACTTGTAAAAAAATTCGGGACTGTAATCTGAGTCCTAAAGCAAAAATAATGAAATCAAAATCATAACATTTGCCTCCCAGTCTATGTACATTACGAGAACTTCAATGATAACAGAAATTAATTACAGATAATGAAACCCTAAATCAACAAAGAAGTACAAAATCATTTTTAACTTAAAAAGTGAATTATAAAAGCAGGAAAAATCAGTGTCCGAACAAGCTTAAAAATTTCAACTTAGTAACATAGATATTATGACTTTTAACTAATTATCTTTTCAAATTCACAATGTGGTAAAAATCCCATGTTAAATTTTGCATCTTCTATAATTGAAACGGGGTTTTATTGTGCTGCCGAATTATTTTTAAACTCTTTACTTTTTTTTGCTGGTGATTGTGATAAATTTGAAACACGAATTTGTGACGTACAATTGGGAATAGGAATGTAGCAATGATAGTTACTAGTTCCCGTAATGGCTGCGGTCACTGATGGAACACTTCTGTAGAACATTCGCCGGTGTTCGAAAGCCTTTGGTTTGGCAAACCAAGCACATTTATAACCGTAATTCATTTAATAGTGTTTATTTATTCGGTTATGTGTCCTAGAACGCAAAAGAATCTCTTTTAAAGGCGGAAATGGACGTCTTACTGGTGTGTTCCCGCCGTTTTTTATTCATCATGCGATAAAATAAAACGATAATTTCCATCTAGTTAAAAATGTTCCTGGGACGAAAATAAAGAAATTACAATGATGGAAATTTCAGTACAGATAATATACATCTTGACACATAATACTGAAAATTTGTGATGTTTTCGGAGTAGTTCTTCACGGTAAAATTTGTATTTAAAAAAAAATCGAAAGAAACGAAAAAGTAGAAACACCCAATCACTAAATTATTCCAAACTTTTAGATAGAAGTGCTTTGTTAAGAATAATGTTTGATACTGTCTAAAAATTTTTAAAAAATTTTAGAGGTACTAGAGCAATTTGAAATTTGTATTAAATAGGCAAAATCTCTATTTTCGCTGATCCCTGAGAATGAGCAGTGACGGATCTAAAACAGTTTTCTGACATTTCCTAAAATACCTTTTACTGAAGAATGTAATATTATAACAATTTTTAATTTGTGTCTTTATTCATTGAATTATTGTGTCTCATACAGGCTTCTTTTAGTGCTAAAAAAAATCTACATTTGTGTGACCTTGGAACTTTAAAAATGCAATAAAAAATAAAATATACATTTTGGATAGCTAATATTTGGTAGTTCCTCTTTACTATATGGGATCTATTTAAAAATTATTTTTCATTAAAATCGGTGATGTGTCAGCCACAGTGTGACCCTATTGTGAAAAAGTAACATACATTTTTAAAATAGAGGCCAAAAAAGTGTCCTATTAAACCCTATTTTAGTAGCACTTCTACACTATCTACCAATATGTATTTGGACGCCCATGCAAATCACGATATATGCGGTCCTGACATACCGCACGTCCTCCACCGTTAAATATCGTGTAGGAAACAACATTGGGCATTAGTCGCATTGAAGATGCCACGAAGTGCAGAATTATCTGATTTCGAGAAAGGTGTAATCGTCAGGTTGTCACAGAAATGGCCGATCCTTAAGGGACATATCTAGAGAGCTGAATTACCTAAAATAGACAGTGACCTATGTAATTCAGAAGTGGAAGATGATTGGTGATTGTCGTAATGTGCCCTGAGTCGGCAGACCCACAAACTGTGAGATAGAGACTGACTTGTGCTGTCCAGAGAAATTTGGAAGAACCACACACAACCGATGGCCCACATACTTCAGAAGTTTCAACAGGCATCCGGGAGTGTTGTTTCGATTAATACCATAGGTAAGGAAGCACATCTGCTTGGTTTTCATTGTCGTGCTGCCGCCCATAAGCCTTTGATCACAAAGTCCAACCGTGCTGCTCGGTTAATGTGGTGCAAAGCACGTCGAAAGTGGACCGTAGATCAGTGGAAACGGGTTCTCTGGAGCGACAAATCAAGGTTCACCCTCTACCGTTCGGATGGCAGGTTATGGGTCTGGCTTCAGCCTGGAGAACGCCTCCTGCCAGAATGCATTGTGCCCACGGTGAAGTTCGGCGGAGGTAGAATTATAGTCTAGGGGTGTTTCTCCTGGTATGGACTGAGACCCTTGGTCCAAATTCATGATAAGCTCAACGCCGAAGCATACTGCAGTACTTTGGATGACAGTGTGTTTCCTACGTTGTGGCAGTTTTACGGGTTGGACCCATGTTACTTCCAGGACTACAACGCTAGCTCTCATGTTCCGAGGTCCACCATGGATTGGTATGGTGGCAATGGGGTTAACCGAATGGACTGGCCTGCCCAGAGCTCAGACCTGTACCCTAACGAGAAATTCTGGGACGAGTTGGATCTCCGAATTAAGGGGTGCAACAACCGTCCAAAATCGGTGGAGTAACTAACATGTCTTCTCCAAGTCGAATAGAAGAAAATACTACTAGCCGACATACAAAGACTTGTGGAATACATGCCTCGGAGGGTGGAGGCTCTACCAACTATAAAATATGAATAAATGTTGTTATTCTTTTCTATCACAGGTGTCCAAATACTCATTGGTAGATAGTGTAGTTTCTCAGGTACAAAATTCATCGGCCAAAACACAAAATGTTCTGCACCATTCATACTAATGCAATATTGAATACCTTTCAATTTGCTCTATTATGAATAGTGCTCGAAATAAAGGAAGTGGTTCCGGTTTTATTTACGCTACTCAACAATAAAATTGTCTTACTGAAATAGTTGATCTTCTTTCAACATATAATCATATTGGTCTTCTGGTCCAGGTGATGTTCTGAAAAAGAAACTGTTTTAACTCTAATGTTGATTGTCTCTATGTTTTATAACATTAGCAAAACTCGTAATATTTTATTGGACGAAAAATCACGTCATTGGCAAAAATAATGACCAGATCTTAATCTCTTCATAAAAACTCGGCGATATTTTAGATATCTTGATTAAATATTTGGTTGGATATGGATACACGATATAAATGGTTGAGGCAATGTCATAGCTTACACAGCAAAAAAGCAATTGTGAAATACTTACATACATTTTTAAAAATAGCCAAAATGTGTCCTCTTAAGCCTTATTTTAGTAGCACTTCTAGTTGCTTAGGTATAAAATTAATCCGCCAAAACACAAAATGTTCTGAACTATTCATGCTAAAGTAATATACATTTTTAACAAACATTTATTTTAATACATAATGCATTAACATTACTAAAATGTATTATAGATTTTAAAAAATAGTGGACAAAAAATGTCTCTTCTTAAAATAGATTTTAGTAACAATTTAAGTTGCTCAGCTACAAAATTAATAGGAAAAAACATAAAATGTTCTGCACCATTCATACTAATGCAATATTGAATACCTTTCAATTTGCTCTATTATGAATAGTGCTCGAAATAAAGGAGGTGGTTCGGATTTATTTTTCCCCAACTCAACATACCAATTCAAATGTGCAATATAAAAAAAAATTGTCTTACGTTATTAGTAGATTGCCCGTACTTGAATAATCTTCATCGTCTACGAATGGTAATCTGAAAAAGAAACAGTTTTAACTCTAATGTTGATTGTCTCTACGATCTAACATTAGCAAATTTTATAATACTAGGGGGCTCCGCCCCCTGCTCGCTTACGCTCGCCAACCCCCGGGGATTGCTGCGCAATCCCATTTGGTTTGCTTCGCAAACCAACATTACTTTCACAGAGTGAAACTATCTGAATAATTCGTATTATGCTGATTTCACTTTCCGGTTCATGACGTCACAGCGAGGGCTTCGCTGCGTCTCGCTTACGCTCGCCGACCCCGGGGATTGCTACGCAATCCGTTTGGTTTGCTTTCTCAAACCAATACTTCTTTCGCAAGTGATTTCACTTTTTTTTGCTTTAACACTTAATGCACCCTAAACTAATAGCCGCATCAGTAAAAAATCTTTTGCATCTTGTTCCCTGTACAATTTTAAGTAAACATTGTTAATATCCAAACTTTACGATCTGTACTTTGTCGCTAAACTGTCTTAAGAACAGAGGGAAAAAAGCGAGCCTTTTTCCTCGCCAAATAAAAGGAAATCGTTTTTATGGCAATTGTTGCTACGATAAATTTGATATCTGGCAAACCCGATAGTCAAAAGTTCAACTCACTACTGCTTTCGGAAGCAGCTATGCGAACTGAAAAATACGAAATTTGTGTCACCAACTTTTGATTGCATCGAATTTATTTATGAACCAATTTTAAAAATAATTGTACCGTAAGAAAGAGTACATTCTGAGGAATACTGCAATATTTTTAAAATTAAAAACTACAAGTAATACTATACAGATATGACCATTTTAGTTCTATATCGGAAGTTACGATCTGAAAGTTCCGAAAATTGTATGACCAACTTTTAATTGCATCGATTTTATTTATTAACCAATTTGAAAAATAATTGTACCATAAGAAAGAGTGTATTGTAATGTATTCAGTGATGTTTTCAAATTTAAAAAACAATGGTTTTTGCCGTAGACAAAACGGTTTTAACAATAAGTAGCGAAAATATCCAAAGATTCCGAATTTTGTATGACGAACTTTTGATCGCATCCAATTTAATTATTAACCGATTTCAAAAATAATAGTACCGTAAGAAAGAGTATATTCTGAGGTATACTGCGAAATTTTAAAAATTAAAAACTAATAGTAATAAGATATAGATACGGCAGTTTAAAAAAAAAGTAACAAAAATGTCCCGATTTTTCCTGAATTTTAAAAAAATATTATCAAGAACCAAATTTAAATTTAAAAAAAAAAAAAAAACTCGACGAGCAGCAAAAATTTACGTTGAGAGGTACTCTTAAAAAAAACTCACGACTGAAGACTGAAAATTTGAATGTGTTTTGCTCACTCGCGGAAGAAATTTCACTTCTTCAACTTTAACACTTAATAAAACCTAAACTAATAGCCGCATCGGAAAAAAATCTTAATAATTATCCAGGGAATACGATGAAGAACAAAGCATGTTAATTTCATTTTTTTCCGATCAGTACTTTCTCGGGAAACCGTCTAAGAATCGAGCTAAACAACACAGTTTTCAATCCTGCGGCGGCGGTAACATTTTTTTAATATAGAGAGATTTTGTTGGACGAAAAATCACGTCACTGGAAAAAAAAACTGACCATTTATTAATCTCTTCATAAAAACTCGGTAATATTTTGATGACGAGATATCTTGTTTATATACATTTTTGGTTGGATATGGATGCACGATATAAATGGTTGAGGTAATATCAGAGCTTCCACAGCAATAAAGCACTTATGAAATGCTAACATTTATTTTTAAGAATAGTGGCCAAAACGGTGTCCTCTTAAGCACTATTTTAGTAGGACTTCTAGTTGCTCCGATATAAAATTAATCAAAAAGTTCTGAATTATTCATGCTAAAGCAATATACATTTTTAACAAACAAATTTTTTAACATACTACATTAACATTACTAATGCAACATGCATTTTAAAAAATAGTGGACAAAAAATGTCTCTTAAAATCTATTTTAGTAACAATTTAAGTTGATCAGCTACAAAATTAATCGGAGAAAACCTAAAATCTTCTGGATATGGTTCTGCACCATTCATACTAATACAATATTGAATACCTTTCAATTTGCTCTATTATGAATAGTGCTCGAAATAAAGAATGTAGTTCGGGGTTTTTATTCCGCTACTAAACATACCAATTGAAATGTGTAATCGAAAAAGTATAAAATTGACTTACGGAATTTGGGAACTTTCGTTCCTGGAATGCACATCCTTGTTTCGAGATGTTGACCTGAAAAAGAAACTGTGTTAACTCTAATATTGATTGTCTCTACGATGTATCATTAGCAAAACTCATATTTTTTGGAAGAAATATCTCGTCACTTGAAAAAAAATAACCAGATCTTAATAAGGATTCTTACTCTTTTTTTAACTAAAAATAAGGACTTTCTAGGTGAGCAAAAGACGTACAATTTTTCAGTCTTTAGTCGTGACGTTTTTAGAGTCCCTCTAAACGTGAATTTTTGCAGCTTGTCGAGTTTTTTTTTAGAAATTTCAATTTTGTTCCTGATATAATAATTTTTTGAAATTCGGGTAAAATCGGGACATTTTCGTTTTTTTTTTTGATTGTCATATCTATAGCTTATAGCTATTACTTTTAAATTTGAAAAATTTGCAGTATACCTTTGAATGTACTCTTTCTTACGGTACAATTTTTTTTGAAATTGATCAATATATAAATTCGTTGCGATCAAAAGTTGTTCATACAATTTTCGGAATATTGGGACATTTTCGTTAAAACTGTCATATGTAAAGCTTAATACTATTATTTTTAAAATTGGTTAATAAATAAAGTCGATGCAATTAAAAGTTTGTTATACAAATTTGGGAACTTTTAGATCGTAATTTCCGATACAAAACTAAAACCGTCATATCTATAGCTTAATGCTATTAGTTTTAAAATTTGAAAATACCACATAAACGCTTAGAATACATTATTTCGTATGGTATAATTATTTAAAAAAATGGTTCATAAATAAATTCGATGCGATAAAAAGTATAATTTCGCATTAGTGTAGAAATTTTTCTTTGCGTCAGTGCGCGATGGGGGAGGGGGGGGGGTCAAACACCTTCGATGAAAGTAAGCCCATCTCGCTGAGACGTCATGAAGAAACGGAGGTGAGGCAGGGGGCGGAAGTTTCCTAGTCGCAGGAGGACTCTGCGATAGGAGTGTTGGCGTAGGCTCTCCTTATCGCTCAATTCTCAGACGGTTTCCCGAGAAAGTAGATATCACAAAATTACGAGATTAACTTTGTTTATTCAAAATTGTACAGGGAACAAGAGGAAGAATATTTTTTTCCGACATGGCTATTAGTTTAGGGTGCATAAAGTGTCAAAGTCGAATAAAGTGAAATTTCTAACGCGAGTGAGCAAAAACGTACAAATTTTAAGTCTTCAGCAGTGATTTTTTTAGAGTACCTCTAAACGTAAATTTTTGCAACACGCCGAGTTTTTTTAGAAATTTCAAATTTGGTCCCTGAAAATGTTTATTTGAAATTCGGGAAAAATCGGGACATTTTCATTACTTTTTTGCTAAAACTGTCAGATCTATAGCTTATTACTATTAGTTTTTAAATTTGAAAACATCAAGGGAAACCTTAGAATGTGCTCTTTCTACTGTACATCTATTTTTGAAATTGGTTAATAAATAAATTCGATACGATGAAAAGTTAATCATACTTATTTCGGAATATTGGGAAATTTTCGTTACTTTTTGTTAAAACTGTCATATCTATAGCTTAATTCTATTATTTTTTAAATTTGAAAACATCAACGAAAACCTTAAAATGTACTTTTTTTATGGTACAAATATTTTTTAAATTGGTTAGTAAATAATGTCGATGCAATTAAAAGTTGGTCAGACAAATTTCGGAAACAAAGAGGACGAAGTGTCAGTTGAGGGTATAAGAAACATCATAGTTGAAATTCCTGGATGTTCCAAGGGCAGTGCAGAGAACGTAAGCGAGTGGCTGGGGGATTTTACTGGACCCGGAATTCCAAATTTTCAGTGACGATGAACTCATTCAGTGTGAGAGAAGACCTCATTGATGACGACGACATTGCTACTCAACCAGACGCGGGATCGTCAGCTAGTAAGGCAATTGAGTGCTTTGACACCCGGGGGGGGGGCGAAAATGGTTCGAGCTGTATAGCCTGAGTGCGACTCCCATATACAGATACTCCCCGCCAAGCGCATGCGAGACTTGGCTGTACGGAAACGAGTAATAACAGCAAAACTGACTGACAAGCAATGATACATTATAATACAGTATGTAAAAATAAAATTTAAACAAAATTGTTTTGGGAACCCTGTTAATCTATAGTGAATAGTGTTCATAATAAAGGAGGAGGCTCGGTTTTTTATCCGCGACTGAACATACCAATTGGAATATGTGTGTAATCTAAAAAATATAAAATTTACTTACCGAATTGGTAAATTTTCGAACGTGGGAAAATCTTCCTTGTCCGGAAATATTGAGCTGCAAAAAAGAAA
The DNA here is from genome assembly GCA_947359465.1 of Metellina segmentata. Lineage (NCBI taxonomy): Eukaryota > Metazoa > Arthropoda > Arachnida > Araneae > Tetragnathidae > Metellina > Metellina segmentata. Next base: position 34,032,949 of record OX375872.1, read on the forward strand.
CTGTTTAAAATCTTATGCTGATTGTCTTTACTATGCATCATTAGTAAAACTCATAATATTATGTTGGACGAAATATATCGTAATTGGAAGAAAAAAAAACTGACCAGATCTTAATCTCTTTATGAAAAATGAGCAATATTTTGATGACGAGATATCTCGATTAAAAATAATTGGTTGGATCTGGATACACTAGATACATGGTTGATTCAATATCAAGGCTTCCACAGTAAACGCACTTGTGAAACAGTAACATACATTTTTTGAAATAGTGACCAAAAGAAGTCTCCTCTTAAACCTTATTTTAGTAGCAATTCTATAGTTGCATAGGTAAAAAAAATTAATTGGCCAAAGCACAAAATGTTGTAATTAAGTACAAAATAGAGATGGTAAAAATATTTCACCAAAAAAATAACTAAAATATTTCTTAGTTTCTTAAATTTAATAAGTTTTTTCTAAGGTTTTCTTGGACGCTCTACAAACTACGGAATCCGATATATTTATAAATGGTTTCCACGGATTAGTGTGGAAACTTATATTTTTGATCGCCCGCTCATTGTTAAAAAAAGGCGACTTAATATACGCTGCCATTAGGTGAAATTTCAAAAATGCTGTGAAATTTTTTAAAATAGGAGCAGAATATATCTTTTAACTGTAGTTGATAGTGTAAAATTTAGGCTCTAGTGATTCTAGCTTGTGTCACGTGGTTTCGAACGAAACTTAGTTCCATTTGCGGAAATGTTAAACGTAAACAAAGTTTTTCCGCAACTGGTGTCTCTTAACACAGATATTGCCCTCCTATACTGGAAGCTATAGTAATGATTAGAAGTTGGGCAAAACGAATAAATCGCTTATGAGGATCGTGCCGCCTGATTTTCTGTTCAGCAGCCTCTTTCCCTGAAGATAGTAGTATCTCTGAGAAATGGACTTCCAGAAGGTAGTTTTATTTCTCACCAGAACAGTATTACATCTATTATGCATAAGAAAAACTTCAGGGACACTATCGATTGGTTTTGAATTTTATGGCGTAAAAGCCAAATTTAGTCAAGCTATGCCAAACACAGAACAGTGTGTGTGTTTGACAGCCCCTTTCCCTGCAGACCTTAGTACCTCCAGTAGGTTAAGTTGATTGGAATAGAAATTTTATCTTCGCAGCTCTTAAAAAAAACATTCATTTCAAGATTTACAGAAAGGTTCAGCTTTGATATAAAGACTTTTTGTAGCAACGCATTGGGACGTCTGATGGCATGCGTTTTCAGCGAGTTGCAACAGGCAAAGGCAACCCCGATATATCGGGTTAATGATAACCTCGCAAAGTTAAAATTTTCATTTCGGACCCGTTTTCGTTCTTGAATATTTTGGAATACTCTTTTCATTTCCTTTTTGTTGGCCTTTGGTCCAATTTTTCCGTTAGAACATTCTTTGATTTCATTGGTTCTTTAAAAAAAAGAATTCCAATTTTTCCGTCATAGCGTCCATGGATTTCATTAATCGTTTTTATTTTCTTTTTCCGATTCTTTTCAGTTTCCTGAAAATGTGAAGAATTTCAACTTTCAGTTTGTATTTTAAACACGACACAGTGCAGTCGCAACAGGTTGTGTGTATGGTTTCTTGGTTTTATTTGAATCGTATTATTTCTTGTGAATCATTATCTTTTTTATTTTACTTTTTCTGTATTTAGTGTTATAGATAAGTTTTAGGGTGATCTTTCTCGAAATCTGAAGTTTAATTTATTAGTGGTGGGTAATAGAAATGTGGGAGTTGATAATACTTTATTTTGTATACATTTATCATAGGAGAAGCAGCTTTATTTTTGGATTTCCTTAAGGAATCAGTATTATTAGTCGTAAAGCTTTAGAAAGGATAGTTAAAGTAGATTTGTTTCTAATTTAAGAATTATTTTCTTTCATAATTATTTTAATCTTAGCCTAAAACGCTGTTATTTTCTGAGACTTTCCTTGGCGACCTAATAAACACGCCAAAAAAACTCACCAAACACGTTGCCACAAACACTCTTTCCATCAAATTGTACCTAATGAAAAATACAGTATTAAATTCAAAGTATTACCTTGTTTGACCTATATTTTCGTTGAAGTTAGAGAGGATATCTTGAAGATCGAAATTATTCCCGTAGCTGAAATAATAAATACGTCTACTTCAATATTTTTTAGCAATAGTGGTGACAATGATTAGTTTTAGAAAACTGCTATCAAATGATTCACATCCTAAGGAATGCAAAATGAAAATTGGTCATGGACCTAGAGTGATCGACTCTCATATGTTTAACGGAAACTCGCGAATTAACAATCTAATATTTAACCCAAATTTACTAATGATGATATATCTCGTCCATTAAGATTTGACCAATTTTGCTAATGACTAGATTCTCGTCCATCAAGAGTTGACCAATTTGTTTATGAAGAGACATCTCGTCAAAAAAATACTGTTTTTCAAAGTACTGTGTACTTTTTTGTGATAAAGTTTTTCTAATGACGGCGGCGCCTAATCTCGTCCGTATATATTTGGTCAGTTTTGCTAATGAACGAGATATCTCATCGAGTCCTTTAGGGTAAGAGCTGTTTTTTTCATCCTCTCTGCTCCCGTGTTTCTATTTCTCCCACCTTTTTTACAAACTATATATTTAATACTAACAAATACATTCCAATATGAACTAATATTATTACAATCCATAAAATAAAGTTATGTATAAAGAGCCGCTGTAGATAGAGTCGTGGATTACCAAATATAATTTTCTTTGTGGGGGCCGGTGCACGTTCAATCTGTAGTGGCCTCAAATGTCCTCACGTTGGCATGGTGTGAAAGTTTGGAGAGTGGGGCTCTCAGGTGTGACCTCGTCGTCTCCACACTCCAAGGTGAATCTCATCCATACAATGCCAGCATGAGGATATTTAAGGCCACAACAGATTGAACGTGCACTCCCCCGTACACGTTAGACTTTGGTTGGATCGAGTTTCGAACTTACATGCTCCGGTTGCCAATCCGCTACTCTTCCAAACGGACCCTGTGGCTTCTTAAAAGAACAGGTTGGTAGTTAATTAACGTCTCACTAGAATAACACAACTGGATATTGACAACAGTCCGGGATCAATCCCGAAGGGAAAAATCCAAGGACAACGCCTTGTAATTTTGAACCACATTGAGATGACGAAAACACCTGATCTGGCACCCCACTCTCCAAACTTCCACATCTTTTGTCAAGAACTGAGAAGATGGTGACGTAAGCCCATTTGCGCACTGAATTAAGGTAAGTGCACACTGGTCCATATCACACGGATGGGCCGCGGTTGCCCTGTTAGGGCTGGTGCGTGTTAAATCTGCCGTGGCCTTAAATGTCGTCACGTTGCCCTTTGGAGAGTTTGATACCACCTAAAGTGCGACATCGTCATCAGACCGGAATTCAAAATTACGTGGTGTTGTCGCCGGATCTTACCCTACGAATTTGATCCCGAAAAGTCGCCAATAGCCCGTTGTGTTGCTCCAGTCCAACGCTAATTAAAAATACCTACCAATCTACCTACCGCATCACACGGATCGGATTTTAGAATTATTTGCATCAGGGATGCACACACGTGTTAAGACCAATGAACACGTGACATCACTGTGACTTATGGGACAACAGGAAGCTATCTATCATATTATATCGATATGTATTATTTATATATATTTATTAATACTTATTATATTACTTATAAATACTTAGATATAAAATTAAAATATAAATAAATATATTTTATACTTCTTTTTATTAATACTTATTATTTATGTTTTATATTTTATTTCATATTGTTCCAAAAAAGGGAGATAATAAAAAATAAATGAAGAATTCAATTTGATTAGTGACAATACTTTGATTTAACAATGGTTCCAATATTCGGTTCGATTTTTGTAGTAGCCAAGCGACACAATTGATCCCAAATTTTCATTCATCAAGACGCTTTTATTTTTCGATTTGTTAATATTAATGACTGAAAACATTTGTTCACAGATACATGTTGACTCAACGAGGCTTGCGCTTTCTAATGCATTATCCAGCAGCGAAGTTTTGCGGACTTGTTAAGGGGGTCCGGCTCTTCCATAGGCACCCATGTTAAATTCACAAACTTTGTGGCATCCCATTTATCCATAAATTACTGTATTAATCAGAAATTTGTACAGTGTAATATTTGAATACTTCTAAAGACTTAACACGGGTTTTATTCTTTATTTTGTTTACAAATTCACAAAATTTTAAACTTTTTTTTTAAATGACAATAAAAAAAGTCGAATTTTTTTTAGGTAAGATATTTTTTTTATGAAAAGAAGTATGCATTTTTTATCTTATTCTTTGTGTTAAAAGTTCAAAAGTGCTTCATAAACAATCATAAAAAGTTTCCCAGAATATATCTCATGTAGTTTTGAGTAATGTGCCCCAAACAAGAAATATGTATGTTGTGAGACGTACGTCGCGGTAATAGTACATCTACTTAAAAAAATATTTAAAAATACTTCCAATTTACGGATTTCTACAAATGAGGTATCGTTATAAAGAAAACAATTCACATTTTTAAAAACAGTAAAAATCTCAAAAATGATTTTTGTTCGAATTTTTAGATGCCGGACCCCCTAAATGAATGTATCGAGCCAAATCGAGCTGAAAGATACAAAAATGAAAATGTTAAATTCTTAGGAGGGACGCCATCAAATAACCATGAGGCCTGCGATCTGTGTATCTCTTATTTAGATTATTTTAAAAGAGCACACCCATCCGCATCGGACATTAGCTATCCCGACAAATTCCGGAAATCCATTCCGTCCGTACAATGCGGATGACTCATCTATACCTTATACAGCGCTTCCTTGAGGTTCCACTGACTCCCTGAATGATGTGTTCCCTTTATTTAAATGGGGGTCTCAGGATGTCTCGAAGTGCTGTAAACTCAGCGTGGGCCACACGAATTACTGAAAAAGCTTTACATAATCGTCAACTAAATCAGGCAATAAAGTATGGCAATCTCCATAATCAAACCTCTGTTTATTTACTACTAGCCACTGCGTGGCCACTCGTGACAGTTCTTTTCGCGTGGTGAGGTGTGACCACTGCTTTCAAACCCCCCGTGATTGCTATGAACTCTCATTTTGTTTACGAAGCTCGTAGCCTATTGGATAACAGCCATCATGGCGTTGCCCGTGGTGTTGGTTTGCTTCGCAAACTAAAAGGAAATTCGTAGTTTATTAGAATGAATTCCCTGCGAATTCCGATTTGGTTTGAGTTGCAAACCAAATTATGAATATTATGAACTATGGTTTGCTTCGCAAATCGACACCACGGGCAACGCCGTGATGGCTTTTTCACTGTCAAATGCGGCCAAATTTGATAACAGCCATCATAGCGTAATCGTGGTGTTGATTTGCTTCGCCTTTATGCTTAATCCGTTTGCTTCGCTGTTATATTTAACCCGTTAATTAATCCGTTTTCTTAATGCGTTAAAATTCCTACTCAATCTTTAACGATCTATGAGATAGAAAAAAGAACTCGGTTAAAACTTTTTTTTTTAGTCTGTTGACAAATCGTTCCTCGAAGAATCAAACGGAAGCGGAAAAAATAAATTTAGATCTTTTATTCTGTTACCATTCTGAGAAAACAATAATAATTAAATTTAAAAAAAAATTTAAACTACCTGTGTGCCAAATCTCACTACTGTAAGTGCCATAGATTCGTCACAACAGTCCCCACACACACATAAACACTTCTTTTTATAATAGTAGAGATATTATATACCCATAACTTCGGTGTTAGTTCCTGTTCTGCTATCCCCAAACACTGAGAACTACTTCTTTCTCAGTGTCCCTAACAGCATTTGAGCACAATGAAATGTGTCATCACAACTGATGTTCACGCGAGAAAAATGCACTGTGAACTGAGACGCCTCCAGGTGACTCGCTTTCGGAAGTGCAGTTTCTTGGAATACAGAGTGCGCAGTACACAAAATGAATCCGAGCGATGCTGACAAGTGTGCGCTAGTGATGTAACATCGACAGCAAGACATCGATGTTTAAAATTAAAACATCGATGTTGATAATACATCGCCCCAAAACATCGATGTTTTTAAAATCCAGAGTATTTAAACTTTTCCTCCCATTTCTTAAAACTGGTTTAGCAACTAGTGATGCAACATCGACGTTTTTAAAATTCAGTGTATTTAAACTTTTTTCCCCATTTCTTAAAACTGGTTTAGCACTTAGTGATGCGACATCGACAGCAAAACATCGATGTTCAAAATTAAAACATCGATTTGATAATACATCACCTCCAAACCATCGATGTTTTTAAAATTCAGTGTACTTAAACTTTTTTCCCCATTTCTTAAAACTGGTTTAGCAACTAGTGATGCGACATCGGCTCCAGTGCATCGATTTTTTTTATAAAACATCAATGTTTTGAAAACATTGACATCTATGTCGCATCCCTACTTTTCAGACCCTTCACCCTTGGCCACTTTGGTCTAAAAGTATGTTCAATTTGCTGATTATAAAAATTATGCTACTTGGTTATTTTTTAAATTTTTATAACGGTTCTTTTTTCATTTAAAAATAAAACATCGACAAGTATAAACATCGACTCCAATACATCGATGTTACAAAAACATCGACTCCAATACATCGATGTTACAAGAACATCGACTCCAATACATCGATGTTTTTTTAAGAAACATCGACATCGATGTCGAATCCGTAGCGTGCTCTCGCCTTAGAGGGGCAAATTATTAGAATGACGAGCAGACATACCCACGACGGTCCTTTAAGGTGGATTCTAAGACACTAGAAGGATCATTCGGGTCAATGGATTCAGTTGCATACTTATCCCAAGGATCGGGATCGACAGTGTTATCTTGGTCCATCGAATCCTATTAAGAAAAAACATTAGGTAGGTCATAACTCGGACAATACATTACTCAATACAGTCAAAACTAGGTATATGCGTGCAATACCGAGCTGCATGATTATAGTAAAAACTAAAACATTAGGTTGGTTATAAATCGAACAATACATGATTCAATACAGTCAATTTTCGGTATTGCGTGCTTTTATAAGCATCGATAAATACGATCGACCTTTCACATGCATCGAGACCAGCTCAACGTTTAGTGACGGCATGATTTCTCACGATCCTTTATCGTTGTTTACAATATTTGGAAAATTACTGTTAAAATTATATACATTCTAAATACCTAATTAACATATTCTTCAATGTAGAATAAACATGAAAATACTTTTAATAAATATAGCGAACTTTCATCTGCCTCCAACTGAAACAGAAGGTAATAATCTGGAGTACAAAATTTAAAAAAAAATCCATAAATTAAATATTCATGCAATGAATGTCTCGCGCATAGCTAGTCAGAGTGGAAACCGGACACCAGAATAAGATGAGATGAAACAATCGTAGTCGGTCGCTTAAAATATCGAAAAAAGTTAGTTATACCCAAAATAAAAGTATATATACTTATAGTACTTTTAATTCTGTCTTGGCGCTTCGTATAAGCAGCTGTTGGTTGATCAGGACTTTTTGCAGGTATATGGGGATCTGGCACGACGGGGCCTTCTGGACCTGGTGTAGGCTTTCCTACACCAGGGGGATGTGCAACAACAACAACAACTTTTAATTCTAGCTTTATCACAAAAAGGGGGGGGGGGAGAAAAAGCGTACTTTTACCTCAAAATAAAATCTGGACTGTCACCTTTTTTTCTATTAGAATTCATGATATTTAAGTTGATTTCTTAAATTTGATTATTATAGAGACTGTGCTAAAAAGAACTATGTTTTTAGATTGTTAATTAAGGATGTAAATCTTTTCCAAGGTTCTTCGGATATACAGGGCAGTCCTAAGATATTTGGCGCCAGTGGACTACTAACAATAATGCACCCCTCTTCATAAGAAAATACACGGGAGAGAGGAGACCGATAAAGTTTTAAAAGTTTCAAAACTGGAAAAGTCAAAAAAGTCAGTCACGCGCTGGTCTCGAACCGTCAAACGGATTTGAGTGCAAGTAAAATTGCCGCGTAGAAAGGCTGGCGCCCCTGGAGTATAGCCCAGTTAGCCCTTTGGTTAGAAAGGCATTGCGTATATGGTATTACACGCTATCCAAAAGTTTATTTCACAATACGTCAAAAACTTTTTAGAAAATTTCCTCCAAATTATTTATATAAAGTCAACCATTGTTTTCTCAGTCCTTTCTCAATAAAAGTAATAAAATTGATAGAAAGATGACGGAAAGCAAGTGAACATTTTTCAATAATATAGATGAACATCGAAACGTCTCGTCTTCCCCATACCTCGCATAGTTACTAGTATCCTGTCTAAATCGTATGTGCAGTTTGGTCCTTCCGCAGTATTATCATTTTCCTCCATACCTCCGTTAGATGGTAGTATCCAATCCAATCTAGATCATATGAACAGTGTGGTCCTCGCGCATGGTCTCACCTGATAGCTGTACCTCATACCTCCAATAGATGCTAATATCCAGCCTAGATCAAATGTACAGTTTGGTAGTTGCGCAAGGTCTATCGTTATTTCCTCATTTGTGTAAGATAAGCTTTGATCATCCATATGTGATTGAGTAATGACAAGATTGAGCAGAAATGCGCCTTTTGGGCTCCTTTTTAACTTGGGGTTAGAAATCATGTATGCTATATTGTCTTGTCGGAAAATAATCATAGGCGAATGGAGTTAGATTAAGGTAAGTGTACGCCGGACAACATCGCAAGGATAGGATTCATTTGGTGTACTGCTCATACTGCATTCCGAGCATTGGCATTTTCGAAAGTGAACCACTTCCGTTTAATGTGGAATTTTCTTTGAGAACATCTGTTGCAACAATTTTATTGTGCTCAAATGCTGTTTTGGACAGTGAGGTAGAAATGCAGAAAAGGTGAAAACACGAAACTTGTGGATGCATAATCGTAAATGTGAGGTCGGAGTATGGAGAATACCATAAATTATTCCAAGATTTAGCTGACGATGACACATTTTTTTTAATATACTTTCGTATAACCCACGCTGAGTTTGCAACACTTCTAGATATCCTGAGACCACATTTAAAAAGAGAGAACACATCATTCAGGGATTCAGACGGACGACCCGAAATACTCGCAGTATGTATAAAGTACGGATGAATCATTAGCATTGTACGGACGGTACGCGTTTTATTCTCCTTCCGGAATCTTCGTCTGGATTACCGACGCTCGATGCGGATTAGTGAGCTCATTTAAAACAATGCAAATAATTCCAAAATCCTATCCGGCCAGAGATATCGGGATGAGTTATTAGAACGTTATGCAAGACATTTCAGAGATGCATTTAGATCTGCAATTTTATTTATGGACGATAATGCTCGTCCACATCGAATGAACCTCGTTGATGAATTCCTTGAAAATGCAGTCATTGAGCGAATACCAAGGCCAACAAAATCTCCTGATCTGAACGCGATAGGGAACTTATGGGACTACCTTGGAAAAGCAGTTGCACGGAGACATGCTCCTCCTAGAGATATAAATGCCCTGAAAACCTCATTGCTGGAGGAGTGGAACTTAACTCTTCAAATTGTGGTTAACAACATTATTGCTAGCATGAAATCACGTTATGATAGGTCTGTACAAGTAAGGGGCTACTACATTCCATATTATATTACTAAGTCTTAATTTGTTTCATAGTTATTCTTTTTTTACTAAACACTCCTTGTCACATATATCATATACATATACAGTGTTCTTAAATTTTTTTCCTTTGTATTTATGTGTTATGATGCTATATCTCATTCCACACAAATTCATACAATTATAGTTGACAGTTTCTGAGAAATCTGTGATTCTATGCATGTAAAGATAATTTTGGACTCCCGTGTAAATAAAAGGGCATGTTAATTGTTGCGAAAGAAAATTTTAAAATTTATTACAAAGTAAAAATAGAATGTCATATTTTCTTTAGTTAAAATATTTTCTTAGTAAAAATAATTACATTTTGACAGACTAAAACCTCTATTTTCTGAAAATTCATTAAAATTAAATTCTTGAATTTCATTCACCTCATGCAATTAAATACACATTTTGTTAAACTGTTCACAGTAGACATTGAATATTTCACCACTTTTGACGCCATTCTATATACGTATAGCGTATTGTAACTGCAACTGAGCTTATGGCAACTGACTTCATGTACCGAATATACAATATCTATAACTACATAAATTCGTCAAAATAAAAATAATAAAAAAAAAAAATAAAGTTTTTTTTTTTTTTTTAATTTATGTGGTGTGCGAATGTCCCATTCTGACTGTACATTACTCGTAAATAGATTTGGTAGCAATGAAAAAATTCAAACTAGATATTAGAGATAAAAGGAAGATTAGGAATTAAATATTTAAAAAAAAAATCAAGTTTCCACACAAAGGGAACATGATACCAAGTTGTTCTCAAAATCGTAATATATTTAAAACCATCTTATTATGCCTTTCTAAATTCATCTTTAATTAGCAATTTAAAAACACTTTAGTTTAAATATTTAAAGTCAAGGTAAAATTAGGGTAGAAATGAATGTTTTATATGTGTTTTTTTTACACTTACAGGAATTACCTAAAAATGTTATATAACAGTATGAAAAACAAAGTAATATTGTAATAAGATGTTAATTATTATATGAGTAAGTAATTGAAAAGGAATTTAAAATGTTATATATACCTAATTTATAGAAATATATTGAATATTTAGTATAAGAGTTTACAATATTAAACAGATAATATATTACTTAAATTCTCTTATAACAGATAATTGAAGCTCTCGTCATGATTAAGTAATTAAAGCATAATAAATACAAGTTCCAAAAGTTCAGAGGATAAGCACTGAAATCAGCAATTGGAAACAGAACACCAATAATACACACTAAAAACATAAACATTCTTATCGAGAACATATAAAAATTACAGTACCTCTAAAGAACAAATTTTTAGCAAACAGTAATTTGTTAAGGAAATAAATGCCTACCTTTTTGCAATATTGTTTTAGCATAAAAGGAGCAAAAGCGAATAGAGCTAAATTGAGGTAAGCGGACACTTGTCAGCATCGCACGGAGTGGAATTTCTTTGTGAACATGTGTTTTATAACAATTTTATATTGTTTAAACGCTGTTTTGGACAGTGAGGAAGAAGGACAGAAAAGATGCAAACACGGACCTCATGGTAAATAAGGTTAATAAGAGGTCAATGTATGGAGAGATGCAAAAATAATTATCAGATTTAGTTGACGATGACAAGTTTTTTAGTACTTTCGTATGAAAGACACTGATTTTACAGCCCTTCTTAACATCCTGAGACTACGTTAAAAAAATAAAGTATCACTTAAGGAGTCAGACAGACGTCCAGAAAGACTCACACTGTGTATAAGGTACAGATGAATCATTAGCATTGTACGGAAGGTCCGCATTTTAATCTCCTTCGGGAATCTTCGTCGAGATTGCCGATGTTCGATGAGGATAGCTGAGCGCAGTCTCTTTTAAAACAATGCAAATAATTCCAAAATTCAATCCGTTCAATGCAGAATAGCGTGCACTTACCTTTAAAATACATTAATAGCATTTCTTCAAATCGTGGCATCCTTAGCTTCTAATGTAATTCAAGATTACTATTAAAATAAATTCTTTGATTTCTTTATGCTAGTTCTACTTAACCAAGTGCTTAGATTACTTACTTGGTCTCCCTTTGAGGCCTGCAATCTTTTTCCTTTATTCCGCTTCCCTCCTCTCTTTTTCTTGCCTTTTTTGTCTTTTTTAGTCTTTTTAGAGGGCTCATGCTGTAAAACATATTGTAGAAATGTCAAACATACTACACGCAAATATCAAAAACATTATGTATATGTCATTATACATTATTAAACAAGTGTTAAGATTAAAATTCTTTAAACATAATATTTTTGGTTGGTTTGGGATTTTATGGAGAACGGACCATATTTGGTCCTGTTGCGCCAAACACAAATCACACAATATCAAGTAATAGACATACAGACAATGACCGTTTTACTGTTACAAGAGAAAGAAAAACACCCAGGAAGGAATCGAACCTTTGCCGTATACAACAAGGATTTGCCACAATACAACAATCGAGGGGAAATTATTTCCAAACAGTGATTACTGCTAGTACGGATTTTAAAAATTCAAGATTATTTACTTAATTTCTAATTTTCAATACCTTACGAATTAAAAAAAAATCCTAACGAATGAAGGGAAGATTGAAAATGAATCTGGTGATTGAAACACTTCAATTTTTTTTTTCAATAGCATGTGTAAAAGTAATCGAATATATGGTGCTTAAACAAGATCGAAAACTTTCAGTTTCCTGATCTGGATAAATCGTGCATTCTCTCATTGATGTATTAACTTCATTTTTAGATACGTACAAAGTTAATTTTTAAAGTCAACAATTTTGCATGTTTTTCATTAAAGCCAGTACTGCATCTAAGTTTAATTCAGAACGATCGAAATCTCTCATCGTGAAATCTAACAGAACTCCTAGAATGTGTATGGCTTATAAAAAGTAATTTTACTGTTTTTTCTCAATGCAATTCGAAAGGTTCTTGTTTCGTTTGTGGGAAATATAATCACTACACATTATTGCATAGATATTCCTTCCCAAACGCTAACGCCAGGCAGTCCAGTCAGTTCGACGCATTGCCCAACTCAAACATTTCATCGGTCGAAGATCAATGACAACAAAATCAAAACAAACACGCAGCTTTCGATACAAGGGTGTCAGAAAATGCTCGCCTTGCTCTTTTTTCAAACGGAAAAAATAAACGAATATTTATAAACTAGCCACTGCGTGGCTAGGTCGGCGTTGCCCGTGCCCGTGATTAATCTGGTGTAAAATTTTCCGCAGATTTCAAATCCGTTGAAGATATATTCAATTTAAAAATTATTTATTTAAAGAAAATCATATATTTAGGTTCGAGCTAAGTCGGACTTCCTCCCAATGGGGCTCACTTGCATGGAAGCCTCACCCCACTCGCCGTCCTCGACTGGCCTGGCACTCCTTTGGTCTGCCAGTGTAGGCATAAGAAACAACAACAACACAACATATATTTAGGTACCAAACTAAATAAAATTTTCTGCAGATATCAAATCCGTTGAAATTTTTAATCTATCTTTAGCGATTGCGATTTTACGAAAAAAAACTAACAATTCCAGTCCATATGTTATTTATTTCTTGCTCTCATTCGCCTAAAAGGGGACAGGAAATTAAACATGTTTTTTTTTTTTTTTTTTTTTTTTTTTTTTGGAAAGAGAAAGTTCACGGGACGTCACAATCTCTTACGAAAGTATAAAAAAGGTCACGTGAGTAGAAAAAGTTCATTTTAGGGGGTTTCTTCTTTCGTTCGGACGAAACGCGTTTAAAGAACCAGGTAGAGAATAAAACTATTAAATTCATTTTAAAATCTTCTAGATTGAATTTTAAAATTTCGCCGCGACACAAAAATTGCAAAACATTTGGACTACCTGTGCGCCAAATCTCATTGCTGTAAGTGCCATAGATCGTCATGATTTTGCGGCCGCGAAACAAACAGACAAACAAACAAACACTTCCTTTTATAATAGTAGAGATACTGCGTTGATTTATGTAAAAGATGTTAATGGCATGAAGAGATTCAGCGTCTGAGTCATCCTTTCTTAGGCCACGTTCAGATGAGGCGTTTCAGCGTACGTATGGCGAGGCTAGCAAGGTCCCGCCATTAAATTATGTTTATTTATTCCTCTAATTCAAGTACCTATCTTTGCGACCTTGAAGAGCGGGACCCTGATAGCCTCGCCAAACGCTCGTTTTAAGCTTTGGGTTTGAAAAAACAATACAAAAATACAAATATTCTTATTAGCAGATTGAGTAATTCAGCGTTGAACGTTAAGTCGAAAGTTAAAACTTGCTTATCAAATCAAATGATGCACAATGGGAAATTGACCTGTTAATTGCTCCAAAAATAACAGACTTTACTCCTTCTAAGGAGATTAATATTTCTCATTTAAATATTCCAAGAAGTATACATCTATCAGATCCGAAATTCTTTACCTCGCAAAAAATTGATGTTCTATTGGGTGCAGAATTATTCTTTGAATTCTTAAATGCAGGTAAGATAGATTTAGGAGAAAACTTGATTCTACAGTTAAGCTGCTTTGGATACCTTGTCTCGGGTACTATTTCGGATAATAATTCAATCAATACGGCAAACAACTGTTTTACGTCTACAAATTTAGAAGCTCTAAATTGAGGAGGTTGAAAATGTAAAATCCTGCAATAGGTGAAGAATTAAATTACTGTAATGAGAACGTCGAAAAAACGCATTTCAGGAATCCGGATGGCAGGTATGTGGTAAAAATGCCATTCAAGCCAGAATTCTCTGAAACCAAGCTAGGAAGTTCCAAGAAAATCGCTTCTAGAAGATTAGATCATTTATGGCAGCGTTTGGAATGTGATCCTGCTATGAAAGAACTGTACACAGAATTTCTTAGCGAATATGAAATTTTGCACCATATGGAAGAAAGAAGGAAAAATAAAGATTTGGTTGAAGGATACTTTCTTTTACACCATGGAATACTATCATCATCAAAAACGACTAAATTAAGTGTAGTATTCGACACCAGCGCCAAAACAACTAGCGGCAACTCTTTAAATGATTTATTATGTAAGGGAGGGGTACTTCAAGAAGACTTTTTCTCTATCCTAGTTAGATTCAGAAAACACATTCATGCTTTCACTGCTGACATCAAGATGTTTAGAATGATAGAATTAAATCCTTCGCAAATCAAGCTTCAAAAAATCCTGTGGAAGGATAGTATATCGTCGCCAATTAAGGTTTACCAGTTGATAACCGTCACATACGGCACCGCTTGTGCTCCGTACTTAGCAACGAAAACTTTGCAACAACTCGCCTTAGATGAGAAAGATAACTTTCCCTTAGCTTCAAGGATTGTGCTTCAAGACTTTTACATGGATGATTGTCTCTCTGGTTCATCAGATCTAAGGAAAATTGAACTGCTTAAGTCCGAATAAACGACCCTCCTTATACAAGTGGTGTACTAACAAGGCTAAATCCACGGAACCTCAAATATTTCAACTTGATCGAAATGCTGAAGAAATAACAGTTAAAACATTAGGTATGCAAATCGCAACTATACCAAAAGAGACGTACTTTAAAAGATCGTAACTACACGTATTTACGATCCTCTTGGTTTCTTTGGATCTATGATTGTCAAGGCTAAAATTTTCATGCAACAGTTATGATTGCTGAAATTGGAATGGAACAAAAAAATACCACCAGATGTTTCTCAAGAATGGGAGAACTATATTAGGACATTACCTGACTTAGAGTCAATCAAGGTACCAAGCTGCTTTATGAAGGTTGATGTCGAGTTTGTCGTGCTGAACGGCATCACAGATGCATCCTCAAGGCTTACAGTGCAGCAGTGTATATTCAAACTGTGTCCTTCACCAAGGAAGTAGCCAGTCAACTCCTGTGCAGTAAATCACGAGTGGCGCCAGCGAAGGTCATGACTATCCCGCGACTTGAATTATCAGCGTGTCTTCTTTTAGTGAAGCTATTTCACAAGGTCTTAGCAGCTCCAAGACTAAAGGTAGACTGTGCAATTATGGTCTGACTCTACCATAGCTCTTGCCTGGATTCGTAATCCTGCAAGCTTGTTGAAGACCTTTGTCAGCAACAAAGTATCTGAGATTCAGCGATTATCCAGGGAGTTCAAGTGACAACATGTTCATCGATGTGCAACCCGGCCGATATGGTTTCCCGAGGACTGGATATAAGAACCATGACAGCAACTGAGCTGTGGTGAAAGGCACCAGAATTTTCAAGGCTTAATGTAACATCTGTAGATACTGTGCAAATTTCCAATGAATTGATTGAAAAACCGTATTTGAAGAACTTAAATCTCCTTCCAGGCTAACTCTGACTCTATCCAGTGATCCAAATCTTTTCGATAATTTGTTTGATCTCACTAACAATTTTCATAAGTTAATTAGAATTATAGCCTTTATTTTTAGATTTAAAAAAATTGTAAAGATCGCGAGAAAGGCAGAAAGGTTCCCTTCTCTCCTGAAGAATACCACATAACAGAAACCTGATTGATTAGGCATCTTCAGGTAAGGTATTTTCTGCCTGAAATTTCAGCTTTAAAAAAGGGATTCGCAGTTCCTCAATCAAGTAAGCTAAAAAATTTTAATCCACTTTTAGATCACGAAGGTTTAATCAGAATCGGTGGTAGACTCACTCATTCTAAAGTAAACTATGACCACAAACACCCCATTGTTTTGCCGGCAGGTAACAAATTGGTCAAACTCATATTTAAGTATTATCAAAATAGGGATTTTCATGTGGGTCCACAAGCCCTATTAAATACCGTTCTTCAAAAATATTGGCCACTTGGTGGCAGAAATATTGCGAAAAAGGTTGTCCTATAATTGCCAATCAGTTGATGGGTAATCTTCCTCCTGAGAGAGTAACACCTAGTTCTACATTTTCGAATGTCGGTCTAGATCTTTGTGGGCCATTTCAAATCAAGTACAAGGATCAAAGAAAGGGATCCCACCTGAAAATCTATGTGGTCATATTTGTGTATATGGTTACATAGGCTGTGCACCTAGAATTCGTCTCAGACTTAACGTCAGAGGCTCTAATTGCAACTGTAAAAAGATTCTTTGCTCGCCGCGGTAAAAGTTCAATAATATTTTGTGATAACGCAACGAACTTGTTGGGGCTTCAGCAGAACTTAAACGTTTACGCGAACTAGTGTTTAAGAATAAAGACATTTCTAGCTTCTTTGCCTCTGAAGGCATCATGTGGAAATTTTCGCCTCCTAGAGCACCCAACTTTGGTAGTCTTTGGGAGGCGGAAGTGAAAGCCTTTAAATATCTAAAAAGAATGGTGGGCCCAGCTAAACTAACACTAGAGGAATTTCTAACGGTAATCACACAAATCGAAGGCATCTTAAATTCGCTACCGCTCTCTCCTTTGTCAACCGATGCAGACGATTTTCAGGTATTGACACCTGAACATTTTTTAATAGGAAAACCTATTCACTCCATTCCGAAACCAAATTTGATAGACCGAAGGGATAACCTTCTTAACCAGTGGGAAAAAAAAGTCACAAATTAGTTCATACTATACGGAAACACTGGCAGAATAATTATTTGAGTCAGTTACAACAGCGAAATAAATGACTGTTTAAAAAAACCAAATATACTTCCAGGGATGTTAGTGTTACTAAAAGAAGCACAACTTCCCATGTGTACATGGTCACTAGATCGCATCATTAAAGTAAAACCAGGAGCTGAAGGAAACGTTAGAGTAGTCGATGTACGCACACCAAAGGGTAACCCACAATGCACGCATGTGAATAAATGTTAATGTTGTATTTGTTGTTGCATTAAAATGCAATTTTTTTTTAACGTGGCATCCCCAGTTAACAATGTAACAATTTGAATTAAGATAATTCAAATACATTATCTTAATAGGGAATATGCAATATGTCATAAAACGTCCTAAAATCGTACTTACTTTACAAATTCGATCTTGAACAATCCGAAAATCATCTTTAAAAATCACAAAAGGTTTTAATTTAAGGGGGTCCGGGACACATTGAAAAAATAATTTTATTTATTAATTTAGAATTTCGAATTTTTTGGTACTGATTACCCATCTAACTAATAAGCGAAATCACAACACAAAATTTTTCCAAAAGTTTTTTAAAAATTTCAAATTAAAATTTTTTGAAAAAAAGTGGGGTCATATTAAATTGCTAAAACTCAAAATATTATTGATCAATTTTCAAAATTCTTGCAGTAAATTAATCACAAATTTATAAACTTTAATTTAGATTCAGCAATTTAAAAAATATTAATTTAATAAAAAATATTTGAATGAAAATTTTTGAAAATTTTAAGGTACTTTTTTTTAAAGTCATATTTTAAAAGTAAATATTTGTTTCAAATTTGCTGAATCAAAATTAAAGTATAATGTTTGAAAAAGATATATTCCAAATTTCAACCCTTAAACTTTATCGGTTTTCGACTTGTAGCAATTTGAATACAGGAAATCATGAAAAAATGTATCATGGAGAAAAACGCATTTAAAATTTTAAAGATAAATGTTGTTGCCATGACAACAACTGTTAAGAGTGTTAGATTTTCAAAACAACGCACCACAAAAATTATTACATCTCTAGTTCTAATTAAGATAAAAACATGATTTAGACGTCATTTTAAGCAGAAAAACACATAGAATTTCTTAAAATAATAATTTAAAAAAAAAACCAAAATTTCACGATTTTTGTGTCCCGGACCCCCTTAAGCTTAATAAGCGATTAAAAAAAACGCGTCAGAGTCATGTTATTGAAAACGGGGTGGAGCATGGTGTGACATCATCGTACATGAAATCTCGCGCTACATTCTCCGGCTGTATGTTATTTCAGGTTGCTTTCATTGATTTTACGATAATTTCACGATAATTTTGATTAAATAATTATGTTGAATTATAATTTTGCCGTTTATCGTTGAAAGCGATGTCAGAGCAATTTAAAAAGAGTTTTAAATGTAATTATCGCCGTCAGATTGCAATTTAATGGCATATTTCTACTTAGTTTTCAATACTTTTTCATTTTGAAATGAATTTGAAAATCATGCATATTGTCCATTAATTGTGCTATTTCTAATTAACCAATTTCATCGATTACTTACAACATCTCCCTTTGTGGGCTGACAACTTTCTTCTATTGTCCGCTTCCCTTTTGGTACCAATTTTTTCTTTTCTTTAGCATCATCAGTTCCTTTCTTCTTTAAATCTGTCTCTTTTTTAGTCTTCTGGGAGGCCGCATACTATAAAACATATCGTAAAAATGTCAAACATATTACACGCAAATATCAAAAATATTATGTATAAGACATCATATATTATTAAACAAGTATTGAGATTTTGTAAATTCTTTAAACATATTTTTGGTTGGTTTTGGATTTTATGGAAGACGGACTATATTTGGTCCTGTTGCGCCAAACACAAAACACCCAATATCAAGTAATAGACATACAGACAATGAACGTTTAACTGTCACAACAGAAAGAAAAACACCCACGAAGGAATCGAACCTTTGCCGTCTACAACTCGGATTTGCCGTAAAACAAAAATCGAGGAAAAGTTATCACCAAACAGCGATTACTGCTCTTAAGGATTTTCAAACTGCAAGATTATTTACTATATTTTCGACGTGATATCTTACGAAGCACATTGAAAGTTCATAATAAAAATGGCAAACGTGTCCCAGCGTAATTTAAAAATTCCAACGAATGAAGGGAAGGTTAAAAATCAATCTAATGATTGCAGCACTTAAAATCTTCTAAAATACCACGTGGAAAAGTAATCAAATATGGAGCTTAAACTACATGGAAAATTTTTAGTTTCCTGATCTGGATGAATCGTGTATTCTCTCATTGATGCATTAATTTCATTTTCGGAAACAAAGTTAATTTTTAAAGTCAACAATTTTGACTGTTTTTCTAATATGCCAATCAATAAAAAGTCTTTAATTGAGATTTCATTGAAAAATTCTGTTAACACAGTATACATTCCCTTGTCATACAATCCATCCTTTCTTCCCTTTGAGGGGTAAAAGGGAATCTAGAATGATTTCTCACATGCATAAATTCTGTAGCCGAATAAAAAAAATTATATTTTCATTACCAGAATGTGCAAGATAAAGACAAAAAATCGAAAAACATTAGAATTGAAAGTTTTCTAGAAAAGCAAGAATTCATATACATTTTCTAGCTAGCTCTTTGTTAATATCTAAAATCAATGAATTTTACATGCATTTTATACCACCTGACCAAATTTATTCTGAAACTTTACACATACATATGCTACTAATGTAGTGCCCAATCTCAGCCTGCCACTAGAGGGCACTTCCGCTCTGATGTCATCTCCGACCACTGCGCATCCCCGCAACGCTGAGGGCCAGAAGCAACTCGGACGTATGACGGAGAAGCAGGTGTGAAGACGTGTGAACGTGAGCTAAACCGCGACGACGGGCAGCTAGGGACAACGAGTGCCGACGGTGGACACCTGATTATGCTCTGGACTTTGTTATAGCAGGATTTAAAAAAAATCCTTCAGAACTTTATTTGACTCTAATTAATTTTTACTTTATTGGCCAGCTCATCCTGTAAATAACTTTATGTTCATCAACTAATTAAACGTCATTATTTTATAAAACTATTCTGGATACTCCCACACCCGGCCTCTACATATATGTATATGTAAATTTTGAAATACACAATCAAACCGTGTGAACAGGAAACGCAACCAAAGACATTTTTGCATCATGCTGAAACGAGACCCTTGCAACAACACAATAGCTGTCAGCATCAAGTCATTGAATAAAATCAACCCATGATCATCCAGCCAGTGGTCGAGGTAAAACACCCACGCAGTAGAATGATCAGAGTCAAAAAAAGATTAAAATGCTAAATATCAAACTGCTCTCATTTGCAGGAACTAACAATTAATTAATTATTTTCACTTCTTTTTTAATATCCATCTGTAAAATATTAAATATGAAACAAAAACGCGAAATATTGTTTGTTCAAATTTTTGTAACTTTCGCCTTGGCGACGGAGTATCATACCCGTGGCGATACTTGGCGATCTTTAAACCTTGAGGAAAGGAAGGGAGTTTGAGAGGGACGAGTGTTGGCTCCCACAATGCACTCATGTGAATATATATTAAAGTTTATACAGTCCACTGCCTTATTGAATCGCTAAACCACTGCACATTTCTCAAACACTCCCCCAAACACCATTAAAATGCAAACATACAAACCATTACAATTACTTATCTAATTGCTTAGATAACTTACTTCATCTCCCTTTGAGGACTGACATCCCTCTTCTCCATACTGCTCCCCTACTGTTACCGCTTTTATAAACTTCAGAGCATTTTGCTTTGCTTTCCTCCCAGAATCTGTCTGTATTTTTGGTTCCTGTGTGGCCGCATTCTATATAACAGATTGTAGAATTGTCACTTATATTACACGCATATATCAAAATATTATATAAACGTTAGTATGAATTATTAAACAAATATTAGAATTTAGATTCTTTAAACATAATATTTTTGGTTGGTTTAGGGTATATTGAGCGCGGTCTATATTTGGCCCTGTTGCGCTATACACAAGACAAACAATATCAAGTAATAGACCTACGCACAATGAACGTTTTACTGTAACAGAAAAAAGAAATACAATCAGGAAGGAATCGAACCTTTGCCGTCTGCAACTCGGATATGCCGTAATACAACAATCGAGGAAAAGTTATTACCAAACAGCGATTACTGCTCTTACGGATTTTCAAACTGCAGGACTTTTTTTCCTGATCTGTATGAATCGTGTATTCTCTCATTGATGTATTAATTTCGTTTACAGATACAAAGTTAGTTTTTAAAGTCACCAATTTTGACAGTTTTTATTATATGCCAATCAATGAGAAGTCTTTAATTGATTTTCCATTGAAAAATTCTGTAACACAGTCTACATTCCCCTGTCATATATAATACATCCGTTCTTCCCTTTGAGGAGTAAAAGGAAATCGGTAATGCTTACTCACATGTATAAATTCAAATTCCGAATAGTAAAATTATCATATTTTCCTTATCAGGATGTCATTAGGTGTATGATGTGTATCAGGAGGAATTTAAAATTTTCTAGAAGAGCACAAATTCCTACACATTTCTAGCTACCTCTTTGTTAAATATCTAAAAACAATGAATTGTACATGCATTGTACTCCACATGACCGAATTTATTCTGACCCTTTACATATATGTGGATTTCAAAATACTCTATCAAAAAGACTTGCGTCAAGCGTGTGAACAGATAAATCCAACCAGAGTCATCTTAATAATATACTGAATCGAGACCCCAGCAACAACGAAATCTCTGTCAACAGGCTTGTCATTGAATACAGTCAACCCATGATCATATGATCATCCAACCAGCGCTCGAAGCGAAGCACCTATGCTGTATAAGGGTCAGAGCCCAAAAAGAAGATGCTAAAGATGTCTCATTTGCATATGAACTAGCAATTAATTAATTATTTTCACTTCATTATATGTACAATACTTCCATATGTATATTATTAAAAATGAATTAAAAACGCCAAATATTACTCACACACTCCCCAAAACACCATTAAAAAGCTAACAACAAACCATTACAAATTATAACCTTAAAAAAGGAATTTCCTTACTATTTATAAACCATATACTCTAAAATAAATATATTGATTTCTTTTCGTAAAAGCTGTTACATTAAAATGTTTCTTTACCAACTTCAGAGAGGAAATAAAGTAAAAGGAGATGTTAATTGCAAAGAAAGAGAATTCCTAATTTAGAGGCTCTTCCATTGGCTAATCCGCTGTGAGTTTTCAATAACACGGTACGGAGGAGTCTGCTTCTACTAGGAACGGAACGTGTTCCTGGCGAATCCATTCAATCTTCATCTGACGGAAAGTCTCGGTCTCTTGTCATGATCCAGCTGCTCCCCAGGTAAAGCTGATTTTGTCTAATTAACTGGACACCAATAATGAAGAGTTTCCGAGGAGCTTCTAGTTGCATTTATTTATAAAACTAAATAACAAATTCAACAACTGAATAACAATTCAACAAATGTGGCCAAATTCGAATTGCAAAGAGATCCAATCGGAGTGACGTCACAATCTCTAGCGAAAATAGAAATATTTAATTCAAAAATTAATTATTAATAGAAAATCAAATGTATAAGGTATCTTATATGGTGAAAAAATTTTCACTGATTTCAAATCCGTTGAAATTTTTAATCTATCTTTAACGATCACGATTTTACAAAAAAGAACTAATCAATGCCAGTCAAAAGTTTTTTCATTTGTGGATTTCTATTATCTGGTTTCTCGTTCGCGAAGGTCATATGGGAAAAAATATTAAAGCTACAATTTAAAAATTATTTATTTAAAGAAAATCTTATTTTTAGGTATCGATCAAATGTGAAATTTTCTGCAGATTTCAAATCCGTTGAAATTTTTACTCTATCTTTGACGATCTAGGAGATAACAAAAAGAACTACATGACTAAAAAATCATTCCTTTGCAAAATGAAATCGAAAAAATTAATTTAGAATCTTTCATATCCTTATAAGGTTGCCATTCTATAAGGAATACAATAATAATTAAATTCCATTAAATTCATTTTAAAATGTTCTAGATTGAATTTTAAAATTCGGCCTGACCCAAAAATTGCAAAAAATTCGGACTACCTGTAATCTCATTATTGAAAGTGCCGTGGATTCGTCAGGACTTGGATCACAGAAAACAAACACTTATTTTTATAATAGTAGAGATTTATAGCATTTGTTTCAATCGCGTGGCATCCCCAGTTTCTAATGTAACGCAAGGCTACTATTCAAATACATTCTCAGAATTACTTATGCTATTTCTGATTAACCGATTTCATCCGATTACTTACCTCATCTTTCTTTGTGGACTGACAACTTTCATCTCTATTCAACTTTCCTTCTTCCGATTTTTTCATTTTTTTCTGGGCATTTTTAATTGCTGTCCTCGTTAAATCTGTCTTTTTTGTAGTCTTCTGGGCCTCATTCTATATAACATATTGCATGAATGTCACATATTTTACACGCAAATATCAAAACATTATATAAATGTTAGTATACATTATTAAACAAATATTAGAATTTAGATTATTTAAACACAGTATTTTTGGTTGGTTTAGGGTATATTAAGCGGGATCTATATTTGGCCTTGGTGCGCTATATACATGACAAACAATATCAAGTAATAGACATACGCACAAAGAAAGTTTAACTTTAACAGAAAAAAGAAATACAATCAGGAAGGAATCGAACCTTTGCCGTCTGCAACTCGGATATGCCGTAATACAACAATTTAGGAAAAGTTATTATCAAACAGCGATTACTGCTCTTACGGATTTTCAAACTGCAAGACTTTTTTTCCTGATCTGCATAAATCGTGTATTCTCTCATTGATGTATTAATTTAATTTACAGATACAAAGTTAATTTTTAAAGTCATTAATTTTTACTGTTTTTCTAATATGCCAATCAATGAGAAGTATTTAATTGATTTTCCATTGAAAAATTTTGTAACACAGTCTACATTCCCCTGACATATACAATACATCCGTTTTTCCCTTTAAGGAGTAAAAGGAAATCGGTAATGCTTTCTCACATGCATAAATTCAAATGCCGAATAGTAAAATTATCATATTTTCCTTATCAGGATGTCATCAGGTGTATGACGTGTATCAGGAGGTATTTAAAATTTTCTAAAAAAGCTCAAATTAATACACATTTCTAGCTACCTCTTTGTTAAATATCTAAAAACAATGAATTGTACATGCATTTTACTCCACATGACCGAATTTATTCTCACCCTTTACATATACATATTGCCGCCCAGCCAGCATGGTGGTTATGATCCTCGGTTGTCATCCAGTGGGCCCGGGTTCGAATCCCGGATAATGCATGGATGTAAAATTGGGAGAAGAAGTTGGACTTTCGCCTGGAATGGATTCCCGTCTTGAAAGTATAGCAGAGCACCCCTTCTGTTCTTTGCTGGGATCATCGTTTGTAATAATAAAATATTCTTCTTCTTCTTCTGTATTTGTCTTGAATGTTTCTGTTCATCCCTTGCTTTCATATGTATCCCAGAAGAACATACGACAACAACAACATATCCATATTATACGGCTTTACATATATGTGGATTTCAAAATACGCTATCAAAAAGACTTGCGTTAAGCGTGTGAAAAGATATATCTGATAAAAGGAACCAGAGTCATTTTAATAATGTACTGAATCGAGACCCCAGCAACAACGAAATCTCTGTCAACAGGCTTGTCATTGAATACATTCATCCCATGATCATCCAACCAGCGCTCGAAGCGAAGCACCTACGCTGTTGAAGGGTCATAGTCCAAAAAGAAGATGGTAAAGATGTCTCATTTGCATGAATAACAATTAATTAATTATTTTCACTTCATTATATGTACAATACTTCCATATGTATATTATTAAAAATGAATTAAAAACGCCAAATATTACACATACACTCCCCCAAACACCATTAAAAAGCAAACAACAAACCATTACAAATTATAACCTTAAAAAAGGAATTCCCTTACTATTTATAAACCATATACTCTAAAATAAGTATATTGATTTCTTATCGTAAAAACTGTTACATTAAAATGTTTCTTAACGAACTTCAGAGAGGAAATAAAGTAAAAGGAGATGTTAATTGCTAAGAAAGATAATTGCTAATTTAGAGGCTCTTCCATTGGCTAATCCGCTGTGAGTTTTCAATAACACGGTACGGAGGAGTCTGCTTCTACTCGGAACGGAACGTGTTCCTGGCGAATCCATTCAATCTTCATCTGACGGAAAGTCTCCGTCTCTTGTCATGATCCAGCTACTCCCCAGGTAAAGCTGATTTTGCCTAATTTACTGGACAACAATAACGAGGAGTTTTCCAGGAACTTCTAGTTGATTTTATTTATAAAACTGAATAACAAATTCAACTGAATAACAATTCAACAAATGCGGCCAAATTCAAATTGCAAAGAGATCCAATCGGCTTGACGTCACAATCTCTTGCGAAAATATAAATATTTAATTGAAAAATTAATTTTTAAAGAAAATCAAATGTTTAAGGTATCTTATCTAGTGTAAAAATTTTCACTGATTTCAAATCCGTTGAAATTTTTAATCTATCTTTAACGATTACGATTTAAAAAAAAAGAAATAATCAATGCCAGTCAAAAAAATTTTCATTTGCGGATTTCTATTATCTAGTTTTTCGATCGCAAAGGTCATATGGGAAAATATATTAAAGCTACAATTTAAAAATGATTTATTTAAAGAAAATCTTATTGTTAGGTATCGATCAAATGTGCAAATCCGTTGAAATTTTTACTCTATCTTTGACGATCTAGGAGATAGCAAAGGGAACTACATGACTCCAGTTAAAAATTTCTTTCTTTCTTCGAATGCTAAAAAATCCTTCATTTGCAAAATGAAATCGAAAAAATTAATTTAGAATCTTTCATATCCTTATAAGGTTGCTATTCTAAGGAATACAATAATAATTAAATTCATTTAAAAATGTTCTAGATTGAATTTTAAAATTCGGCGCGACCCAAAAATTGCAAAAAATTCGGACTACTTATGAGTCAAATCTCATTATTGAAAGTGCCGTGGATTCGTCAGGACTTTGATCACAGAAAACAGACAAACACTTATTTTTATAATAGTAGAGATTTATAGCATTTGTTTTAATCATGGCATCCCCAGTTTCAAACGTAACGCAAGGCTACTATTCAAAAACATTCTCAGAATTACTTATGCTATTTCTGATTAACCAATTTCATCCGATTACTTACCTCATCTTTCTTTGTGGACTGACAACTTTCATCTCTATTCAACTTTCCTTCTTCCGATTTTTTCATTTTTTTCTGGGCATTTTTAATTTCTGTCCTCCTTAAATCTGTCTTTTTTGTAGTCTTCTGGGCCTCATTCTATATAACATATTGCATGAATGTCACATATATTACACACAAATATCAAAACATTATATAAATGTTAGTATACATTATTAAACAAATATTAGAATTTAGATTATTTAAACACAATATTTTTGGTTGGTTTAGGGTATATTGAGCGCGGTCTATAGTTGGCCCTATTGCGCTATATACAAGACAAACAATATCAAGTAATAGACATACGCACAGTGAACGTTTTACTTTAACTGAAAAAAGAAATACAATCAGGAAGGAATCGAACCTTTGCCGTCTGCAACTCTGATATGCCGTAATACAACAATCGAGGAAAAGTTATTATCCAACAGCGATTACTGCTCTTACGGATTTTCAAACTGCAAGACTTTTTTTCCTGATCTGCATGAATCGTGTATTCTCTCATTGATGTATTAATTTAATTTTCACATACAAAGTTAATTTTTAAAGTCACTAATTTTGACTGTTTTTCTAATATGCCAATCAATGAGAAGTCTTTAATTGATTTTCCATTGAAAAATTCTGTAACACAGTCTACATTCCCCTGTCATATACAATACATCCGTTCTTCCCTTTGAGGAGTAAAAGGAAATCGGTAATGCTTACTCACATGCATAAATTCAAATGACGAATAGTAAAATTACCATATTTTAATTATCAAGATGCCCCCCTCCCCCCCAAGACTTTGGAATTTAAAATTTTCTAGAAAAGCACAAATTACTACACAATTCTAGCTATCTCTTTGTTAAATATCTAAAATCAATGAATTGTACATGCATTTTACCCCACATGGCCAAATTTATTCTCATCCTTTACATATACATATTGCCGCCAAGCCAGCATCAGTTGTCACCGAGTGTGCCCGGGTTCGATTCCCGGATAATGCATAGATGTAAAATAGGGAGAAGGAGTCGGACTTTAGCCTGGAATGGATTCCCGTCTTGAAAGGAAAGCAGAGCACCCTTTCTGTTCTTTGCTGGTATCATCGTTTGTAATAATAAAAATATTCTTATAAAATATACATTGTAACGATTTCACAATCTAAAACTAATTTTGATTAAGAGCGTACGAGGGCGCCACTAGTCTCTATGCGCCTGATTGAACGAACCAATGAGAGAAGGCGTCATTGCGTGGGTGATCGAGACAAAGGGTGTGGCGGATGAGATTCGTCCGAAAGTTTGTTTTAACCATGCGTTAGAAGTTGTCTTTGTGTTGAAGTGTTTTAAATGTTTTTGTGTCGTAATTTGTAGTGTGGTGTTTTGTCCCAGAAAAATAAAAACGTTTTCCTAATGGAATAATGTGTCTGTGGATTTAAAATCGCTACCTCACAGACCATAGTGATTTTGGTGGCAGCGGTGGGATGAACCACGCGGATGAAAGATGAGAGGTTTCGTGAGTAAACCAAATTTTTTCTGATATCTAGTGCCTGAATTCTTTAGTAATATCTTCTGGGTATTTTCTATAATGATTAATTGATGAATAAATTTCTAATTTTAAAGAAATTGTGAGGAAAACAATCTGTTTTCGTTGATTTAAAAACAGAAGATATTACATTTTAGAAACTGTTAAACTGATTTGATTAAATGTGCATGTTTTCTGATTGTATTATCATTAAAATAAGTTGGAGTTGAAATTTTTAATTATTGTAGCAATTGTATTTTTGTTTTACGATAATTAGTTTCAATGACGTATCAGTTTTCAATTTAAAGGTAAATGAGAATTCGTTTCGTTCTGTTCCGTTTTCTAAACGTCGAGAGAATGAGAATTTTGTTTTGAGGCCTAGTAATATTTTAATTTTTATCTTGGAATTTAAGTGAAAATTTTGATGATTTTTGAAAATCTAAGTGAAAGTTAAAAGAAAAAAAAAATTCTTTTTTTGGAAATAAGAATTTCCGTAGTTTTTATTCTGTGAAGTACATATGTTATGAGTATGATAGAAAGCGTATTCTATTTTTGTTAAAAGTACACTCTGAAATTAGGTAAAAAGAAGTTTGATGTTTTGAGTGCAAAAGAATTATTTGTGTTTGCAAATTTTGAAAATAGTGTTTTTGTTTTTTTGCAATTAGTACAAATTTCATTCTTGTGTTTGAAGGTTAAAAATTGAATTGAGTATCATGGTTATTGAATCAAGTATATTGAATAGAATATTATTGAATCAAGTATATTGAATGGAATATTATTGATATTGAATGCAGAGTTGAATATTGAAAAATTCTAAAATTGTGCATTTTAGTAATGTTTACAAGTTTAATGAAAATATTGCAATAAGGTTTTGTGGTGATAAGAATATTGAATGTGAAGTTTGTGTGTTGAAAGTGAATTTTAGAACTCTCATTGAATTTGATATTAATATTAAATATATATACATACTTTTATCTCTATATATACTTCACAATTTATGTGCTTTTGCAAATTTTATTTTCATTACAAATTTTGTGTTTCGAGTAATTTGGAATACGACGAGTATGTTAAAGTTATTATAGTATAACTTTTAGTGTTCTAAAACGAAAGTAGATTGATTTAAGTGTTGATATTGATGTGATTTTTCTTAGTTAATGTAAACTTTGCTATCGATTTCGTTTTTAAGTTTTAATTTGATTTTACTTCTGAGTTCTGTAAGTTGAAAAGAAAAACACAGCATTTTGATTTAGTTTCCTTAAGTCCCCAAAATGGCGTTCTTGGGAAAGGGTAAGAAACAGGACTTATTAATAGTTTGCGAGGAAATTGGAGAAGTGGTATTACCTTCGAGCAAAGTACCAGACATAAAAAAGATAATTTTGCAAAGTAAATTTTATGAAGAGGAAGAAGTGAAGTTAATCCTGGGACGAGTCATTGAAGACAGACTGAAGGAGGAAAAAGAAGAAAAAGACAGAGAAAAAAGGGATAGAGATGAAAGACTCAAACAGGAAGAAAGGGAGAGTGAAAAAAAATTAAGAGAGGAAGAAAAAGAGGAAAAAATCAGACAACAAGAGAGGGAAGATAGGGTAACTCGGGAGCAGCAGCAGTATGAATTGGAATTGAAGCGGATGGAGCTGACCCAAAACGGGTCATTGCCTCTAGGAAACCAAGGTTCGGGAAATGGAACTGAACAAAGTCCCAAAATTCAACTAACGCAGATTACACCCAAGTTTGACGAAAAACGAGATGAAATGAATCTGTATTTAATTAATTTTGAAAGAAAAGCTGAAATGGCTCGAGTTCCAAAGAAGGACTGGACAGCTTACCTGTTAGGTGTGCTACCTGCTGAGCTCTCAAATATGCTGGCCAGGGAACCACCTGACAAGGCTAATGACTATGATTTTGTGAAAAGTCTCATTCTAAAGAGATACAAGCTAAATAGCGAGAAACTGAAACAATGTTTCTATAGGCATCAAAAAACTTCTGAGAAATCTTGGAGAAATTACACCCATGAACTACATAGCTATTTTACGGAATGGATTGATGATTTAGAGGTAAACACATTCCAGCAGTTGAAAGATCTGATGGTTACAGAACAATTAAAGTTCCGGGTTCCAGCTGAAGTGAGGGAGCATTTTCTAGACGAGTGGATGAAGATGAAAACTCCATACGAATTGGCAGAAAAACTGGACGAGTACGAGAGTATTAAACACAAAGCTTCCGAAAGAAAGAGCTTCCTCTAAAAAGTAACTACAAATTTCAAGGAGGACATTACAGTGGATATAAACCCAGGGAACCGTCAAAAGACTTTAAGAATAAACCTCAGATCAATAAAGAATTTTCTAATGAGAAAAATACTGAAAGGGAGTTTGAAAGGCGGAGACAGCCTCGTTGTTATGAGTGTGGATCGTTTTCCCATTTGAGACCACAATGTGACAAACTAAAGAAGAATTGTGAAAGTGTGGCGTCTAATGTGACTGTTAGAAACGGATCCCAAGATGTACTTGCGCCCTACACAAGTATGGGCAAAGTAAATGGATTTGAAATGCCAATACTTAGAGACACTGGTGCTACTCTTGACTTGATTTGTCACAAGTATGTCAAGCCATCAATGTATACCACTGAGACAGTGTGGATACGTACTCCCCTAGAAGAAAACCCTACATGTCTGCCGTTAGCTGAGGTAGAACTAGACTGTGATTTTGGTCACATAGTGACGAAGGCTGCGGTTATAAGAGACTCGCTGGATCAAGGTAGATATCTTTTGGGCAATAAGACCGCTGCATTGTTGGAAGAAGCACAGCAAGATGAAATAGTCAAAGTTCACATGGTAAATGCTGTTCAAACCCGTGCTCAAAAGAACCTTTCCAGAATTGAAATCCCAAGTCCAGAAGAAGAGGACCTTAGTTCAGAAGATCAGAACAAGGAAGCGCTATTGGACGAAGAGGAAATATTACCTATAGCGGATCGAGAAAATTCCGAATTGGACCTTGTGAAGATGTCTCCAAAAGAATTTTTAAAGGAACAACACAAAAGTGGGGAATTGAAACCACTGTTTCGGGAGGCTGAAAATAGTCCAACTTCAAAAGAGTCCAAGTACATTGTGGAAAAACAGAAGCTGTTTTTTCGAAAAAAAGACAAAGACGGCACAGAACGACGATTGCTTGTAGTTCCCGAAAAATATCGAAGACAGTTGATGGCTGTGTGTCATGAAGGAACAGCGGCTCATCTGGGAATAACCAAAACAAAAGATGCTTTGTTCAAAACCTTCTATTGGTCGAACTGTTACAAAGACGTTGAGGACTTTGTCAAGACATGTGACAGTTGTCAAAGAGCTGGAAAGCCACAAGACAAAAAGAAAGCACCATTAAAGATTGTTCCAGTTATTTCGGAAATATTTACCAAAATAAACGTTGATGCTTGTGGGCCCCTACCTATTACTCCTTCTGGAAACAGATATCTCATCACGGCTATCTGTATGTCATCAAAGTACCCCGACGCTGTTCCTGTGGAAAACCTTCGTTCAGCAACTATAGTTGACGTTTTGCTGCAGATATTTAGCCGCATGGGGTTTCCAAGAGAGCTTCAGACAGACCAAGGCACGTCATTCATGAGTGCACTTACGACAGAATTTCTGGAGAGATTTGGAATCAAGGTTATAAGAAGCTCAGTTTATCACCCTCAGAGCAATCCAGTTGAGCGAATGCACAGGACGCTGAAGAGGATTCTCCGTGTCCTATGTCTTGAGTCCGGTCCAGACTGGGAGAAGATCTTGCCACAAGCTCTTTTCGCCCTAAGAACTGTGACGCACGACAGCACTGGCTTCTCTCCAGCTGAATTAGTGCATGGAAGGAATTTGAGAACTCCTGTAATGTTACTATATGAGAAATTGACCGAAGAAAACAGAGAGGATGAAAGTGTTGTGGACTATGTGTTTGAACTAATGAATCGTATGAAAAGATGCCAAGCGCTGGCTGTACAACACATGGAAATTGCCAAAGAAAAACAAAAACTTTGGTACGATCGAAAAACTGTGAAACGACAGTTTAAATCAGGTGACCTTGTTTTAGTTGTGGCCCCATCAAAGCCCAACAAGTTATCTGTACAGTGGGTAGGTCCTGGTGAAGTAATTCAACAACTGTCAGACACGAATTATGTGATCAAGTTTGCAGAAAGGGATAAAACTCACGTATACCACATAAACATGCTTAAAAGTTATTACAAAAGAGCAGAAAACGTAAACCTGTTGTGTTTGGAAGAAAATGAAGAAGAAGAGGAAATACCCACTCTTTGTCCTATACAGAAACCGAACATTTCGGAACTGTCGGATATTTTGAGAGACATTAAGTTGAATTCTCGTCTATCTGAAATTCAGCAAAAGCAGTTGAAAGAACTCCTGACCACATATTCGAGCATTTTTTCGAATCATCCCGGATGTACTGATCTGGCTGAACATGACATTGAATTGGAGTCTATAAAACCAATCTTTGCCAAGCCGTATAGAATGTCTCCACGACAAACTGAAATTTTAAAGTCAGAAGTTAATAAAATGTTAGAGCTGAAAGTAATAGAGCCGGGAGAATCGGACTTTACCTCTCCCCTGATACTGGTTGAAGTTCCAGGCAAAGACGCAAGACCTTGCGTGGACTATCGTCGCTTGAACAAAGTAACTAGGACACAATTTTTCCCTTTACCAAACATCGAGCAACTGATTGAGAAGGTATCGGCAGCTGAGTATATTACTATTCTGGATTTGACTAGAGGGTACTGGCAGATCCCTTTAAGTAAACGTGCCCAGAGATATGCGGCATTTGTGACTAGCTTTGGTACCTTTAAGCCCTTAAGGTTACCATTCGGTCTCAAAAATGCGCCGTATTACTTTAGTCGACTGATGGCTGAGTTATTGAAGAACTGTGAAGGTTTTGCCGTACCATACTTGGACGATATTGCCATATACTCTCAATCCTGGGAAAAACATTTGAAAGATTTGGAGGAAATTTTCAAAAGGATGAAGTCAGCCCAATTGCACATCAAACCTTCAAAATGTCAGTTTGCACGAGAACATGTAAGATATTTAGGGCATATGGTTGGACAGGGTCAAAGAACTCCTGGAGAACTTAAGGTTCAAGCCATAAAAGATTTCCCTAAACCCTCTACAAAAACTGAAATCAGGTCATTCTTAGGACTTTCTGGTTACTACAGAAGGTACATTCCTGACTTTTCCGTGATTGCAGCCCCACTTACGGATTTACTAAAAGGAAAGAGTGCAAAATCGTCTGTCATGTGGAATGAAGAATGTGAAAAAGGATTCAGGGAACTGAAGAAAAGACTCTCTGAAAATCCGGTGTTGTACAGTCCCGATTTCTCGCGACAGTTTCTCGTCCAGTGTGACGCGTCCAATCTGGGGATCGGAATCGTTTTGTCGCAAATAAATGACATCGGAGAGGAACATCCTGTTATGTACTTGAGTCGGAAGTTCTCAAAAGCAGAACAAAAGTACAGCACCATCGAGAGAGAGTGCTTAGCTATCGTATTCGCCATCCAAAAGCTGCGGTGTTATTTGGATGGACAACAAAAATTCATTATCCAAACGGACCATAATCCCCTTGTTTGGCTGGACAAAAATACAGGAACTTACCCCAGACTTTTACGATGGGCTTTAATATTACAGCCATTAAATTATGAGGTTGTCCATAAGAAGGGAAAACTCCATCAAAATGCTGACAGTCTAAGTCGTGTTCCTTAAACTTTAGTTTCGTGTGAAAATTTTTTAGTAATCTGAAAATTTTCTTTAAGTATTTTATTTTTTTTATGTATTGTATTGTATTTGTATTATATAGATTTAGTAGTTAGTTTCCTTATAAATGTATTTAGTTCAGGCACTGAGGTTCAGAGAAAGTATGGTTTTGTGTTTAATGTTTTGAACTATTTTGAAGTTTTGCAGATTTGAAGAAAACTTTTCCCTCAGAACTTCGAGAAAAGTTTTCCTCCGTGAAGGGAGGAAATTTAGACTGTAACGATTTCACAATCTAAAACTAATTTTGATTAAGAGCGTACGAGGGCGCCACTAGTCTCTATGCGCCTGATTGAACGAACCAATGAGAGAAGGCGTCATTGCGTGGGTGATCGAGACAAAGGGTGTGGCGGATGAGATTCGTCCGAAAGTTTGTTTTAACCATGCGTTAGAAGTTTTCTTTGTGTTGAAGTGTTTTAAATGTTTTTGTGTCGTAATTTGTAGTGTGGTGTTTTGTCCCAGAAAAATAAAAACGTTTTCCTAATGGAATAATGTGTCTGTGGATTTAAAATCGCTACCTCACAACATATTATACGGCTTTACATATATGTGGATTTCAAAATACGCTATCAAAAACACTTGCGTTAAGCGTGTGTACAGATATATCTGTTAAAAGCAACCAGAGTCATTTTAATAACATACTGAATCAAGAACCCAGTAACAACGAAATCTCTGTCAACAGGCTTGTCATTGAATACAGTAAACCCATGATCATCCAACCAATGCTCGAAGCGAAGCACCTACGCTGTAGAAGGGTCATAGCCCAAAAAGAAGATGCTAAAGATGTCTCATTTGCATGAACAAGCAATTAATTAATTATTTTCACTTCATTATATGTGCAATACTTCCATAAGTAGATTATTAAAAATGAATTTAAAATGCCAAATAATACTCATACATTCCCCCAAACACCATTAAAAAGCTAACAATAAACCATTACAAATTATAACCTTAAAAAGGAATTTCCTTACTATTTATAAACCATATACTCTACAGTAAGTATATTGATCATGGTTCCCACACCTTTGTTCAAAAAAAAATTCAAGGACTTTTCAAGGACTGTGGGAACCCTGTTGATTTCTTATCGTAAAAACTGTTACATTAAAATGTTTCTTTACGAACTTCACAGAGGAAATAAAGTAAAAGGAGATGTTAGTTACTAAGAAAGAGAATTGCTAATTTAGAGGCTCTTCCATTGGCTAATTCGCTGTGAGTTTTCAATAACAAGCGGTACTGAAGAGTCTGCTTCTACTCGGAACGAAACGTGTTCCTGGCGAATCCATTCGCTCTTCATCTGACGGAAAGTCTCGGTCTCTTGTCATGATCCAGCTGCTCCCCAGGTAAAGCTGGTTTTGCCTAATTAACTGGACACCAATAACGAAGAGTTTCCCAGGAACTTCTAGTTGCTTTTATTTATGAAACTGAATAACAAATTCAACAGCTGAATAAGAATTCAACAAATGCGGCCAAATTCGAATTGCAAAGACGTCGTGACGTCACAATCTCTTGCGAAAATATAAATATTTAGTTGAAAAATTAATTATTAAAAGAAAATCAAATGTATAAGGTATTTTATATGGTGTAATATTTTTCACTGATTTCAAATCCGTTGAAATTTTTAATCTATCTTTAACGATCACGATTTTACAAAAAAGAACTAATCAATGCCAGTCAAAAGTTTTTTCATTTGTAGATTTCTATTATCTGGTTTCTCGATCGCGAAGGTCATATGGGAAAAAATATTAAAGCTACAATTTAAAAATGATTTGTTTAAAGAAAATCATATTTTTAGGTATCGATCAAATGTGAAATTTTCTGCAGATTTCAAATCCGTTGAAAATTTTTACTCTATCTTTGACGATCTAGGAGATAGAAAAAAGCACTACAAGACTCCAGTTAAAACTTTATTTCTTTTTTCGTCTACTAAAAAATCATTCCTTCGCAAAATGAAACGGAAAAAATTAATGTAAAATCTTTCATATCTTTATTAGGTTGCCATTCTAAAGAATACAATAATAATTAAATTCCATTAAATTCATTTTAAAATGTTCTAAATTGAATTTTAAATTTCGGCGCGACCCAAAAATTGCAAAAAAATTGGACTACCTGTGTGAAAAATCTCATTATTGTAAGTGCCGTAGATTTGTCAGGACTTTGATCACAGAAAACAGACAAACACTTCTTTTTAGATAATTATAGCATTAGTTTCAATCGTGTCATCCCCAGTTTCCAATGTAACACAAGGCTACTATTCAAATACTTTCTCTGAATTACTTGTGCTATTTCTGAATAACCAATTTCACATCCTATTACTTACCTCATCTTTCTTTGTGGACTGACAGCTTTCATCTTTATTCAACTTTACTTCTTCCGCAGTTTCCTTTTTTTTCTGGTCATTTTTAACTGCTGTCCTCCTTAAATCTGTATTTTTTTTAGTCTTCTGGGCCTCATTCTATATAACATATTGCATGAATGTCACATATATTACACGCAACTATCAAAACATTATATAAATGTTAGTATACATTATTATACAAATATTGTAATTTAGATTCAATAAACATAATATTTTTGGTAAGTTTGGGGTTTATTGAGCACGGTCCATATTTGGCCCTGTTGCGCCATACATAAGACAAACTATATCAAGTAATATCCATACACACAATGAACGTTTTACTGTCGCAGAAGAAAGAAATACACACTGTATTAATAAGCGAACAGTCATATCAATAATTACCACTAAAAATTGAATAGTCAGAATTTGAAGTTTTAACTGTTGTAAAAGATTACTTACAAATCCTATTGTAAGAATGAACTTGGTCCATTTTTTAATTAAATAATATCTCTCTATATAAAAAAAAAAGTTACCGCAGCCACAGAGTTGAAAACTTGCTTTTATCCCTCGATTCTTATTAGACGGTTTCCCGAGAAAGTACGAATCAGAAAAATACGAAATTAACGTGGTTTGTTCAAAATTGTACAGGGAACAAGAGGAATATTTCTTTCCGATACGGCTTTTAGTTTAGGGCACATTAAGTGTCTAAGTCGAAAAAAAGCAAATTTCTAACTTGAGTGAGCAAAAGGCGTACAAATTTTAAGCAGGGTGTCTACTAAATTTCTTTTGGTCGAATTATGGACTTTTTCGGGACCTTTTTGTAACTTTCTAAAATAAATGCATGATCTGATTTTACATGATTATGTGGGTGAGTTAGATGCAATTATGCTTTAAAATCACTTTATTTTTGTTGCTTAAAGTCTAATCTCGAGAAAAGAGGACTCAGTATCAAATTTCAGCTTTAATAAGCTGTTTTCTAAATAAAATTAAAAAAGCAAAGACAAACCATATATCATGTCAAAGTCGATGAATATTAAACAAGTACTCAATATTATAGTCATTATTTTTGTTTTTTCTAAATACTTGAAAAATTTTAATAAAAATTGAAGAAAAATCTACAATTACTTTAAAAACATTTCTTCGTGTAATTTTTTTATTTTTATGTTTTATGCATCAAATGAAGTTGGTGGAAAAATTATTTATCAATTTGTGTGTTTAAAAAAACTGTCTCCGAATGTGGTTGGATTGGTGGAGTTACACCATTTTCATTTCTTGTCGTTTGCATAATTTCTTTGTCTTAATTGTTCAATTTCATCATTTGCAGTTTGCATTACTTGCAATTTTCTTTTTTTCATTTGTTTTAGTTCAGCTGCAGCCACCTTTGGTTTTCGCCTCAAAAAAAATTGATAGATTTTCGGGATAAATTTATGATTTAGGGACTTTTTCAGAACTTTCGGGACCAGTTTTCCGTTTTCGGCATACTTTCGGAACATTCGGGACCATTAGACACCCTGAACTATCACTGAAAATGTAATTTGTTTTTATCCTGCGGATGTACAATGGCACCTACAAGCTCTAAGTCTAAAATCATTTTCACTTATCAAAAGTATTCACATTTCTCGTTGGTTTGTTAGGGTTTCATAGCACAAGGGCCATATTTGGTTATGCTGCGCAGACGCATGCAATATCAAGTAATAGACAGACACATTGGAAGTTTTACTGACACAGAAGATAGAAATACACTCAGGGAGGAATGCACCTGACAGGAATCGAACCTGTGCCACCTTACAGGTTGTTTGGGGATACCCACCGAGCCACGACAGCCCCTTTCGCATTTCAGGAAAAACTGGATATTTTGTCTCTTAAAGATCAAAGTTAGTAGAATATAGTGCAAGGTAAAAAAAAAATGCACTTTTTTTTCAATAAAACCTGATTACTATTACTTAATTCAATATTCCCCAAAAATATTAAAATAGAAGTGTTGGGAAATATACCAAAAATGTTTTAATTTTAATTTTTCATATAAAAAATTTGAGAACATTTTTTTTCGCAATTTTAAGAAAATAGCGAATTTATTAAACATGCCATGCTTTGTAAAAAGTTCAAATTCTTCAAAATCAAAAAATAATCCAGGCTTGTTACTGTTATAACCCTTTATTTTAGTGCTGTTATGACGCAAATCAATAACTATAAATTCACAGTAAAAAACTATCAAAAACTTTACAAATACGAATACAAACTTTAAATATTACAGCATAAAGGCTCTATGCTGAAAATCTACATCCTACTCTTTTTATCCAACTTGATTTCACGACAACAAACTATTTTCTTATAATGTTTCCAGATATTGAATACTAGCCTATTAAACAAGCTATGAAGTGATTTGGCAGATTGAGCTTATTTGTAACAAAAATCTTACGTTGATTCCATTATTCGAACAGTTTAAGTCATTCTCGGGAGTCAGTCCTACTAATTTGGACCATCGC
Organism: Metellina segmentata; assembly: GCA_947359465.1. NCBI lineage: Eukaryota > Metazoa > Arthropoda > Arachnida > Araneae > Tetragnathidae > Metellina > Metellina segmentata. The sequence continues at coordinate 34,071,634 of OX375872.1, forward strand.
ATGGAAAGCATCAAAATAGGTTGGTTGGTTTTGGATTTTAATGTACAAGGGCCATAATTCGCCAAATACAAGACAATGTCAAGTGTGAAAAGAAAGGAACGAGAGAAGAAAGAGAAAGATGGTTTGGTGTCAAAATAGGAGAAAAATATTGCATGATATTTGTGAATGGATCTTGTGAACAAACAAAGCTGGTGATCACCATGCTTGGGGATTTTCTTGGCTCAGGAGCCATATGTGCCCAAGCAACACGAAGATCAACATGTTTATAAATGGCAACTATTGGCTAGTGGATAAAGGTGATTACTTTTTTATATTACTTGCCATTGTTCTCAAACAATGAACTGTTATCCAAGTATGGCGAAAGATAGCTTTCACTTTTAAAAGAATTATTCTTTTGTGTACAAAGACACGTTTTAAGCATATTTAATTACAAAAACAAGCACCCAGATTATTCCGATTTCACACAACATACTACTGTAATAAACATAATAGTTGAAATCAATGGATTATTTTAATCAGTTGATTTAAATCTTATTTAAACTGAGGTGCTTCAAATCTGCATACCCTGGTACAGTGAATGATGAATATGAAAGCTAATTATTAAGAGAAAAAGAGTTTTTGCTGTGCCAAACAAAAGACAGAATACAATCCAATAAAACAAAGACATTAAAAGAAGCCAGACCAACAATAAAAGCTACATTTAAAATTATGTAGTTACATTGTTCATACTGCGGGTGTGCACATTCCAGACAAATAAGATCTAAACACTAATTGAAAAGAGTATGAGTTCGATGTTGAGGTTCGATACCACTTAATGAATATAAATAAATATATTAAAATAGCTTTTGAGAAATTACGGTAATGTGCATCACCAGATGAAATGGGAGGTTTAAGGTATAGATAAAAACTTTACTTATCTTAAAGCAATGTAATGTGTAAATATTACAATAGATTTGTGGACAGGGATTTTTTCTCAACAAATCTTAAAATTTAAAACAGCAAGCTGTTGAGGCGAGTCAGATTTTAAGCAGTCTACGATACGCTTCGAGTTTGAATTTAATAAATTTGCCATCTCTGAGTGAATATGTATAAAAGTTATACCAGGGTGTCAAGATTTAAAACACTTGATTTTAATCAACTATTAATATCATGATTTTAATCAACGGAATTTTTTTTTTAAATCACTGATTTAAAACACAACTAATCTTATATTTTTATAATTAAGTAAATACACCATACGAAAATCACAGAAGTGGTCAAATGCTTTAATTTTTCTGCACTCATGGTGATTTCCGCACTAATGGCTACACCAAGCTTAGAGGGAACTGGGTCAATTACTGCATATTATAAAAGATTGCAAAAGCCAGTTGTAACTTATTAGAATATAGTATATACTGGAAAGAGTAATGTAAACACACATGACGTAAATCAAAATGCCAGGAAGAGTAATGTATAAACATTCCTGATTAACAGCACTCATAACATAAACTCTTAAAGGAAGTATGCAACAGTTTGATTCAAAATTATAAACTAAAGGGGTGACTGATTTTATTAGCTAAAAAAACACAAGTGGGAAGTAAAGTTTTTGAGGCATCTGTCAGTTAGCTCAGGGGTTCCCAAAGTGTGTGCCGCAGTACCCTGGGGTGCCACGTAGAGAGATGAGGGGTGCTGCGAAGCGCCGGTAACCTCCAATCTAAGCTATTTCTAAGCAACAGAAAAAGGGTTCAGGTCACTCTCCAAAAATCGGTTCACTCCCCAACCAAGAGCATGATACCGTGGGGGTGCCGTGAGAAAATTATAATTCTCTTAAGGGTGCCACCACTTGGATAAGTTTGGGAATTCCTGTGTTAGCTTATTCTTGTGGTGTGCATTAGAGATTAAAGAGTAGAAAAAAATATATACATTTTCACACAAAAAAGAAAGATCCAATATGAATTAAAACTAAGTGAAAATCCATTTATTATTGCTGCTCGGCAGTTTTATTGTCAGAATTTACAATAGTCTGATTATTTCTGTCGTCTATTCTACTTCTCAGACTATAGTTTAGGTCTGTCACTTACACTTACTGATAAATTTGTTAACATGATGATGTAATTATCTCAAGAAATGCTAAGTAGGATGTCAACTTGTGTTTTAAAGTGATACAAATGTTAAGTAAATATTAATTTACCATGTCATGTCACAAACTCAATTTTTTATTTAACAAATTTATATATAATTATTATAAAAACAGTGTATAGGGCCTGCAGAAATTTAAATAAAAAAATCCGATATAAATCAAATTAATCCGATTTAAATAAAAAAAAATTCCGATTAATTGACTTTTTTTTTTTAATCATGATTTTTTTACGCCCTGAGTTATACAATACAAAAATAGAATTCAGCTGTAAATAGAGAGCATGCAGGGTGGAGTGATAGTTGAACAGCACCCTTAAGATATTTGAAACCAAAAGTATTACAAGTTGTCTTACCGTGTAGTGCAGTGTTACCAGTTGCTTCACTATGTCCTGCACGACAACAATGGGTTGCCATGCAGGTATTTGGGCCACAAGTACTTGGTCCTCTAATGATAGTGGTGTATGTTCCTGAATAACTGCACCACGCAATTCTTCCTGAAAACGAACAAAACATTGTTTTAGGTACTCAACATATCAGTGGTACCAACCAAGAAAAATAATTAGGGGAGTTGCTTCATATGCTTTTGGAACTCTTGGTTGGAATGGATGTCATTACTGAGTTAATTAAACGTGTTTCCCAATTTAAACTTCTGTGGTACAGAATTATTTTTTTCTGACAGAGAATATGTAATTTTGAATTAATTGTTAATTCAAAAGTTATGTATAGCAGCTAGTTACATTATATTGATTGGTGGTTAAGATATATATATATACTAGGGGGTTTCGCACTCTGCTCGCTTACGCTCGCGAACCCCCGGGGATTGCTATGCAATCCCATTTGATTTGCTTAGCAAACCAACACTCCTTTTGCAGAGTCAATCTCCTGTGCGACGGCTAAGCTCTCTTAATAATTCGTATAACACTGATTTTACTTTCCGGTCCATAACGTCACAGCGAGGGCTTCGCCCTCTGCTCGCTAACGCTCTCCAACCCCGGTGATTGCTACGCAATCCCATTTGGCTTGCTTCGTAAACCAAGACTCCTTTCGCAAGTGATTTCCCTTTTATTTTTTACTTTAACACTTAATGCACCCTGAAATAATAGCCATATGCGTAAAAAAAATCTTCTCCATCTTGTTCCCTCTCAAATTTTAAATAAACCATGTTAATCATTTTTATCTCTATTTTCTTTGAAAATCGTCTGAAAATTGAGGGCAAGAAAGAGAGCCCACACCAACACTTCGTAGAGTCCTCTTGCTATAATCCATTCCTTCATGACGTCACAGTGAGCTGGCCTTGGTTTCATTGAGAGCGTTTGACGTTACATCCTGTTCCATCGCTCACTTACGCAAGGAAGAATTTGTACGGAATTCGCATCGGAATTTATTTATGAACCAATTTTAAAAATAATGAAACCATACGAAAGAATGCACTCTAAGCTTTCATGTGGTATTTCAAACTTTAAAACATATAGTATTCAGCTGTAGATATGACAGTTTTAGTTTTGTATCGGAAATTACGATCTAAATGTTCTGAAATTTGTATGACCAACTGTTAATTGCATCGACTTTATTTAATAACCAATTTTAAAAATTATTGTACCGTAGGAAAGAGTACATTCTAAGGTTTCCAGTGATGTTTTCAAATTTAAAAAATAATAGTAATTAGATATAGATATGATAGTTGTAACAAAAAAGTAACAAAAATGTCCCGATTTTTCCCGAATTAAAAAAAAAAATATTGTTAGGAACCAAAATGAAACTTCTAAAAATACTCGCCGTCGTGCAAAAATTCACATTTAGAGGTACTCTAAAAATGAAAATCACGGCTAAAGACTGAATATTTGTAAGTTTTTTGCTCACTCGCGTAGAAATTTCGCTTTTGTTCAATTTTGACACTTAATAAATCCTAATCTAATAGCCGCATCGGAAAAAAAAAACATTTTCTTCTTCCCTGCGTAATTTTGAACAAACCATGTCAATTTTGTAATTTTCTGATCCGTACTTTCTCGGTAAACCGTCTAAGAATCTTTCTAAGAAGTTTTCTGTCCTGCGGTGGCGGTAACTTTTTTTTAATATAGAGAGAGATGTATAAAATATTTTCATAGAAAAGTAATTACATTTTGACAGTCTTCCGCTTTTATTTTCTGAAAATTCATTAAAATGTAATGTTTGAATTTTATTTGCCTCAGACAATCAAGCACAATTTTGTTTCTCAAGTCTATTTTATTTATAAAGAAAGACCCTGGGGTTTACAGGGTCCCCACTCTTTTTTTCTAACTAAAAATAAGGACTTTTTAAAGACTTTCTAACAAAAAATAAGGACTTTCTAAGGACAAAATAAGGACTCTCTAAAGACAAAATGAGGACTTTAGAAGGACTTAAATAAAACATTGTACAAACCGCCCCCCATTATACAATTTAATACATGACTTTAGACTAAGTAGGATGCTCTTACAGATTAGTTAATCTTATAAGAGTAGTATGTAAAAAATTTAATATTCTAGTCTATTTTCTTAAAATTATACACAAATAATGCCACACAAAACTGAGATTTTTCAAAAGAAAAGTCCAGTCTGATTTTATAAATGTCAGCATCTAATATATGGACATTTACGTGTACACATATTAGTAATATCAAGTACAATAAGCAAATTATAGAATGGAAACTTCAAAAAATGTGACACATAGGACTACTTTCGACTACCGGGAAAAATCAAACATTCATAATATAATCAGTGCACCGGACGGGAGAAGACGAACAACTATTCATTTATCATCTAATTGTGGGTCCTTGCGGCATAGCAGTAGACTTTGTCTATTTGACGTAATTCTATAGACATAGCATATTGCAACTGACACCGTCCGAATATACAGTACTCACAAACCTCCATGACTACACGAATTCGTCAAAATAAAAAAAATGAGCAATGTTTGTGGTTTTTTTTTTTTTAATATTTATGTGGTATGCGAATGTGTCCGATTCCGACTGTACCTTACACTGAAATACATTTGGGTAGCAATGAAAAAAAATGCAAACTAGATATTTAGAGCAAAAAAGGAGGATTAGGAATTAAAGAATTATTAATTGAATACAAATTAAAAATCCATAGTTAGTAAAAATGATGGTTGTAGGTCCAAAAAAAAAGTTTAGTTAATACATTAATTTTTAAAAAGGGTAGACCCTGCTACAAAACAAAATATGTACCGCATGTCTAAATAAAAACTTAATGATTTGTGTAAAAGAAACTGTTCGAGATTGTTCTGTGTTGCATCACATAATGTAATTATGTATAGAAACGTTCCTAAATGCAACTTCAGAAGAGGTGAAAGGTATGTTCACGTATTCACATTGGCTTCTGTAATTATTATAACAATATATTCAGAAGCTATAAAAATAGCCTTTCTGACAGAAAAACGAAGCAACGATTAAATACTTTTATAAATAAAGGAAAGGTATTTATTGCATTAAAATTATCAAGAATAAAAAAACTATCAAAAAATCGATTGAAACACATTAGCATACATATATGCCTGTGGGTTTCTGTTGTTGTCGTACGGGCCATATATGGCCCAATTGGGGGTGCCATTGCCCCGGAGAGTTGGACTTCTTCATACATGACACATCCGTTTTACAGGAAGGTCCCTTTCACACATTCATTCACTCACACATATCGTAATTTAGATCCCAATCAGAGGCCAATAACCCCCTGATAAGGTACCCCCAGAGGTATTGATTTCGTATGCTGTGGGTTTCTAAACATATAAATAATAATTATATTATGATGTAGAGTAGGTGCAGTGAAAACCAGTGGTTAGCAGCGATAAACACGATATTTAGGATTAAAGTAGCATCTATGCTTTGAGATTATAGTTGAGTGTATTTGGATTAGCAATTTTTCTTTTATTTTAAAGAAAATTGCTCAAATTATGTGATGGTGCTTCAGTCACCTTCAATGACACAACTGTGATTCCAAGCAACACACTACTCTCACATTCTAATGTGCTCAACAGAATCTAAAACATTTTGCTTTTGAAAATTGGCTAAGCTTACTAGACTAAGTATTTCGGGGATGTAAAACACGTATAACATTAAGGCTTACTTTAGTCGAATTGACAGATTAAGAGGTTTTGGTTGACAATTTTTTAACAATATGTTTAGATTTATTATTTTTTTTTATTATTCTTTAAAAAAAGATATAACTTTTAAATAGTGAAAGTATGGTAAAAATTACATTCTTACCTCGTCTTCCGCGGGCTTCTCCATTACCTACAAAACGTATAACAAAAACAAAAACAAATTTAATATTGTACTTAAACGTTATCTATTGACAGTGTCAATAATTCGAAAATAATTTTAAAATCAATAATTAGTAATAGTAGATCATTACAATGATCGCATGAATTATTTATTTACTGTGTTTAATATTTTAAAATAATGCTGTTTTATAGAATGTTAAGCTTCCTTCAGAAAATTGGCTTTACTTCCTTAACTAACTATTTAGGGGATAATCAACACAAATAACCTTTGTGTCTAGTTTAGAGTAGTTATCACAGATATGGAAGCTGAAAGGTTGGGCTAAGTTTAAATTCATGCTATAAAATTAAGAGGTTTTGATTAACAATTTTTAAATAATCTATTCAGATATCTCTTAATATGTTTAGATTAATTATTTTTTTTTATTATTCTTTAAAAAAATATAACTTTTAAATAGTGAAAGTATGGTAAAAATTACATTCTTACCTCGTCTTCCGCGGGCTTCTCCATTACCTACAAAACGTATAACAAAAACAAAAACAAATTTAATATTGTACTTATTCGTTATCTATTGACAGTGTCAATAATTGGAAAATAATTTTAAAATCAATAATTAGTAATAGTAGATCATTACAATGATCGCATGAATTATTTATTTACTGTGTTTAATATTTTAAAATAATGCTGTTTTATAGAATGTTAAGCTTCCTTCAGAAAATTGGCTTTACTTCCTTAACTAACTATTTAGGGGATAATCAACACAAATAACCTTTGTGTCTAGTTTAGAGTGGTTATCACAGATATGGAAGCTGAAAGGTTGGGCTAAGTTTAAGTTCATGCTATAGATTAAGAGATTTTGATTAACAATTTTTAAATAATCTATTCAGATATCTCTTAATATGTTTAGATTAATTATTTTTTTTTATTATTCTTTAAAAAATATATAACTTTTAAATAGTGAAAGTATGGTAAAAATTACATTCTTACCTCGTCTTCCGCAGGCTTCTCCATTACCTACAAAACGTATAACAAAAACCAAAACAAATTTAATATTGTACTTAAACGTTATCTATTGACAGTGTCAATAATTGGAAAATAATTTTAAAATCAATAATTAGTAATAGTAGATCATTACAATGATCGCATGAATTATTTATTTACTGTGTTTAATATTTTAAAATAATGCTGTTTTATAGAATGTTAAGCTTCCTTCAGAAAATTGGCTTTACTTCCTTAACTAACTATTTAGGGGATAATCAACACAAATAACCTTTGTGTCTAGTTTAGAGTGGTTATCACAGATATGGAAGCTGAACGGTTGGGCTAAGTTTAAGTTCATGCTATAGATTAAGAGGTTTTGATTGACAATTTTTAAATAATCTATTAAGATATCTCTTAATTTGTTTGGAGCAATTATTTTTTTATTATTTTTATTATTAAAAAAATATGACATCAAAATAGTGAAAGTATGGGAAAAATTACTTTCTTACCTTGTCTTCCGCGGGCTGCTCCATTATCTAGAAAACGTCAAACAAAAACAAAAACAAATTTAATATTGTACTCAAACGTTATCTAGTGACAGGGTTAATAATTGGAAACGAATTTTAAAATCAGCAAATGCTAAAAGTAGATCATTTCATTGATCGCTTGAATTATTTATTTACTGTTTTTAATATTTTAAAATAATGCTGTATTATAAAATCAACACAAATAACCTTTGTGTATAGTTTAGAGTGGTTATCACAGATAAGGAAGTTTAAAGATTGAGCTCAGTTTGAGTTCATGCTATAGATTTAGAGGTTTTGATTGATAATTTTTAAATAATATATTCAGGTATATCTTTATTTTTTTGCAGTAATTGGGGTTTTGAATTATTCTTTTAAAGGGATGCAGTACCTAAAAATCTCTAAAAATATCGAATATTTTTATCGCTTTTAATTAGAGCTACAACTTCTCTAAATATATGAGCAAAGTTTAAACTTGTAACTGCATTAGTTAAACAGTTCACACCTTCAGATACGAAATTTTTGGTTTCGAATTCAAAGTGTGTTGGCGAGAATATAATGAAGATTCCTCGTGCTTTCATCAAGCTTCATTGCATCATGGTATAACTCCTGTTTCTCATATAAAGCATATTAAAACACCAATCAAATAATCGCTTTTGGCGAAAACATTGTCAATTTACCAAAGGCTTGTTTCTACTGAACTGTTACAACGTTGTGTAAGGTGTAGTACACAAAACTCTTATGAAATCCTGCACAGTGTTGTTTGGAGCAAGTGCTCAAAGCAAATTTGTGCATAACTGCAACGCGTTACGATAGCTGTTTGTGATGCTATCACAGAATTCAATGTGGGTACTCTGAAAGCTGTAAAAGGTTTTCAAAAAGAAAACAATCTTTCATTGAGTCTGCATTCTAACCATCTTGGTATCTATAAAGACTAGAATAGAACATATTTAAGAAATAGAGAGAAGACAGTTTATTCACTAGATCAGAAAAAATTTAAAACTGCACGGATACGTAATAAAAAAAACTATATAAAAAAAAGGAATTTTGTATAAATCTGGCTATTTTTAAATGAACACACTGATTAATGCTTTTTGAATTTTTTATTTAATTTCTGTAAAGTTATTATGAATATGATACTATAAACTTTAACATTCAATTTAACATCAAGTAGAGTATTTAACATCAAGTATTTAAACATATAGTAAATTAACTTATTCTTCCGGTTATGTTTTGGTTAAAAAAATTTAAATAGGAGTGAAAATTATTTTGAAATGATTTAATGGGTATGGAAACCAACTTATTAATTCACAATAGCTCCGAGTTTGTAAAAAAATACTTTATTACCTCGTCATCTTTGGCCATCAGTATTTCCTACAAAACATAAAACAAAAAAAAGCGAACAAAAAATTTAATAGTGTAATCAAACGTTATCTATTGACAGAGTAAATTTCTGTAAACGAATTAAAAATCCGTAATTAGCAATAGAAGATCATTACAACGGTCACAAGAATTATATATTTACAGTGATCAAGTATTTTAAAATAATGCTGTTCTATAGAATGAAAAACTTCCATATAAAAATTGGCTTTTACTTTCTTAACTAATTATTTTGGAGATGTCATATCACAGTTAACATTTTGGCATGGTTTACACTGCTAAACACGGTTAAGCAAATTTTGTTCAATAATTCATCAGGAATCTACATAGATATATCACATAAAGTGATAGGTTTTTTTTTCCTTTCATAAATATAATACATAATATTTTAATCAGACGTTATTTTATAGGTTGGTATTTATTAAATGAAATGTCAAGGTAATTTAAATTACTAATTAGTGAAAGTAAATAGTTGTTTAATCTAACATCCTTTTTTATTTTTTCAATAAAGTTGTTGTTTCTATATAATACAAAAAAGTTTCGTTGAAAGGTAAGGAAAAATTGAATTTTTTATCGCTATGATTTCACAATCATCGTCTTCCTAAAAAATTTAAGATAAAAGTATGAGAAACGAACTAATATCGTAATCAAACGTTACCTCTTAACAGAATAAATAATAATTACATGTTAAAAATCCATAATTATTATTAAAATAATGGTTATAATTAGAGAAACAAATTTTTTTTTTCATACCATAATTTTTAAAAATTTCCGGTAAATAATTAAAAACGAATTAAAAATCAGTTTTAATACTAGCAGATCATTACAATGGTCACTGAATTATTTATTTACATTTATTAAGTACTTTAACATAATACTGTTTAATAGAATTCAAAACTTTCTTCTGAAAATTGGCTTTGATTGCTTAACTAAGTATTTCGTGAATAATATCAGACAAATAACCTTTGGGTATAGTTCAGAGTGGTTATATCACAGCTAAGGAAGTTTAACGGTTGGAGTTAGTTTAAGTTCATGCTATAGATTAAGGGGTTTCAATTAATAATTTTTAAATAATCTATTCAGATATCTCTTAATTTGTTTGCAGTAATTGTTTTTTTTTTATATTTCTTTTAAACAACATAACGTCAAAATAGTGAAAGCATGGTAAAAATTACATTCTTATCTCGTCTTCCGCGGGCTGCTCTATTTCTTACAAAACGTAAAACAAAAACAAAAACAAATTTAATATTGTACTCAAACGTTATCTATGGACAGGGTTAATAAATGGAAATTAATTTTAAAATCAGCAATTAGTAATAGTAGATCATTACAACTGTCGCATAAATAATTTATTTACTGTGTTAAATATTTAAAAATAATGATGTTTTTTATAGAATTCAAAACTTCCTTCAGAAAATTTGCTTTACTCCCTTAACTAAGTATTTCGGGGAAAATCAACACAAATAACCTTTGTGTACAGTTTAGAGTGGTTATCACAGATAAGAAAGCTTAACGGTTGTGTTAAGTTTAAGTTGATGCTATAGATTAAAAGGTTTGGATTCATAATTTTTAAATAATCTATTCAGATATCTCTTAATTTGTTTGCAGTAATTTTTTTTTATTATTATTCCTTTAAAAAACATAACGTCAAAATAATCAAAGTATGGTTAAAATTACATTCTTACCTCGTCTTCCACGGGCTTCTCCATTACCTACAAAACGTCAAACAAAAAAAAAACAAAAATTTAATATTGTACTCAAACGTTATCTAGTGACAGGGTTAATAATTGGAAACGAATTTTAAAATCAGCAAATGCTAAAAGTAGATCACTTCAATGATCGCTTGAATTATTTATTTACTGTGTTTAATATTTTAAAGTAATGCTGTTTTATAGAATGCAAAACTTCTTTCAGAAAATTGGCTTTACTTCCTAAACTAAGTATTTCACGGATAATCAACACAAATAACCTTTGTGTATAGTTTAGAGTGGTTAACACAGATATGGAAGCTGACCGGTTGGGCTAAGTTTAAGTTCATGCTATAGATTAAGAGGTTTTGTTTCATAATTTTTAAATAATGTATACAGATATTTCTTAATTTGTATGCAGTAATTGGGTTTTTTTTTATTATTCTTTTGAAAAAAATAACGTCAAAATAATCAAAGTATGGTTAAAATTACATTCTTACCTCGTCTTCCGCGGGCTGCTCCATTATCTACAAAACGAATAACAAAAACAAAAACAAATTTAATATTGTACTTAAACGTTATCTATTGACATGGTTAATAATTGGAAACGAATTTTAAAATCAGCAATTAGTAATAGTAGATCATTACAATGGTAACATGAATTATTTATTTACTGGGTTTAATATTTTAAAATAATGCTGTTTTATAAAATGCAAAACTTCCTTCAGAAAATTGACTTTACTTCCTTAACTAAGTATTTCGCGGATAATCAACACAAATAACCTTTGTGTATAGTTCAAAGTGGTTATCACAGATATGGAAGCTGACCGGTTGGGCTAAGTTTAAGTTCATGCTATAGATTAAGAGGTTTTGTTTGACAATTTTTAAATAATCTATTCAGTTATCTCTTCATTTGTTTGCAGCAATTGTTTTTTTTTATTATTCTTTAGAAAATATAACGTTTAAATACTGAAAGAATGGTAAAAATTACATTGTTACCTCGTCTTCCGCGGGCTTCTCCATTACCTACAAAACGTATAACAAAAACAAAAACAAATTTAATATTGTACTTAAACGTTATCTATTGATAGTGTCAATAATTGGAAACGGATTTTAAAATCAATAATTAGTAATAGTAGATCCTAACAATGATGGCATTAAATATTTATTTACTGTGTTTAATATTTTAAAATAATGCTGTTATATAGAATGCGAAGCTTCCTTCAGAAAATTGGCTTTACTTCCTTAACTAATTATTTCGGGGATAATCAACAGAAATAACCTTTGTGTTTAGTTTAGAGTGGTTGTCACAGATAAGGAAACTTAACTGTTAGGCTAAGTTTAAGTTGATGCCATAGATTAAGAGGTTTTGATTGATAATTTTTAAATAATCTATACAGATATCTCTTAATTTGTTTGGATTAATTAACCTCTTAACAGAGGAAATATTTGAATACATGTTAAAAATCCATAATTATTATTAAAATAATGGTTATAATTAATGAAACAAATGGTTTTTTTTCATACCATAATTTTTAAAAATTTCGGGTAAATAATATGAAACGAATTAAAAATCAGTTTTAATACTAGCAGATCATTACAATGGTCATTGAATTATTTATTTACAGTGATTAAGTACTTTAACATAATGCTGTTTAATAGAATTCAAAACTTCGTTCTGAAAATTGGCTTTGATTGCTTAACTAAGCATTTCGTGAATAATATAAGACAAATAACCTTTGGGTATAGTTCAGAGTGGTTATCACAGCTAAGGAAATTTAAAATTTGGGGTTAGTTTAAGTTCATGCTATAGATTAAGGGGTTTCAATTAATAATTTTTAAATAATCCATTCAGATATCTCTTAATTTGTTTGCAGTAATTATTATTTTTTTATTATTCTTTTAAAAAACATAACGTCAAAATAGTGAAAGTATGGTAAAAATTACATTCTTACCTCGTCTTCAACGGGTTGCTCTATTTCCTACAAAACGTAAAACAAAAACAAATTTAATATTGTACTCAAACGTTATCTATGGACAGGGTTAATAAATGGAAATTAATTTTAAAATCAGCAATTAGTAATAGTAGATCATTTCAACTGTCGCAGAAATTATTTATTTACTGTCTTTAATATTTTAAAATAATGCTGTTTTACAGAATTCAAAACTTCATTCAGAAAATTGGCTTTACTCCCTTAACTAAGTATTTCGGGGAAAATCAACACAAATAACCTTTGTGTACAGTTTAGAGTGGTTATCACAGAAAAGAAAGCTTAACGGTTGGGCTAAGTTTGAGTTGATGCTATAGATTAAGAGGTTTTAATTGATAATTTTTAAATAATCTCTTCCGATATCTCTTAATTTGTTTGCAGTAATTTTTTTTTATTATTATTCCTTTAAAAAACATAACGTCAAAATAATCAAAGTATGGTTAAAATTACATTCTTACCTCGTCTTCCGCGGGCTTCTCCATTACCTACAAAACGTATAACAAAAACAAAAACAAATTTAATATTGTACTTAAACGTTATCTATTGATAGTGTCAATAATTGGAAACGGATTTTAAAATCAATAATTAGTAATAGTAGATTCTAACAATGATGGCATTAAATATTTATTTACTGTGTTTAATATATTAAAATAATGCTGTTTTATAGAATGCGAAGCTTCCTTCAGAAAATTGGCTTTACTTCCTTCACTAAGTATTTCGCGGATAATCAACACAAATAACCTTTGTGTATAGTTTAGAGTGGTTATCACAGATATGGAAGCTGACCGGTTGGGCTAAGTTTAAGTTCATGCTATAGATTAAGAGGTTTTGATTAACAATTTTTAAATAATCTATTCAGATATCTCTTAATATGTTTAGATTAATTTTTTTTTTTTATTATTGTTAAAAAAAATATATAACGTCAAAATAGTGACAGTATGTTAAAAATTACTTTCTTACCTCGTCTTCAACGGGTTTCTCTATTTCCTACAAAACGTAAAACAAAAACAAAAACAAATTTAACATTGTACTCAAACGTTATCTATTGACAGTGTAAATTTGAACCATATTTTAAAATCAGTAATTTCATCAAGCTTCATTGGATCATGGTATAACTCCTGTTTCTCATATAAAGCATATTAAAACACCAATCAAATAATCGCTTTTGGCGAAAACATTGTCAATTTACCAAAGGCTTGTTTCTACTGAACTGTTACAACGTTGTGTAAGGTGTAGTACACAAAACTCTTATGAAATCCTGCACAGTGTTGTTTGGAGCAAGTGCTCAAAGCAAATTTGTGTATAACTGCAACGCGTTACAATAGCTGTTTGTGATGCTATCACAGAATTCTATGTGGGTACTTTGAAAGCTGTAAAAGGTTTTCAAAAAGAAAACAATCTTTCATTGAGTCTGCATTCTAACCATATTGGTATCTATAAAGACTAGAATAGAACATATTTAAGAAATAGATAGAAGAGAGTTTATTCACTAGATCAGAAATTTTGTATAAATCTGGCTATTTTTAAATGAACACACTGATTAATTCTTTTTGAATTTTTTATTTAAATTCTGTAAAGTTATTATGAATATGATACTATAAACGTTAACATTCAAAACTGGTATATTGGTATATTATGTAATGATGAATTTTTCACTTCGTGTAAGAACGAAATATATTTAAACATCAAGTAAATTAACTTATTCTTAATGGGTATGGAAACCAACTTATTAATTCACAATAGCTCCGAGTTTGTAAATATTATTTTTTACGACTTTTAAAACTTTAAAACAACATAACGTCAAAACAGTGAAAGTATGTAAAAAAATACTTTCTTACCTCGTCATCTTTGGCCATCAGTATTACCTAAAAAACACAAAACAAAAAAAAAGCGAACAAAAAATTTAATAGTGTAATCAAACGTTATCTATTAACAGAGTAAATTAATGTAAACGAATTAAAAATCCGTAATTAGTAATAGTCGATCATTACAACGGTCACATGAATTACTTATTTACAGTGATCAAGTATTTTAAAATAATGCTGTTTTATAGAATGAAAAACTTCCATCTAAAAATTGGCTTTTACTTTCTTAACTAATTATTTTGGAGATGTCATAACACAGTTAACATTTTGGCATGGTTTACACTGCTAAACACGGTTAAGCAAATTTCGTTCAATAATTCATCAGGAATCTACATAGATATATCACATAAAGTGATAGGTTTTTTTTTCCTTTCATAAATATAATACAAAATATTTTAATCAGACGTTATTTTATAGGTTGGTATTTATTAAATGAAATGTCAAGGTAATTTAAATTACTAATTAGTGAAAGTAAATAGTTGTTTAATCTTACATCCTTTTTTTATTTTTCAATAAACTTGTTGTTTCTATATAATACAAAAAAGTTTCGTTGAAAGGTAAGGAAAAATTGAAATTTTTACCGCTATGATTGCACAATCATCGTCTTCCTAAAAAATGTAAGATAAAAGTATGAGAAACGAACTAATATCGTAATCAAACGTTACCTCTTAACAGAGGAAATAATTGAATACATGTTAAAAATCCATAATTATTATTAAAATAATGGTTATAATTAGAGAAACGAATGTTTTTTTTCGTACCATAATTTTAAAAAATTTCGGGTAAATAATTAAAAACGAATTAAAAATCAGTTTTAATGCTAGCAGATCATTACAATGGTCACTGAATGATTTATTTACATTGATTAAGTACTTTAACATAATACTGTTTAATAGAATTCAAAACTTCCTTCTGAAAATTGGCTTTGATTGCTTAACTAAGCATTTCGTGTATAATATAAGACAAATAACCTTTGGGTATAGTTCAGAGTGGTTATCACAGCTAAGGAAGTTTAACGGTTGGGGTTAGTTTAAGTTCATGCTATAGATTAAGGAGTTTCAATTAATAATTTTTAAATAATCTATTCAGATATCTCTTAATTTGTTTGCAGTAATTTTTTTTTTTTTTTAAACATAACGTCAAAATAGTGAAAGTATGGTAAAAATTACATTCTTATCTCGTCTTCCGCGGGCTGCTCTATTTCCAAAAAAACGTAAAACAAAATAAAATTTAATATTGTACTCAAACGTTATCTATGGACAGGGTTAATAAATGGAAATGAATTTTAAAATCAGCAATTAGTAATAGTAGATCATTTCAATGATCGCTTGAATTATTTATTTACTGTGTTTAATATTTTAAAGTAATGCTGTTTTATAGAATGCAAAGCTTCCTTCAGAAAATTGGCTTTACTTCCTTAACTAACTCATGGTTCCCACACCTTTATTCAGAAAAAACTCAAGGACTTTTAAGGACTTTTCAAAACCAAAAAAAAATATTTTTCAAGGACCTAAAACAAGGCACACACAAAAGTTGTCAATTAAAAAGAAAATGTGAAAAATCTAAAAAAAGACAATTTTTAACTTTATTTTTTAAACTACTAATAGTCAGAAAAAGAAAGGTTATCAACAATTTTGGTTATAAAATTTGGATTTTCTTTCTCACAGAACCTCGGATTTTCTTTTGTTGTAAAGTGGGCTTCTCGTCTCAATGCTAAATATCAGGCTACTTGCACACCTATCGATTTTGGTCTGCGATAAAATATTATACGATAAATTCTTTTGGTGGCACGAAGAAGAGTATGGGAGCTTGCATCCCGTGTCCTTGCAAAATCTCCATTTTGTTGACGTCCACTGCCACTACAACAGACGGCTGTCGTGGTTTATTTTGTTTGAGAAACAAAACAAATCAAGTTTTGCCTGGTGACAGAAACTTACATTATAGAATAAAAAAGCCCTATCTTTGAGATCATTAAATATAGACTAAAAATTTCAATGGATTTGAAATATGCAGAAAATTTTACACCTTTAAACTAAATGTGATTTTCTTTAAAAAAAAAATTTTTTTTTGATTGTAACTTTTATATTTTTGCAATAAGAATTTGGCTTCATTTCTTTATATGCGTGCCAGGTTTCCAATGACGTCCTGACTGCTAAAGCTACGGTTTCCTAAGAAAGTGGTGCTGTTATCTAGCAACCGTGATACGTCATGATGCAGCGGGCATAACAAGGCGGCCGTCTTAACGGAGACCAGAGGTGTCAACTTAGACGGACAGAATACGGTGGAGAATGGACGATCTAGACGTAGCATTATTAGTATATTACGTGGTGTCAAAGCGCAAAACATCGGTTTCATTCTGTATGACGCTCAAATGGCGCACCTAGTACTAGTCTGAACAAAGGACGAAACTAGTCTGGACAAGTTCCAACGCAAGACGAATTACTCAATTATGTACTAGTTAAAAAATCAAGTACTTTCAAGGACTTTTGACCAAGTTCCGTAATTTTCAAGGACTTTCAAGGGCCCCTAGTTAGGAAAAAAAATTCAAGGACTTTTAAGGACTTTTCAAGGAAAGTGGGAACCCTGTAACTATTTCGGAGATAATCAACACAAATCACCTTTATGTTTAGTTTAGAGTGGTTGTCACAGATAAGGAAGCTTAACTGTTGGGCTAAGTTTAAGTTCATGCTATATATTAAGAGGTTTTGATTGACAATTTTTAAATAATCTATTCATATATCTCTTAATTTGTTTGGATTAATTATTTTTTTATTATTATTATTTAAAAAAATATATAACGTCAAAATAGTGACAGTATGTTAAAAATTACTTTCTTACCTCGTCTTCAACGGGTTTCTCTATTTCCTACAAAACGTAAAACAAAAACAAAAACAAATTTAACATTGTACTCAAACGTTATCTATTGACAGTGTAAATAATTTGAAACAAATTTTAAAATCAGTAATTAGTAATAGTAGATCAATACAATGGTCACATGAATTATTTATTTACAGTGTTTAATATTTTAAAATAACGCTGTTTTATAGAATGCAAAACTTCCTTCAGAAAATTGGCTTTACATCCTTAACTAAGTATTTCGGAGATAATCAACACAAATAACCTTTGTGTATAGTTTAGAGTGGATTACAGATAAGGAAGCTTAACTGTTGGGCTAAGTTCACGTTGATGCTATAGATTAGGAGGTTTTGATTGATAATTTTTAAATAATCTATTCAGATATCTCTTAATTTGTTTGGATGAATTATTTTTATATTATTATTATTTTAAAAAACAAAACGTCAAAATAATGAAAGTATGGTTAAAATTACATTCTTACCTCGTCTTCCGCGGGCTGCTCCATTATCTACAAAACGTATAACAAAAACAGAAACAAATTTAATATTGTACTTAAACGTTATCTATTGATAGTGTCAATAATTGGAAACGGATTTTAAAATCAATAATTAGTAATAGTAGATCATTACAATGGTCAAATGAATTATTTATTTACTGGGTTTAATATTTTAAAATAATGCTGTTTTATAGAATGTAAAACTTACTTCAGAAAATTGACTTTACTTCCTTAACTAAGTATTTCGCGGATAATCAACACAAATAACCTTTGTGTATAGTTTAGAGTAGTTATCACAGATATGGAAGCTGACCGGTTGGGCTAAGTTTAAGTTCATGCTATAGATAAAGAGGTTTTGTTTGACAATTTTTAAATAATCTATTCAGTTATTTCTTCATTTCTTTGCAGCAATTGTTTTTTTTTTATTATTCTTTATAAAGAAATATAACGTTTAAATAGTGAAAGTATGGTAAAAATTACATTCTTACCTCGTCTTCCGCGGGCTTCTCCATTACCTACAAAACGTATAACAAAAACAAAAACAAATTTAATATTGTACTTAAACGTTATCTATTGATAGTGTCAATAATTGGAAACGGATTTTAAAATCAATAATTAGTAATAGTAGATCCTAACAATGATGGCATTAAATATTTATTTACTGGGTTTAATATTTTAAAATAATGCTGTTTTATAGAATGCGAAGCTTCCTTCAGAAAATTGGCTTTACTTCCTTCACTAACTATTTCGGGGATAATCAACACAAATAACCTTTGTGTATAGTTTAGAGTAGTTATCACAGATATGGAAGCTGACCGGTTGGGCTAAGTTTAAGTTCATGCTATAGATAAAGAGGTTTTGTTTGACAATTTTTAAATAATCTATTCAGTTATTTCTTCATTTCTTTGCAGCAATTGTTTTTTTTATTATTCTTTATAAAGAAATATAACGTTTAAATAGTGAAAGTATGGTAAAAATTACATTCTTACCTCGTCTTCCGCTGGCTTCTCATTTACCTACAAAACGTATAACAAAAACAAAAATAAATTTAATATTGTACTTAAACGTTATCTATTGACAGTGTCAATAATTGGAAACGGATTTTAAAATCAATAATTAGTAATAGTAGATCATAACAATGATCGCATAAAATATTTATTTACTGTGTTTAATATTTTAAAATAATGCTGTTTTATAGAATGCGAAGCTTCCTTCAGAAAATTGGCTTTACTTATTTATTTAACTATTTCGGGGATAATCAACACAAATAACCTTTGTGTTTAGTTTAGAGTGGTTGTCACAGATAAGGAAATTTAATTTGAAGCTATAGATTAAGAGGTTTTGTTTGATAATTTTTAAATAATCTTTTCAGATATCTCTTAATTTGTTTGTATTAATTATTTTTTTATTATTATAATTTTAAAAAACATAACGTCAAAATAATGAAAGTATGGTTAAAATTACATTCTTACCTCGTCTTTCGTGGGCTGCTCCATTAGCTACAAAACGTATAACAAAAATAAATTTAATATTGTACTTAAACGTATCTATTGACAGGGTTAATAATTGGAAACGAATTTTAAAATCAGCAATTAGTAATAGTAGATCATTACAATGGTCACATGAATTATTTATTTACTGGGTTTAATATTTTAAAATAATGCTGTTTTATAGAATGTAAAACTTCCATCAGAAAATTGACTTCACTTCCTTAACTAAGTATTTCGCGGATAATCAACACAAATAACCTTTGTGTATAGTTTAGAGTAGTTATCACAGATATGGAAGCTGACCGGTTTGGCTAAGTTTAAGTTCATGCTATACATTAAGAGGTTTTGTTTCACAATTTTTAAATAATTTATTCAGTTATCTCCTCATTTCTTTGTAGCAATTGTTTTTTTTATTATTCTTTAGAAAAAACTATAACGTTTAAATAGTGAAAGTATGGTAAAAAGTACATTCTTACCTCGCCTTCCGCGGGCTTCCCCATTAGCTACAAAACGTATAACAAAAACAAAAACAAATTTAATATTGTACTTAAACGTTATCTATTGACAGTGTCAATAATTGGAAACGGAATTTTAAATCAATAATTAGTAATAGTATATCATAACAATGATGGCATCAAATATTTATTTACTGTGTTTATTATTTTAAAATAATGCTGTTTTATAGAATGCGAAGCTTCCTTCAGAAAATTGCCTTTACTTCCTTAACTAAGTATTTCGCCGATAATCAACACAAATAACCTTTGTGTATAGTTTAGAGTGGTTATCACAGATAAGGAAGCTTAACTGTTGGGCTAAGTTTAAGTTGATGCTATAGATTAAGAGGTTTTGATTGATAATTTTTAAATTATTTATTCAGATATCTCTTAATTTGTTTGCAGTAATTGTTTTTTTTATTATTCTTTTAAAAAACAACGTCAAAATAATGAAAGTATGGTTAAAATTACATTCTTACCTCGTCTTCCGTGGGCTGCTCCATTATCTACAAAACGTATAACGAAAACAAAAACAAATTTAATATTGTACTTAAACGTTATCTATTGACAGGGTTAATAATTGGAAACGAATCTTAAAATCAGCAATTAGTAATAGTAGATCATTACAATGGTCACATAAATTATTTATTTACTGGGTTTCATATTTTAAAATAATGCTGTTTTATAGAATGCAAAACTTCCTTCAGAAAATAGACTTAACTTCCTTAACTAAGTATTTCGCGGATAATCAACACAAATAACCTGTGTGTATTGTTTAGAGTGATTATCAAATATATGGAAGCTGAAAGGTTGGGCTAAGTTTAAGTTCATGCTATAGATTAAGAGGTTTTGTTTGACAATTTTTAAATAATTTATTCAGTTGTCTCCTCATTTCTTTGCAGCAATTTTTTTTTTATTATTCTTTAGAAAAAAATATAACGTTTAAATAATGAAAGTATGGTAAAAATTACATTCTTACCACGTCTTCAGCGGGCTTCTCCATTACCTACAAAACGTATAACAAAAACAAAAACAAATTTAATATTGTACTTATACGTTATCTATAGACAGGGTTAATAATTGGAAACGAATTTTAAAATCAGCAATTAGTAATAGTAGATCATTACAATGGTCACATGAATTATTTATTTACTGGGTTTAATATTTTAAAATAATGCTGTTTTATAGAATGCAAAACTTACTTCAGAAAATTGACTTTATTTCCTTAACTAAGTATTTCGCCGATAATCAACACAAATAACCTTTGTGTATAGTTTAGAGTGGTTATCACAGATAAGGAAGCTTAACTGTTGGGCTAAGTTTAAGTTGATGCTATAGATTAAGAGGTTTTGATTGATAATTTTTAAATTATTTATTCAGATATCTCTTAATTTGTTTGCAGTAATTGTTTTTTTTATTATTCTTTTAAAAAACAACGTCAAAATAATGAAAGTATGGTTAAAATTACATTCTTACCTCGTCTTCCACGGGCTTTTCTATTACCTACAAAACGTAAAACAAAAACAAATTTAATATTGTACTCAAAAGTTATCTATTGACAGGGTTAATAATTGGAAAAGGATTTTAAAATCAGCATTTAGTAATAGTAAATCATTACAATGATCGCATGAATTATTTATTTACTGTTTTTAATTTATTTTAAAATAATGCTGTTTTATAGAAAGCAAAACTTCTTCAGAAAATTGGCTTTACTTTCTTAGCTAAGTATTTCGGGGATAATTAACACAAATAAACTTTGTGTATAGTTTAGTGTCGTGATAACAAATAAGGAAACTTAACAGTTGGGCTAAGTTTAAGTTCATGCTATATATTAAAAGGTTTTATTGATAATTTTTAAATAATCTATTCAGATATCTCTTAATTTGTTCGCAGGAATTGGGGTTTTGAATTATTCTTTTAAGGAGTGCAGTACCTAATAGTGTCTCAAAATATCGAATTTGTTATCACTTTTAATTAGAGCTTCAACTTTTCTAAATATATGTGCTAAATTTAAAACCGTAACTGCATAAGTTAAAAATTTCAGACCTTTAAAGACGAAACTTTTGGATCCGAATTCAAAGTGTGTTGGCGAGAATATAATGAAGATGCCTCGTACATTTATCAAGCTTCATCGGCTCATGTTATAACTCCTATTTCTCATATAAAGCATATTAAAACATCAATCAACGAATCGTATTTGGGAAAAATATTGCCAATTTACCAAAGGCTTGTTTCTACTGAACTCTTACAACGTTGTGTAAGGTGTAGCATACTAAACTCTTATGAAATCATCCACAATGCTATATGGAGCAAGTGCTCAAAGCAAATTTGTGCATCACTGCAACGTGTGACGATAGCTGTTTGTGATGCTATCAGATGATTCAATGTGGGTGCTCTGAAAGATGTAGAAGTTTTTTAAAAATAAAACAATCTTTCATTGAGTCTACATTCTAAACATCTTGGTGTATGTAAAGACTAGAATAGAACATATTTAAGAAATAGAGAGAAGACATTTTATTTACTAGATCAGAAAAAATTTAAAACTGCACGGCTACGTATTAAAAAATTGAACTAAAAAAAAAGGAGGAATTTTGTATAAATCTGACTATTTTTAAATGTACACACTGATTAATGCTTTATTTTTTTTTTCTGTAAAGTTATTATGAACATGATAGTATAAACGTAACATTCAAAACTGGTATATTATGTAATGATAAATTTTTCACTTCGTGTCAAAAACGAAATATATTTAAACATCAACTAAATTAACTTATTCTTACGGTTATATTTTGGTTAAAAAGATTTAAATTGGAGTGAAAATTGTTTTGAAATGCTTTAATTGGTATAGAAACTAATTGATTAATTCACAATAGCTCCGAGTTTGTAAATATTATTTTTTACGGTTTTTAAAACTTTAAAACAACATAACGTCAAAACAGTGAAAGTATGTAAAATATTACTTTCTTACCTCGTCATCTTTAGCCATCAGTATTTCCTACAAAACATAAAACAAAAAAAAGCGAACAAAAAATTTAATAGTGTAATCAAACGTTATCTATTAACAGAGTAAATTAATGTAAACGAATTAAAAATCCGTAATTAGTAATAGTCGATCATTACAACGATAACGTGAATTATTTATTTACAGCTATTAAGTATTTTAACTGCGTTCCCACTCTTTCTTTCTAACTAAAAATAAGGACTTTCTAAGCACTTTCTAGGTCAAAATAAGGACTAAATAAAACATTGAAGAAACCGTATTATACAATGAAATACCTGACTTTCGACCAAATGGGGATGCTCTTACAGATTAGTTAATCTTATGAGAACAGTAGTATGTAAAAAAATTAATATTCAAGTCTATTTTCTAAAACTTATACACAAATAATGCCGCACAAAAATGAGATTCTTCAAAATAAGTCGTCTCATTATTACAAAATTTAGCAGTTAATATATGGACATTTACGTGTACACGTATTAGTAATATGTGTAAGTACATAAACAAATTATAGAATGTAGATCGCAAGAAAAAAAATGTGTATGTTTTTCTTTTATCTCTTCGCAGTGCATTTGTTTTTATAAAAAGGGAAAAAAATAGTTAAGTTTGAAGATGACCGTTCTTGGTTTTGTCGGTCTCCTAGCTGTTGTTGCGAGTTTGATTTCGTTTTCTTATTCTGTTCATATTGTTTTGTGTTTACTTTTTATGGTCTTTAGGGGAGTGTATGAGCAATATTTTCGCATATTGCTGCTCACGGGTAAGAAACATCATTTTGTGTTGTCTGGGTCAGGCTCCTTTCTGATCCGCCAACACTTTCATTTTCGAAATTTTCCTAATTTTTTTTATTAAAAATTTCTTTTTGTTTATGAAAGTATAGTGCATACCTTGTCTGCAGCTTCAGTCTGCTCATGAAATGGAAATTATTCACCCCAATAATTATTTTATAATACATTTTCATAAATTCATAATGAAAATAAGAAGTTAATTCATTTATTGACATATCAGAGGTTTTAATAAAATAAAATTAGTGGCAAACTATTCATTTACTAAAAGAATTGCAAGTTGCATACGTCAGAGTCAAATTTAACTGGATCGGAGACCGGACGAGTTTCAAAGAATATATTTTCCTGTGAACCAAAACGGATCATAAGAGGGTACATGTACAGTCTACGATGATGAGCAATGACCTTGGCGATTTGTTTTGCCTCACTTCTAAAAGTCGACAAGGATAAAATTACTTAAAAAATCTTTTTCTTTCAAAAATATTTTTCTTTTCACAACGAAAAAAGAAAGCTTGAAAACAAATTTGAGAACGTTTAAAAATATATATATTATGAACTTTTACAAAATATAATGAGATTAAAGACATTTCAAAGAACAATTTGAACCAGCAGAAAAACTAAACAGCAAATATTGGGCAACAAATCCCTGAAACATCAATTGCACTAAATACAATAAGCATGTTGAAAAAAAAAAAAATTAAGAATAGAAGCAAGAAATAGAACTGTTCGGGAAAAAAAATTACAAAAAAAGAATATTCCACAAGTGGCTAAAATCAATACCTTATCAGAACTCTGCCTTGCAAAAAAATTAGAATAAAATAAAAATTCAACAACTGTAGAAATTCAAATAAATAAACCAATGATATCAAAGAAAAAAATTTTAAAGGACCAATGCAATCAAAGGATATTTAAAATCAAAATAACCAATGGAAGCAAAGAAAAAAAAATTCAAACGAAATAATAAAATTAAACGAGTAACGGATTTCGGAAAAACATTTCTAGAATATTAAAAATAAAAATTGAAAGTTACTGTTTGCAGAGGTTGCCATGAAATCCACAATAACCGAAAAGACAGTGTGCACTACTCTATTGGATCTAATGTATCTCAGACCGCACTTGCGTTGTGGTCGCAGGGCCGCACATTGAAAAACTGGATGTGTGCACCAGGCCTTAACTGACTGACAACAAAATTAATTAACATTTGATGATTGTATTTTAGTTTCCTCTATCAGGGCAAATATTTTGTGCATTGCGAGAGTCATTCAAAAGTCAAATACACACCGATTTGCATGGATTTTCAAGTTTTTAAAGTGTATTATGAGCTCATCAAGAATCAATCGACGATTTGTATATTGCGTATCAAGGATTGCCATTCAAGCAAGCCAGTTCCCGAATCACCACCAAAAACGTACTTGTAAGCAGTTTCATCATTGATCAGCCGCTAAAAAAAGGTTGGAAAGATTGTGAAAAATACTGTCATTTGAAAACTGAATTTTGTTTTGAAAGGAAAATAAGCACTTTCTAAGGACTGTTGATGCAAAATAAGCACTTGTAAGGGCCCTTAGAAATGCAAGGTCGAAATAAGCACTTAAAAACACTTTCTAAGCACACGTGAGAACCCTGTTTAAAATAATGCTGTTTTATAGAATGCAAAACTTCCAACTGAAAATTGGCTTTGCTTTCTTAACTTATTATTTAGGAGATGTCATAACACAATTAGTATTTTGGCATGGTTTAGAGTGTTAATCACAGTTAAGCAAATTTCGTTAAATTATTCATCAGGAATCTACAGATATATATATCACATAAAGTGATAGGTTTTTTTTATAATTTTTTTTTCATAAATATCACATACAAAATATTTTTATCAGACGTTATTTAATAAGTGGGTATTTATTAAATGAAATTTCAAGGTAATGTAAATTACTAATTAGTGAAGGTAAATAGTTGTTTAATCTGACATCCTTTTTTTATTTTTTCAATAAAGTTGTTGTTTCTATACAATACAAAAAAAATTTCGTTGAAAGGTTAGGAAAAGTTGAATTTTTTACCGCTATGATTGCACAATCATCGTCTTCCTAAAAAAATGAAAAAAAAAAAAAAAAGTATGAGAAAAGAACTAATATCGTAATCAAACTTTATCTCTTAAAAGAGAAAATAATTGAATACATATTAAAAATCCATAATTATTATTAAAATTATTGTCATCATTCCAGAAACAAATGTTTTTTTCATACAATAATTTTTAAAAAATTTTGCGTAAATAATTGGAAACGAATTAAAAATCAATAATTAGTTATAGCAGATCATTACAACGGTTACTGAATTATTTATTTACAGTGATAAATTCTTTAACATAATGTTGTGTAATAGACTACAAAACTTCCATCTGAAAATTGACTTTGCTTGCTAAACTAAGCATTTCGAGATTAATATAAAACAAATAACCTTTGGGTATAGTTCAGAGTGGTTATCAGAGATAAGGAATCGTAACGGTTGGGCTAAAATTAAGTTCATGCTATAGATCAAGAGGTTTTGATTCATAATTTTTTAACTATCTATTCAGATATCTCTTAATTTGTTTGCAGTAATTGTTTGTTTTTTTAATTATTATTATTTTTTTTTTAATATAACGTCAAAATAGTGAAAGTATGGTAAAAATTACATTCTTACCTCGTCTTCCGCGGGTTTCTCTATTTCCTACAAAACGTAAAACAAAAACAAAAACAAATTTAATATTGTATTCAAGCGTAATCGATTGACAGGGTAAACAATTGGAAACGAATTAAAAAATCAGCAATTAGTAATAGTAGATCATTACAATGGTAGCATATATTATTTATTTAGTGTTTAATATTTTAAAATAATGCTGTTTTTAGAATGCAAAACTTCCTTTAGAAAATTGGCTTTACTCCCTTAACTAAGTATTTCGGGGATAATCAACACAAATAACCTTTGTGTATAGTTTAGAGTGGTTATCACAGAGAAGGAAGCTTAACAATTGGGTTAAGTTTAAGTTGTTGCTATAGATTAAGAGGTTTTGATTGATATTTTTAAATAATCTATTCAGATATCTCTTAATTTGTTTGCAGTAATTGTTTTTTTTTTATTATTATTCTTTTAAAAAACATAACGTCAAAATAATGAAAGTATGGTTAAAATTACATTCTTACCTCGTCTTCCACGGGCTTTTCTATTACCTACAAAACGTAAAACAAAAACAAAAACAAATTTAAAATTGAACTCAAAAGTTATCTATTGACAGGGTTAATTATTGGAAAAGGATTTGAAAATCAGTAATTAGTAATAGTAGATCATTACAATGATCGCATGAATTATTTATTTACTGTGTTTAATATTTTAAAATAATGCTGTTTTATAGAATGCAAAACTTTCTTCAGAAAATTGGCTTTACTTCCTTAACTAAGTAATTCGGAGATAATAAACACAAATAACCTTTGTGTATAGTTTAAGTTGCTGCTGTAGATTAAGAGGTTTTGATTGATAATTATAAATAATCTATTCAGATATCTCTTAATTTGTTTGTAGTAATTGTTTTTTTTATTATTCTTTCAAAAAACATAACGTCAAAATAATGAAAGTATGGTTAAAATTACATTCTTACCTCGTCTTCCACGGGCTTTTCTATTACCTACAAAACGTAAAACAAAAACAAAAACAAATTCAATAAATAACTCAAAAGTTATCTATTGGCAGGGTTAATAATTGGAAAAGGATTTTAAAATCAGTAATTAGTAATAGTAGATCATTACAATGATCGCATGAATTATTTATTTACTGTGTTTAATATTTTAAAATAATGCTGTTTTATAGAATGCAAAACTTTCTTCAGAAAATTGGCTTTACTACCTTAACTAAGTATTTCGGAGATAATAAACACAAATAATCTTTGTGTATAGTTTAGAGTGGTTATCACAGATAAGGAAGCTTAACTGTTGGGCTTAGTTTAAGTTGTTGCTATAGATTAAGAGGTTTTGATTGATAATTTTAAATAATCTATTCAGATATCTCTTAATTTGTTTGCAGTAATTGTTTTTTTTTTATTATTATTCTTTTAAAAAACATAACGTCAAAATAATGAAAGTATGGTTAAAATTACATTCTTACCTCGTCTTCCACGGGCTTTTCTATTACCTACAAAACGTAAAAAACAAAAACAAAAACAAATTCAATAAATAACTCAAAAGTTATCTATTGGCAGGGTTAATAATTGGAAAAGGATTTTAAAATCAGTAATTAGTAATAGTAGATCATTACAATGATCGCATGAATTATTTATTTACTATGATTAATATTTTAAAATAATGCTGTTTTATATAGAATGCAAAACTTTCTTCAGAAAATTGGCTTTACTACCTTAACTAAGTATTTCGGAGATAATAAACACAAATAACCTTTGTGTATAGTTTAGAGTGGTTATTACAGATAAGGAAGCTTAACTGTTGGGCTTAGTTTAAGTTGTTGCTACAGATTAAGAGGTTTTGATTGATATTTTTAAATAATCTATTCAGATATCTCTTAATTGGTTTGGAGTAATTGTTTTTATTTTATTATTATTTTTATTAAAAATATATAACGTCATAATAGTGAAAGTATGGTAAAAATTACATTCTTACCTCATCTTCCGCGGGCTTCTCTATTTCCTACAAAACGTAAAACAAAAACAAAAACAAATTTAATATTGTACTCAAACGTTATCTATTGACAGGGTCAATAATTGGAAACGAATTTTAAAATCAGTAATTAGTAATAGTAGATCATTACAATGATCGCATGAATTTATTATTTACTTTGTTTAATATTTTAAAATAATGCTGTTTTATAGAATGCAAAACTTTCTTCAGAAAATTGGCTTTACTTCCTTAACTAAGTATTTCGGAGAAAATAAACACAAATAACCTTTGTGTATAGTTTAGAGTGGTTATAACATATAAGGAAGTTTAACGTTTGGGCTAAGTTTAAGTTGATGCTATATATTAAAAGGTTTTATTGATAATTTTTAAATAATCTATTCAGATATCTCTTAATTTGTTTGCAGTAATTGGGGTTTTGAATTATTCTTTTAAGGGGAAGCAGTACCTATTAATCTCTCAAAATATCGAATTTCTTATCACTTTTAATTAGAGCTACAACTTTTCTAAATATATGTGCTAAATTTAAACCCGTAACTGCATTAGTTAAAAATTTCAGACCTTCAAAGACGAAACTTTTGGATCCGAATTCAAAGTGTGTTGGCGAGAATATAATGAAGATTCCTCGTACTTTTATCAAGCTTCATTGGCTCATGTTATAACTTCTATTTCTCATATAAAGCATATTAAAACATGAATCAACGAATCGCATTTGGGAAAAATATCGCCAATTTACCAAAGACTTGTTTCTACTGAACTCTTACAACGTTGTGTAAGGTGTAGCATACAAAACTCTTATGAAATCATGCACAGTGTTATATGGAGCAAGTGCTCAAAGCAAATTTGTGCATCACTGCAACGTGTGACGATAGCTGTTTGTGATGCTATCAGATGATTCAATGTGGGTGCTCTGAAAGATGTAGAAGGTTTTTAAAAATAAAACAATCTTTCATTGAGTCTGCATTCTAAACATCTTGGTGTATAAAAAGACTAGAATAGAACATATTTAAGTAATAGAGAGAAGACAGTTTATTCACTAGATCAGAACAAATTTTAAATTGCACGGCTACGTACTAAAAAAATTGAACTAAAAAAAAAAAATTGTATAAATCTGGCTATTTTTAAATATTTATGTTAAGTTATTATGAACACGATACTGTAAACTTAACATTCAAAACTGGTATATTATGTAATGATAAATTTTTCACTTCGTGTGTCAAAAACGAAATATATTTAAACATCAACTAAATTAACTTATTCTTAGATTATATTTTAGTTAAAAAGATTTAATTTGGAGTGGAAATTGTTTTGAAATGCTTCAATTGGTATACAAACCAACTTATTAATTCACAACAGCTCCGAGTTTGTAAATATTATTCTTTACGGTTTTTAAAACTTTAAAACAACATAACGTCAAAACAGTGAAAGTATGTAAAAAATTACTTTCTTACCTCGTCATCTTTGACCATCAGTATTTCCTACAAAACATGAAAAAAAAAGCGAACAAAAAGTTTAATAGTGTAATCAAATCTAATCTCATGACAAAGTAAATTATTGGAATCGAATTAAAAATTCGTATTTAGTAATAGTAGATCATTACAACGGTAACATGATTTATTTATTTAAAGTGATTAAGTATTTTAACAGGGTTCCCACTCTTTCTTTCTAACTAAAAATAAGGACTTTCTAACCACTTTCTAGGTCAAAATAAGGACTTAAATAAAACATTGAAGAAACCGTCTTATACAATGTAATACCTGACTTTCGACCAAATGGGGATGATCTTACAGATTAGTTAATCTTATAAGAACAGTAGTATGTATAAAATATAAAACTTATACACAAATAATGCCACACAAAAATGAGATTCTTCAAAATAAGCCGTCTCATTTTTACAAAATTCAGCAGTTAATACATGGGCATTTAAGTGTTCACGTATTAGTAATATGTGTAAGTACATAAACAAATTATAGAATGTAGACCGCAAGAAAAAAAAATTTTGTATGTTTTTCTGTTATCTCTTCGCAGTGCATTTGTTTTTATAAAAAGGGAAAGAAAGAGTTAAGTTTGATGATGACCGTACTTGGTGTTGTCGGTCTCCCAGCTGCTGTTGCGAGTTTGATTTCGTTTTCTTATTCTGTTCATATTGTTTTGTTTTTACTTTTTAATGGTCTTTAGGGGAGTGTATGAGCAATATTTTCGCATATTGCTGCTCATGGGTAGGAAACATCATTTTGTGTTGTCTGGGTCAGGATCCCCCCTGATCCACCAACACTTTCATTTTCGAAATTTTCCTAATTTTTTTAATAAAAAATTTCTTTTTGTTTTTGAAATTATAGTGCTTACCTTGTCTGCAGCTTCAACCTGCTTATGAAATGGAAATTATTCACCCTAATAATTATTTTATAATACATTTTCATAAATTCATATGAAAATAAGAAATTAATTCATTTATTGACACATCAGAGTTTTCAATTAAATAAAATTAGTGGCAAACTGTTCATTTACTAAAAGGATTGTAAGTTGCATACGTCAGAGTCAAATGTAACTGGATCGGAGACCGGGCGAATTTCAAAGAAAATATTTTCCTGTGAACCAAAACTGATCATAAGAGGGTACATGTACAGTAGGGTGTTGCGAAAAACACGAATTTCGGAAATTGAAAACGCCTGTGGTGGGAATAGTTCGTGACTACCAAGGTTATTAATAATACAAAATATGAGCTAAATCAATTAATATCTTCAGGTGCCAAAATCACTTCGAAATTTCGAAAATTTGCCAATTTCTTCAAAAAAACAATAACGCATTTAAAAAATTTAATACATCTTATTTAAAGCCATGGGTATGTGAAATGAACTTCCCTGTTAGTAAAAAAAAGTGTTATACTTAACATTATCCCGGAAATTTAAAAGTTTCCCCATTTTTTATAGCTCTATATCACGCACGTCTCCACTGCTCTCAATAGACTCGTCATTGCGTTCCTCGCTACTAGGTTGTACGGACCCTTCCCATTCTTCGCTTGTTTATAAGGGGTAAATAACTCGTATTTCACCACATGAAGTGGAGGTGTCTGGGTTTCTTTAAAGACCCGCTCACTTTTTTTTGTAAATATCTAGTATGTGTATGCTCCTGCAAATGCCCTACCGATCTAGTCTATCGACGAAAACTAAGTCCTTTGTTCAAATTGATTCGCTTTCGTTTCTTGGTGCGTATTTTACTGTTTATTTTTTCTTATTTTAGATATTTTTTATATAGAATTTTAATCTTTTTTAAGTTCAGTTTTGTTTGTTTTGGATACACGGTTCTGTGAATTAGTCGAAATGCCTAGGACACGATCACTAGATGTATGTCCCGTGTTTGGAATGGCTGAAATAATGAAGCCTAACATGCTTCCAACATATGCAGATGTTATGAAGCATTATCTTTATATACAGAAAGATTAAAAAGAGATGCTAGTATGCGGCTGATGTATGTTCAATTTTAATTAAAGAGCTTAAAGGATTTTGGGGGAAAAGTTCGATTCGAACTGTAACAAGCCAACAAATAATATATATGCTGAAAAAATACCATAAAGCATATATAAATATTAAGAAACTATTAAAAAATACTGGCAAACTATATTTCTCGAAAATGGTTGTGTCCTTCAGGGAACCAGCAGGGAAAAAATATATTTGATATTAGCATATGTAAATGTAAGATGTTTCTCAGTTGTACTTTCAAAATGAAAGTACTATTGCTGATGAGCTTTTTTAACAGATCAAAGGACATTTCAAAAAATGGTCATTGGAAATGTTGACACTAAAACCAGCAGAATGATTGAATAAATGATTGCAGCGCAAAGAAAGAGAAGCAGAGAGCCAAAACATTCAGCTCAAAGATTGCAAAGGAAAATAATCCAAAATACTCTTGCCCTCTATTACGGGAGCTACTTAGAGTTTTAATTTGCTTAAGAATTCTAATGACACTATAAACACAATCATTGATAGTAATTATTCTTCAACTTCACAAACGAGAACTAAACTTCCAAATGTAGCTCAGGCTTGTGACAGAACTGGTGTTTCCGATAGATCGGCAGCAATTCTAATAAATGCTGCTTTGAAGGATATGGGAAAAATTTCCAAGGATGATTCTTCAAACATAGTTGATCGTAGCAAAATTAGAAGAGAAAGGATAAAGACCCGCAGCTATCTGAAAAGGAAAAATGAGGAAACTATCTCTTTATCAGAATATGGAATATACTTTGATGAGCGAAAGGATTAAACTTTAGTAATGATTAAAGAAAGAGAAAGGATTTCTAGAAAGACGGTAACAGAAAAACAAATCGTTCTAATTCTAGAACAAGGATCAAAATACAGGGTGGTCCCGAATTCATGGTACAAACTTTAATGGTAGGTACAGGACATTGTAACAATGATTTATTGTATAGGAATGTATAGTCGCAAGTGACGCGGTGAGGCGAAAACAGGGGAAATAACGGCCGAAAGGAAAAACAAAGATTTTATTGAAAGCGTTGTTGACAAGTGTCATGTTTACAGTAATTGTTCAAAATTGCGTCCACCAGTACCGATACATGCTTGACAGCGTCGGTGGAGCGATTGGCGTACACGTTCAAAGATGCCTGGTATTTCACGCACACCTACAGCAGCTACAGATAAGCGAGCGACGAGATCCTCATCTGAGTCAACTGGAGTCTCATAAACAAGATGCTTTAGATGTCCCCATAAAAAGTAATCGAGGCTCGATAAATCGGGAGATCGGGGTGGCCAAGGGACTGGTCCACCACGCCCAATCCATCGAGTACCAAACGTGGCATTCAGGTAATTCCGTACATCAATGCTGAAGTGTGCTGGCGCCCCATCGTGCTGAAACCACATGCGGTTACGAATGGCGATCGGAACATCATGCAGCAGTTGTGGTAACACTTCTTTCAGAAAAATAAGATAGCTTCCGCCAGTGAGCCGCGTGGGTAGTAAGTATGGGCCAATCAAAAAGTCGTTCACAATACCAGCCCACACATTAATACTGAAACGTTGTTGAAACGCATGTCGACGCGTTGCATGTGGATTATCGGTTGCCCACACATGGGAAGACACCCTCGCGTGAAAATGTCGCTTCATCTGTAAATAGCACATAATCTACGAAATCCGGCTGCAACGCACATTGCTGCATCACCCACAGGCAGAAGTTCACGCGGCGAGGATAATCTGCCGGATTCAATGCTTGTACTTTCTGAAAATGGAAGGGGTGTAAGCGATTTTCGTTTAACACTCTGCATACAGTCTGATGACTCACACCTACGTCACGCGCAACAGTTCTTGTGCTTGACTCGGGTCTATCAGCCACAATGTTCAAGATGCTTTCTTCCAGCCTTGGAGTGCGTACAGCTCTTACTCGACCAGCGCCATGTCTGTTGACGTCGAACGCACCTGTTTCACAAAGTTGACGATGTAACCGTTGAAAAATTCTATGATCCGGCATTCGTCGATCAGGATACTCCGCGCGATACATTCGTAACGCAGCTCTGCCGTTACCATTTGCACGGCCGTACATGTAATGCGTGTCTGCTTTTTCTGCATACGTAAAGTCACCCATCGTCTACGGCAGCACAATTGTGAATGGCGCTTTTCCCTACTGCGATGCATCATGTTCAACAGCGGCTAGACATCTACTGCCCTCTACCGGCAATGATACCAACCGATCACTCCATTTCTCTTTCCTTTTATTTCCCCTGTTTACGCCTCACCGCGTCACTTGGGACTATACATTCCTATACAATAAATCATTGTTACAATGTCCTGTACCTACCATTAAAGTTTGTACCATGAATTCGGGACCACCCTGTATATGGGACATGTCACTCCTACCCCCGACTGGCTCTTCTCAAAATATTAAAACAAGTATTTTAACTTTTTTGGGGGAAAATATCGATTTTTCTAAGATGCAAATTATTAGTTGTGATGTTAGAGTGGTAAATACAGGTTTGAAAAATGAAGTCATTCGCGTATCGAGCTCTTTTTAGGACGTCCTGTGCATTGGTTTATTACATACAAATGAGCTACCCAGCTACCTTGTTGCAACATTTAGAAGGGAAAACCACGGGACCAAAAGGATACAGCGGAGAAATTGGAAAAATGTTAGAATCTTGTGAAAAATTGCCTTTAACAAACTTTGAAGAGATAGAAGTAACTTTGCCAGATGTTGTCCTAGAGGATATTAGCACTGATCAACGATACCTTTACGAAATGTGCACAGCGATATCAAATAAATATATTCCATTAAGCTTGTCACAAAAATATCCAGAAAAATGGAATCATTCCAGATGGTTGACAACGACAAATAGAATTTGAAGGTTATATGTTTCGACAGAAGATCAAACCCATAACTTGAAAATATTAACAGAGTATGTTGTGAAGGTACACTCATATGCGTGGTTTAAAATTAAAAGTCAGTCATCATGTTGGTACGGGAGTCTTCATTTTTACCATATTTTAAATAAATCGAGATTTTTGCCTGAGGATTTAAAAATTGTAGTAGATATAACTTTGCAAAGAAATGCTTATTATGCCCATCCAGAAAATATTTTTTTGGCAATGTTAGCTGATGATCGAAAACATGTCAGAGAATTGAGCCTTAGAAGATTTTAAAATTAAGACAAAAAAATAAAGAAAAGAACATTCGAGAGTTTAAAATTCCCAAGTTAAACTTCGAAGCAGACGATTACATAAATATAATTGAATGGCAATCAGATTCCATTACAGATCCACCACTTACAGTGTCTCTTTTTGATGATCAACTCAAGTCTATGATTCTAGACGTTCCAACAGTGTTTAACTTTATATGCCATTCACAAGCAGTAGAATGTTGCGTTAAATTAGTAACTGAAGCATATAGTAGAGTATGTGGTACAGAGGCACGAGATGGATTTATTCGGTCAAGAATTGCTTCTAGACTTGCTTTACCCAGATTTGAAACCAAAAGCCAATATCAACCTCTTTTAAGCTAAACCACTTGCCAGTATAACTTCAACTTAATTTTTAGGATAAGCTAGCAACTTAAATTGAAATTTTTAGGGTGGGTGGGTGGGTGGAACTCGATATGCAGCCACATCCTCGTGCTGAGTTGTTTTCATAATGCAAAAAATAGCGAAGAGCTGCAAGGGGAAGCGCCGTGTAAACGCAAGTTCGCAATGATGAGTCTATTGAAAGGAGTGGAGCCGCGCGTGATGGCGCTCTAAAAAAAGGGGAAATTTTTATTTTCCGGGATATTATTAGGTGTAAAATTTTTTTTTACACGCAGGGAAGTTCATTTTACCCACCCATGGCTTTAAATACGTTGTATTAAAATTTTTTTTAAATGCGTTATTATTATTTTTGTAAAAAAATTGGCAAAATTTCGAAGTGATTTTGGCACTTGAAGATACGAATTAATTTAGCTCATATTTTGTATTATTAATAAGCATGGTAGTCCCCAACTATTCCCACCATAGGCGATTTCAATTTCCGAAATTCGTATTTTTCGCTCCACTCTAATGAGTCTACGTTTATGAGCAATGGCCTTGGTGATTTGTTTTGCCGCACTTCTAAAAGTCTACAAGGTTAAAATTAATTAAAAAAATCTTTTTCTTACAAAAATATTTTTCTTTTCACAACGAAAAAGAAAGCTTGAAAACAAATTTGAGAACGTTTAAAAAATATGTATTTTATGAACTTTCACAAAAATTAATGAGATTAAACACATTTCAAAGAACAATTTGAACCAGCAGAAAAACTAAACAGCAAATGTTGGGTAACAAAACCCTGAAACATCAATTGCACTAAATACAATAAGCATGTTGAAAAAGAAAAATATTTTTAAAAGAATAAAAGCAAGAAATAGAACTGTTCGGAAAAAAAAATTACAAAAAAAGAATATTCCACAAGTGGCAAAAAACAATACTTTATCAGAACTCTACCGTGAAAAAAAAAATTATAATAAAATAAAAATTCCACAACTGTAGAAATACAAATAAATAAACCAATGGTATCAAAGAAACAAATTTTAAAGGACCAATGCAATCAAAGGATATTAAAAATAAAAATAACCAATGGAAGCAAAGAAAAAAAATTCAAACGAACGAATGAAATTAAACGAGTAACCGATTTCGGAAGAACATTTCTAGAATATTAAAAATTAAAATTGAAAGTTATGTTTGCAAAGTTAGACATGAAATCCACAATAACCGAAAAGACAGTGTGCACTACTCTATTGGATCTAATGTATCTCAAACCGCACTTGCGTTGTGGTTGCAGGGCCGCACATTGAAAAACTGAATGTGTGCACCAGGCCTTAACTGTCTGACAACAAAATTAATTAAAATTTGATGATTGTATTTTAGTTTCCTCTATCAGGGCAACAATATTGTGCAATGCGAGAGCCATTCAAAAGTTGAATAAAGACCGATTTGCATGGATTTTCAAGTTTTTAAAGTGTATTATATATATATATATATATATATATGGAGCTCATCACAAGAATCAATCGACGATTTGTATATCGCGTATCAAGGATTGCCATTCAAGCAAGCCAGTTCCCGAATCACCACCAAAAACGTACTTGTAAGCAGTTTTATCGTTGATCAGCAGCTAAAAAACGGTTGGAAATATCGTGAAAAATACTGTCACTTGAAAACTGAATTTTGTTTTCAAAGGAAAATAAGCACTTTCTAAGGGCTGTTGATGCAAAATAAGCACTTCTAAAGGCCCTTAGAAATGGAAGGTCAAAATAAGCACTTATAAACACTTTCCAAGAACACGTGGGAACCCTGTTTAAAATAATGCTGTTTTATAGAAAGCAAAACTTCCATATGAAAATTGGCTTTGCTTTCTTAACTAATAATTTAGGATATGTCATAACACAGTTAGCATTTTGGCATGGTTTAGAATGTTAATCACACTTAAGCAAATTCCGTTAAATAATTCATCAGGAATCTACAGGGATATATCACATAAAGTTATATGTTTTTTTTTTCTTTGATAAATGTAATACAAAATGTTTTAATCAGGCGTTATTTAATAAGTGCGTATTTATTAAATGAAATTTAAAGGTAGTGTAAATTACTAGTCAGTGAAAGTAAATAGTTGTTTAATCTGACATCCTGTTTTTATTTTTTCAATAAAGTTGTTATTTCTATATAACACAAAAAAATTTCGTTGAAAGGTTAGGAAAAGTTGAATTTTTTACCGCTATGATTGCACAATCATCGTCTTCCTAAAAAAATGTATAAAAAAAGTATGAGAAACGAACTAATATCGTAATCAAAAGTTATTTCTTAACAGAGAAAATAATTGAATACATATTAAAAATCCATAATTATTATTAAAATGATTGTTATAATTCCAGAAACAAATGTTTTTTTCATGCAATAATTTTTAAGAATTTTGCGTAAATAGTTGAAAATGAATTAAAAATCAGTAATTAGTAATAGCAGATCATTACAACGGTCACTGAATTATTTATTTACAGTGATTAAGTACTTTAACTTAATACTGTTTAATAGACTACAAAACTTCCATCTGAAAATTGGCTTTGCTTGCTTAACTTAGCATTTCGAGACTAATATAAAACAAATAACCTTTGGGTATAGTTCAGAGTGGTTATCACAGATAAGGAAGCGTAACGGTTGGGGTAAATTTTAGTTCATACTATAGATTAAGAGAATTTTGATAGAAAATTTTTAAATAATCTATTCAGATATCTCTTAATTTGTTTGCAGTAATTGTTTATTTTTTTTTATTCTTTTTAAAAAATATAACGTCAAAATAGTGAAAGTATGGTAAAAATTACATTCTCACCTCGTCTTCCGCGGGCTTCTCTATTTCCTACAAAAAGTAAAACAAAAACAAAAACAAATTTAATATTGTACTTAAACGTTATTTATTGACAGGGTAAATAATTGGAAACGAATTTTCAAATCAGTAATTAGTTATAGTAGATCAATACAATGGTCCCATGAATTATTTATTTACAGTGCTTAATATTTTAAAATAATGCTGTTTTATAGAATGCAAAACTTCCTTCAGAAAATTGGCTTTCTCCCTTAACTATTTCGGGTATAATCAACACAAATAAACTTTGTGTATAGTTTAGTGTCGTGATAACAAATAAGGAAACTTAACAGTTGGGCTAAGTTTAAGTTCATGCTATAGATTAAGAGGTTTTGATTGACAATTTTTAAATAATCTATTCAGATATCTCTTAATTTCTTTGCAGTAATTGTTATTTTTACTATTCTTTTACAAAAATATAACGTCAACATAGTGAAAGTATGGTAAAAATTACAATCTTACCTCGTCTTCCGCGGGCTTCTCCATTTCGTACAAAACGTTAAACAAAAACAAATTTAACATTGTACTTAAACGTTATCTATTGACAGGGTAAATCATTGGAAACGAATTTTCAAATCAGTAATTAGTAATAGTAGATCAATACAATGGTCAGATAAATTATTTATTTGCTGTGTTTAATATTTTACAATAATGCTGTTTTAAAGAATGCAAAACTTCCTTCCGAAAATTGGCTTTACTTCCTTAACAAAGTATTTCGGGGATAATAAACACAAATAACCTTTGTGTATAGTTTAAGTTGCTGCTGTAGATTAAGAGGTTTTGATTGATAATTATAAATAATCTATTCAGATATCTCTTAATTTGTTTGCGGTAATTGTTTTTTTTTCTTTATTACTCTTTTTAAAAAAATATAACGTCAAAATAGTGAAAGTATGGTAAAAATTACATTCTTACCTCGTATTCCGCGGGCATACGAAAAAAGACCATTTCCTACAAAACGTAAAACAAAAACAAAAACAAATTTAATATTGTTTTCAAACGTTATCTTTATGAATTATTTATTTACTGAGTTTAATATTTTAAAATAATGCTCTTTTATAGAATGCAAAACTTCCTTCAGAAAATTGGCTTTACTTTCTTAACAAAGTATTTCGGGGATAAACAACACAAATAACCTTTGTGTATAGTTTAGTGTGGTTATCACAGATAAGGAAGCGTAACGGTTAGGCTAAGTTTAAATTCATGCTAAAGATTAAGAGAATTTTGACTGAAAATTTTTAAATAATCTATTCAGATATCTCTTAATTTGTTTGCGGTAATTGTTTTTTTCTATTACTCTTTTTAAAAAAATATAACGTCAAAATAGTGAAAGTATGGTAAAAATTACATTCTTACCTCGTCTTCCGCGGGCAAATGAAAAAAGACCAGTTCCTACAAAACGTAAAACAAAAACAAAAACAAATTTAATATTGTTTTCAAACGTTATCTTTATGAATTATTTATTTACTGAGTTTAATATTTTAAAACAATGCTTTTTTATAGAATGCAAAACTTCCTTCAGAAAATTGGCTTTACTTTCTTAACAAAGTATTTCGGGGATAAACAACACAAATAACCTTTGTGTATAGTTTAGTGTGGTTATCACAGATAAGGAAGCGTAATGGTTAGGCTAAGTTTAAATTCATGCTATAGATTAAGAGAATTTTGACTGAAAATTTTTAAATAATCTATTCAGATATCTCTTAATTTGTTTGCGGTAATTGGTTTTTTTTTATTACTCTTTTTAAAAAAATATAACGTCAAAATAGTGAAAGTATGGTAAAAATTACATTCTTACCTCGTCTTCCGCGGGCAAACGTAAAACAACAATTTCCTACAAAACGTAAAACAAAAACAAATTTAATATTGTTTTCAAACGTTATCTTTATGAATTATTTATTTACTGAGTTTAATATTTTAAAATAATGCTCTGTTTTATAGAATGCAAAACTTCCTTCAGAAAATTGGCTTTACTTTCTTAACAAAGTATTTCGGGGATAAACAACACAAATAACCTTTGTGTATAACTTTGGGGTGGTTATCACAGATAAGGAAGCTTAACGGTTGGGCTAAGTTTAAGTTCATGCTATAGATTAAGGGGTTTTGATTGACACTTTTTAAATAATCAATTCAGATATCTCTTAATTTCTTTGCAGTTATTGTTATTTTTATTATTCTTTTTAAAAAATATAACGTCAATATAGTGAAAGTAAGGTAAAATTTACATTCTTACCTTGTCTTCCGCGGGCAAACGTAAAACATCCATTTCCTACAAAACGTAAAACAAAAACAAAAACAAATTTAATGTTGTTTTCAAACGTTATCTTTTTATAGGGTAAATAATTGGAAACGAATTTTCAGATCAGTAATAAGTAATAGTAGATCAAAACAATGGTCACATGAATTATTTATTTACTGTGTTTAATGTTTTAAAATAATGTTGTTTTATAGAATGCAAAACGTCCTTCTGAAAATTGGCTTAAGTAAGTATTTCGTGGATAATCAACACAAATAACCTTTGCGTATAGTTTAATGTGGTGATCACAGATAAGGAAACTTAATGGTTGGGCTAAGTTTAAGTTTATGCTATAGATTAAGTGGTTTTGATTGAAAATTTTTAAATAATTTATTTAGATATCTCTTAATTTCTTTGCAGTAGTTGGGTTTTTTTTATTATTATTTTTCAAAAGATATAACGTCAAAATAGTAAAAGTATATTAAAAATTACATTCTCACCTCGTCTTCCGCGGGCTTCTCCATTTCCTACAAAACGTAAAACAAAAACAAACACAAATTTAATATTGTACTTAAACGTTATTTATTGACAGGGTAAATAATTGGAAACGAATTTTCAAATCAGTAATTAGTTATAGTAGATCAATACAATGGTCCCATGAATTATTTATTTACAGTGCTTAATATTTTAAAATAATGCTGTTTTATAGAATGCAAAACTTCCTTCAGAAAATTGGCTTTCTCCCTTAACTATTTCGGGTATAATCAACACAAATAAACTTTGTGTATAGTTTAGTGTCGTGATAACAAATAAGGAAACTTAACAGTTGGGCTAAGTTTAAGTTCATGCTATAGATTAAGAGGTTTTGATCGACAATTTTTAAATAATCTATTCAGATATCTCTTAATTTCTTTGCAGTAATTGTTATTTTTACTATTCTTTTACAAAAATATAACGTCAACATAGTGAAAGTATGGTAAAAATTACAATCTTACCTCGTCTTCCGCGGGCTTCTCCATTTCGTACAAAACGTTAAACAAAAACAAATTTAACATTGTACTTAAACGTTATCTATTGACAGGGTAAATCATTGGAAACGAATTTTCAAATCAGTAATTAGTAATAGTAGATCAATACAATGGTCAGATAAATTATTTATTTGCTGTGTTTAATATTTTACAATAATGCTGTTTTAAAAAATGCAAAACTTCCTTCCGAAAATTGGCTTTACTTCCTTAACAAAGTATTTCGGGGATAATCAACACAAATAACCTTTGTGTATAGTTTAGTGTGGTTATCACAGATAAGGAAGCGTAACGGTTAGGCTAAGTTTAATTTCATGCTGTACATTAAAAGAATTTTGACTGAAAATTTTTAAATAATCTATTCAGTTATCTCTTAATTTGTTTGCGGTAATTGTTTTTTTTTTTTCTTTATTACTCTTTTTAAAAATATATAACGTCAAAATAGTGAAAGTATGGTAAAAATTACATTCTTACCTCGTATTCCGCGGGCAAACGAAAAAAGACCACTTCCTACAAAACGTAAAACAAAAACAAAAACAAATTTAATATTGTTTTCAAACGTTATCTTTATGAATTATTTATTTACTGAGTTTAATATTTTAAAATAATGCTGTTTTATAGAATGCAAAACTTCCTTCAGAAAATTGGCTTTACTTTCGTAACAAAGTATTTCGGGGATAAACAACACAAATAACCTTTGTGTATAGTTTAGTGTGGTTATCACAGATAACGAAGTTTAACGGTTGGGCTAAGTTTAAGTTCATGCTATAGATTAAGAGGTTTTGATTGACACTTTTTAAATAATCTATTCAGATATCTCTTAATTTCTTTGCAGTTATTGTTATTTTTATTATTCTTTTAAAAAAATATAACGTCAATATAGTGAAAGTAAGGTAAAATTTACATTCTTACCTCGTCTTCCGCGGGCTTCTCCATTTCCTACAAAACGTAAAACAAGAACAAAAACAAATTTAATATTGTACTTAAATGTTATCTATTGACAGGGTAAATATTTGGAAACGAATTTTAAAATCAGTAAATAGTAAAAGTAGATCATTACAATGGTCTCATGAATTATTTTATTACTGTGTTTAATATTTTAAAATAATGCTGTTTTATAGAATGCAAAATGTCCTTCTGAAAATTGGCTTAAGTAAGTATTTCGTGGATAATCAACACAAATAACCTTTGCGTATAGTTTAGTGTGGTGATCACAGATAAGGAAACTTAATGGTTGGGCTAAGTTTAAGTTCATGCTATAGATTTAGACAGGCCTCGAAATATATTTTTTAATACAGGTGCACCTTGAGCACCTAAGTTTTTAAATTAGGTGCACAGGTGCGCCTAGCGGTAAAAAATTAGGTGCACAATTTTATTTTCATGTGCGCAGTGCACCTGTGCACCCGGGTATTTCGAGCCCTGGATTAAGAGGTTTTGATTGAAAATTTTTTAATAATTTATTCAGATATCTCTTAATTTCTTTGCAGTAGTTGGGTTTTTTTTATTATTATTTTTCAAAAGATATAACGTCAAAATAGTAAAAGTATGTTAAAAATTACATTCTCACCTCGTCTTCCGCGGGCTTCTCCATTTCCTACAAAACGTAAAACAAAAACAAACACAAATTTAATATTGTACTTAAACGTTATTTATTGACAGGGTAAATAATTGGAAACGAATTTTAAAATCAGTAAATAGTAAAAGTAGATCATTACAATGGTCTCATAAATTATTTTATTACTGTGTTTAATATTTTAAAATAATGCTGTTTTATAGAATGCAAAATGTCCTTCTGAAAATTGGCTTAAGTAAGTATTTCGTGGATAATCAACACAAATAACCTTTGCGTATAGTTTAATGTGGTGATCACAGATAAGGAAACTTAATGGTTGGGCTAAGTTTAAGTTCATGCTATAGATTAAGTGGTTTTGATTGAAAATTTTTAAATAATTTATTTAGATATCTCTTAATTTCTTTGCAGTAGTTGGGTTTTTTTTATTATTATTTTTCAAAAGATATAACGTGTCAAAATAGTAAAAGTATGTTAAAAATTACATTCTCACCTCGTCTTCCGCGGGCTTCTCCATTTCCTACAAAACGTAAAACAAAAACAAACACAAATTTAATATTGTACTTAAACGTTATTTATTGACAGGGTAAATAATTGGAAACGAATTTTCAAATCAGTAATTAGTTATAGTAGATCAATACAATGGTCCCATGAATTATTTATTTACAGTGCTTAATATTTTAAAATAATGCTCTGTTTTATAGAATGCAAAACTTCCTTCAGAAAATTGGCTTTCTCCCTTAACTATTTCGGGTATAATCAACACAAATAAACTTTGTGTATAGTTTAGTGTCGTGATAACAAATAAGGAAACTTAACAGTTGGGCTAAGTTTAAGTTCATGCTATAGATTAAGAGGTTTTGATCGACAATTTTTAAATAATCTATTCAGATATCTCTTAATTTCTTTGCAGTAATTGTTATTTTTACTATTCTTTTACAAAAATATAACGTCAACATAGTGAAAGTATGGTAAAAATTACAATCTTCCCTCGTCTTCCGCGGGCTTCTCCATTTCGTACAAAACGTTAAACAAAAACAAATTTAACATTGTACTTAAACGTTATCTATTGACAGGGTAAATCATTGGAAACGAATTTTCAAATCAGTAATTAGTAATAGTAGATCAATACAATGGTCAGATAAATTATTTATTTGCTGTGTTTAATATTT
This sequence comes from Metellina segmentata, assembly GCA_947359465.1. NCBI lineage: Eukaryota > Metazoa > Arthropoda > Arachnida > Araneae > Tetragnathidae > Metellina > Metellina segmentata. The sequence continues at coordinate 34,116,070 of OX375872.1, forward strand.
TACAATAATGCTGTTTTAAAAAATGCAAAACTTCCTTCCGAAAATTGGCTTTACTTCCTCAACAAAGTATTTCGGGGATAATCAACACAAATAACCTTTGTGTATAGTTTAGTGTGGTTATCACAGATAAGGAAGCGTAACGGTTAGGCTAAGTTTAAATTCATGCTGTACATTAAAAGAATTTTGACTGAAAATTTTTAAATAATCTATTCAGATATCTCTTAATTTGTTTGCGGTAATTGTTTTTTTTTTTCTTTATTACTCTTTTTAAAAATATATAACGTCAAAATAGTGAAAGTATGGTAAAAATTACATTCTTACCTCGTATTCCGCGGGCAAACGAAAAAAGACCACTTCCTACAAAACGTAAAACAAAAACAAAAACAAATTTAATATTGTTTTCAAACGTTATCTTTATGAATTATTTATTTACTGAGTTTAATATTTTAAAATAATGCTGTTTTATAGAATGCAAAACTTCCTTCAGAAAATTGGCTTTACTTTCGTAACAAAGTATTTCGGGGATAAACAACACAAATAACCTTTGTGTATAGTTTAGTGTGGTTATCACAGATAACGAAGTTTAACGGTTGGGCTAAGTTTAAGTTCATGCTATAGATTAAGAGGTTTTGATTGACACTTTTTAAATAATCTATTCAGATATCTCTTAATTTCTTTGCAGTTATTGTTATTTTTATTATTCTTTTAAAAAAATATAACGTCAATATAGTGAAAGTAAGGTAAAATTTACATTCTTACCTCGTCTTCCGCGGGCTTCTCCATTTCCTACAAAACGTAAAACAAGAACAAAAACAAATTTAATATTGTACTTAAATGTTATCTATTGACAGGGTAAATAATTGGAAACGAATTTTAAAATCAGTAAATAGTAAAAGTAGATCATTACAATGGTCTCATGAATTATTTTATTACTGTGTTTAATATTTTAAAATAATGCTGTTTTATAGAATGCAAAATGTCCTTCTGAAAATTGGCTTAAGTAAGTATTTCGTGGATAATCAACACAAATAACCTTTGCGTATAGTTTAGTGTGGTGATCACAGATAAGGAAACTTAATGGTTGGGCTAAGTTTAAGTTCATGCTATAGATTTAGACAGGCCTCGAAATATATTTTTTAATACAGGTGCACCTTGAGCACCTAAGTTTTTAAATTAGGTGCACAGGTGCGCCTAGCGGTAAAAAATTAGGTGCACAATTTTATTTTCATGTGCGCAGTGCACCTGTGCACCCGGGTATTTCGAGCCCTGGATTAAGAGGTTTTGATTGAAAATTTTTTAATAATTTATTCAGATATCTCTTAATTTCTTTGCAGTAGTTGGGTTTTTTTTATTATTATTTTTCAAAAGATATAACGTCAAAATAGTAAAAGTATGTTAAAAATTACATTCTCACCTCGTCTTCCGCGGGCTTCTCCATTTCCTACAAAACGTAAAACAAAAACAAACACAAATTTAATATTGTACTTAAACGTTATTTATTGACAGGGTAAATAATTGGAAACGAATTTTAAAATCAGTAAATAGTAAAAGTAGATCATTACAATGGTCTCATGAATTATTTTATTACTGTGTTTAATATTTTAAAATAATGCTGTTTTATAGAATGCAAAATGTCCTTCTGAAAATTGGCTTAAGTAAGTATTTCGTGGATAATCAACACAAATAACCTTTGCGTATAGTTTAGTGTGGTTATCACAGATAAGGAAGTTTAACGGTTGGGATAAGTTTAAGTTCATGCTATAGATTAAGAGGTTTTGATTGACAATTTCTAAATAATCTGTTCAGATATCTCTCAATTTTTTTGCAGTAATTGGTTTTTATTATTACATTTTTTTTTAATTTAACGTCAAAATAGTGAAAGTATGGTAAAAATTACATTCTTACCTCATCTTCCGCGGGTTTCTCTATTTCCTACAAAACGTAAAACAAAAACAAAAACAAATTCAATATTGTTTTCAAACGTTATCTATTGACAAGGTAAATAATTGGAAACGAATTTTCAGATCAGTAATAAGTAATAGTAGATCAAAACAATGGTCACATGAATTATTTATTTACTGTGTTTAATGTTTTAAAATAATGCTGTTTTATAGAATGCAAAACTTCCTTCAGAAAATTGGCTTTACTTTCTTAACAAAGTATTTTGGGGATAATTAACACAAATAAACTTTGTGTATAGTTTAGAGTGGTTATCACAGATAAGGAAGTTTAACGGTTGGGATAAGTTTAAGTTCATGCTACAGATTAAGAGGTTTTGATTGACAATTTCTATATAATCTATTCAGATATCTCTTAAATTGTTTGCAGTAATTGGTTTTTATTATTACTCTTTTTAAAAAATAAAACGTCAAAATAGTGAAAGTATGGTAAAAATTACATTCTTACCTCATCTTCCACGGGCTTCTCTGTTTCCTACAAAACGTAAAAAAAAAATATATATATATATATATATTTAATATTGTTTTTAAACGTTATCTATTGACAGGGTAAATAATTGGAAACGAATTTTCAAATCAGTAATTAGTAATAGTAGATCAATACAATGGTCACATGAATTATTTATTTACTGTGTTTAATATTTAAAAATAATGCTGTTTTATAGAATGCAAAACTTTCTTCAGAAAATTGGCTTTGCTCCCTTAACTAAGTATTTCGGGGATAAACAACACAAATAACCCTTGTGTATAGTTTAGAGTGGTTATCACAGATAATTAAGCTTGACGGTTGGGTTAAGTTTAAGTTCATGCTATAGATTAAGAGGTTTTGATTGACAATTTTTAAATAATCTATTCAGATATCTCTTAGTTTGTTTGCAGTAATTGTTTTCTTTTGTTATTCTTTTAAAACAACATAACGTCATAATAATGGAAGTATGGTAAAAAATGACATTCTTACCTTGTCATCTTTACGGTTCTCCATTTCCTACAAAAAAAAAAAACATAATATTGTAATCAAATGTTAATTATTAAATGCGGAAATAAATGGAAAGTTATTAAAAATTCATTGTTTGTAAAAATAGAACATGAAATGGAAAAAAATATTAGGAAAGTTTAGGTGGGTAGTCAATTATCTTTTCTAAAATTGGAGCAACAGAACTCTTCATTGGCAACGATCCTGGATATATCACGATGGAAAAGATCTGACGACACCACCATCGAGATCAGCACCTCAGATGATCCCTCACATCCCCACTCTCTAAACGTCCAACGAAAAGACATTTGCCACATTTATGTGTTAACACATTTTTCGGTTTAGGCTACTTTTATAGTGGTCATCAAAAGTTTTGAGGTTTCGATGTATATTTTTTCAATAGTCCATTGAGATTATCATATGTAAATTATTTATTTACAATGACTGGGTTTTTAATTATTGTTGTTTGAATGGAATATAAAATGGTTATGTGGAATTAAGGTAAAAAAAAAAGACTTTTTACCTTCACATCTTTGAGTGGTTCCATATTCAAACAAATCTCTAATATTATAAAAGGAAGTGTTTGTTTGTCTGTCTGTTTTTTTGTTTCGCGTCCGCAAAACCTATGGCACTTACAGCAATAAGAATTGTAACACAGGTGGTCCGAATTTTTTTGCAATTTTTGGGGCACGGCGAAATTTGAAAATTTAATCCAGTACAATTTAAATAAATTTAATAGTTTCATTCTCTTCTTCTTTCTTCAACGCCTTTCTTCCACAAAAGAAGAATAATCCCAATCTTGAATTTTCTTCCCACGTGACCTTGCAGTCAGCCTTGGAACCATGCCAATTTTTTTTCATCGCCCCGGAGAACGCTCAGAAATTATTTTTTACTTTTCCGCTTTCATTTTGCACGAGGAGAAAATTATTTTTCTTCGTTTTCTTTTTGTTTTTTCTGTCCGTTTGATTTTGCGCGGAGGAATGTTTCTCCAGCCAGACGATAAATCTTTTAACTATAGTCACAGTTCTTTTTTCTGTCTCCTAGACTGTTAAATATAAAGTAAAAATTTCAACGGATTTGAAATCTGCGGAAAATTTCAGTTTAGATTGATACCTAAAAATATGATTTTCTTTAAATAAATAATTTTTAAGTTGAATAGATCTTCAACGGATTTGAAATCTGCGGAAAATTTTATATACACCAGATTAATACCTTACATAACGGCGTTGCCCTTGGTGTTGGTTTGCGAAGGTCGCCGGGCTAGCCACGCAGTGGCTAATGTAAAATAAAAGAATGAAAGAGAAAATAGTTTAATCAGACGTTACGTATTAAATGAGTAAATTATTGAAAAAGGATTAAAATTCCATAATTAGAAAAAGTAGAACAACATATGTAAAATAAAAGATGAAAAAGAAAGTTTTCCTGCCCGCACAGAAAAACATTAACAGCGTATTCATAACTCTCGGGTCAATCCGAAGATCAACTAGCTAATCCCCGGGTCAGAGTTAAAGTGCGGATTGTTCCAGAATCGTATATTCATAAACCACGGATTAAATGATCAACTGATTACAACGATAGGCTCGATGTGATTTGCTACGACCGTTTCAGCTCTCTATTACGTGATATTGTTTACATTTCTTTCGACGCTTGCATATGCATTCATACTGGTCAAATACTTCGTCGGCAAAATTACAGCGAAACTTCTCTGAAAGACCACCTATAAGAGAGACTTCCTTTCATAAAACCGTTTCTATCTGGTTTATAATTTTTGACTATAGGCTCAATGTTAATTTTCCCTCCTTTAAAGCAGTGGTACGCAAACTGTTTTCATCCCCCCCCCAATTCGTGTACTATTTTGTCGCTACCCCTGGATATACAATAGACGTTTTTTTAATTGTCAACATTGTTAAAAGTTTAATTCTTTTTGGTTTTTGCGCTTGTGTTTCTGCCTTATTAGAGGTCTGAATAAAACACATAATTTTATGAAGCAATGGTTTTATTTATGCATATGGGTTGTCGTGATCCGGGTATGCGCACTTTATGCCCAACTGGCGCGCAACGCTTCCCTGAGACACATAAGAGGAACGAGGAACGACGGTCGACACAAAAGGACACTGAACGTCGGCTATTCGGCTATAAATATAGAATGTTTGTATGATTGTGTTCCTATCACCTTAACTCCGTCTTGTTGTACGTGAGCTTTTCTGTGTGTGCCGTCATTAAATAAAAGGTGTAATCCATCTCAAAATAGTATATGTTATTGACGAAGTGCCCATTAAGCCACGAAAGAACCCAAGCCTGACATACGAAGTAAGAAGATGTTCACATGGGTATAACTATTTTTTTAATGAAACCCATACTTAAAAAAAAAACTTTATTTGATACGAATTCAATGTGATTCTAGATAAATTGAAAAAGCTGTAGTAAAGATGGCCACTGATAAACGTCAGACCGACCCAAGTTGCATATGAATCCCACCAGAGAGCAGGTAAAGGGCATCTCAAATTGACAATTAATCTTTAATCACTATGTCTGTTCGCCTGCCGGTAGCCGAAGTATAGTTACATACTAATACATACAATTGTTTTTGTAAATATATATATAGTTCTTTTTTATAAATATTATCTCATTTCACTATTTTTCTGGCACTTGATACTTGTTGAAGAAAATCCTTATATTTTTTATTGTCAAATAAATTTCTTTGAAATTGACGACCCACAAAAAATTTCACGCGACTCCCAGAGGGATCGCGACCCAAGGTTTGGCAACCACTGTTTTAAAGGACCACTAATTTCCCGTCTCCGTCCCTGAAACACCCCTTTTCAACTTTTCTGTCGACTTTAAAATTGAGTAGCCAAGTTCTACGCATACACATTGCGTTCTGAGCTTTTGATGAGAGTTACGATGATCTATCTGAAGACTGGGAGAATTGCATTACATAAAATCTCTCGACAAAGGTAAGACTTTAAAAATTTTTATTAAAAATAAAATAAGTTCTACAACCATTTGTAAGAATGAATGATACTACATTCGATACATTTTTTTTTTATCTATTTTAGGAGTTCATTCTGATTTAGACGACGAGCTGCATCCTGTTAAAACTTCTATTTCATATCAAGAAACACTATTTGAATTAATAGATTTATAGAAAGTTCTATACCTGTGTAAGATATGATACTAAATTAAATAATTTGTTTAAAGAGATCAAAGAATGTTTAGAAACAAAAATTGTTATTGAGAAATTGTTAAAATCAAAGCAAACTTCAGTTAATCAATTCTTTAAAGCTGTATAGACATGAAATACAATAAACTAATTCAATAATATTTTTTTGTAGTATGTATTGCAATGAAACTTTGCTTTACCCATTACCTCTATTCAGAGACCACCTCTCTGAAAGACAGATATTTTTTATGATCCTATGGATGGTCTCTTTAGAGAGGTTTCACTGTATTTCCATATTGTGATTTTAATAAAATGCCCCAGCATATTTCGAAAAACATATTTTAAATTGAGTTTGGAAATAGAGAATTGTAAAGGTATTTATTTTCAAATTGGATTTTTATGGAAACTTAAGTTAAGCAAGAAATATACACAATCAATCTAATACGATTTGTCCTGTTAAGTATTGGTGTGTTTTTTCAAAGTGAAGTAACTTGCATTGACATTTTTCTTTCATTCATAATTAGGACAACTTTTTTGTTGCAGTAAAAAAGGGAAGAGTTACATTTATCATTCTCTTTAGTTGCATTTATGAAAATAAAGTTGCATTTATTTTTGATACACTAAAATCTAAAATAAATTATTCGTAAAAAATGAAAAAGTTCAAAATATATTGACAATTTTAGTCGTGTACAAGAGTATTATAATACATCATTAAATACAGAAGAACGTTGAATGACCGATCATTGGCCAGTAATTTCTTTAACATAGAAAAACTGCATCAGCCGCAGTCATATAATTTGCTGTATCGGATAGCAGAAGCGCAAAATCCTTTCGCTCAATATTCAGAGATTTTAAAACGTCATCTACAAGGCGAACAACATATTGATGATCGACACTCACCTCGCAAACTCTGCAGTCAGTTACGCAAGTTTCTTCTGGGTTATTAAGAGTGCCACCAATATGTTAAAAGTACTTCTTGCCATTAATTTCACTTTAGTCTGTTATGACGAACCCCTTCTTTCCATGAACTTCTTGTTTGATCCGCAATACTTCGGCGTTTGCAAGATCATACACGCAGGCCAGCCGCTAGCTGTTTGAACGCGTGTGTGCAATACCGATTATGCCGCCCCCTGTTTAACTACGACTTCCTACTCTGAGCCTGCCAGAAAGGCTCTTTATTATTTCCTCATAGGGGTGTGAAAAAAAGAAAAGAAATACTTTACAAAGAAAAACTTTTATTACTTAGTTATTTTTATTTACTTAAGTGTAAAACCATATAAATATTAATCTACAGAAATTGAACTCAACTCTATGCTATCAGCGATAAGTAGGCTTTTCTAGTTTACGAGTAATAATCAACCAACTTAATCACGTAGTTGAGTCTGTAAAAGGTTTATTGAAATTCCGTATAAATGAATTGTAAAATTAACTTTGTATTTCTAAAATACATCGAGTTTTGGCTCAGATGTCATGAAAGAATTTTGTAGAGCCTGTACTGACTACGGAACCCTACCCTGTGCGTGGTCAGACACGCACTTGGCCGGTTTTTTATTTTAAATTTTGTAAAGATTTAATTGTATATATGCTACAAACAGATGATTACTAGGCGCAGCAATTATTGTGATAAGCCGATAAATAAACGTACTTACCATAATATCACCAAGTTAAAATATCCTTAATTATACCTAGACCAACGTCAGACGAACTATTAACAAACTAATTGCAACTCGATGTGCGATAGTACTGTTCGAATGCGTACAAGTACAAACTGAGAAGGAAGCTCTGTGGGAATTCCTAGCCTTTTCGAGACGGGGAGGTTTCATAGTACGGCTGATATGTGAAATAATTGTGCCTTTAATGATAGAAGCATACAACTTTGGGCACATATATATATACTACATATATGAAGATTTAATTTTGGATATGAGGCCATCTCAGATTTCACCTATGGCAGTAATGGCGGACATTCAAAATGGCGGCTTCGGAACATTTTTTTATGCTCCTTTTAAATGTTATTTGATGATGTTAAATGACAGCTATTAAAGTAATGGCGAGTCATTGGTGTTTTTGAATGTACTTAGCTATTTTTAATAATATATACCTTATTTTATGTACATATTCTCTATTTATAACAAAATGGTGGCCTCTGAGTTTATTAAATATGCTCCATTTTTACTGTCATTTGGTGATGTTAATAGCGTATTATATGTGATTTTGCATGAATTGATGCTATAAACATGCGTGCATGTCATAATTAGATTTTTATATTAATTATTAATTATATAAATTAATATTTTCATATTAACTTTTTTTAAAGGTGACACGATAAGAAGAAAAATAAGATAAAAATACGGATGTAGTGCATAAGCTGATTAATTCATTCAATACTGATACATCTGGACAATTCAAAGAAACAGAGTGGAACAAGTGCTTTATCTGTCAAGAAGACAAGTCTGAAGTTCTTCGGTGTCCAGCAGACAGTAAAGCAGTTAGCGTGAAGAAAAGGTAACTGTTATAAGACAATTTCTGATTTACTTGTGGGGTTTAGTATTTCAGTGTGTTTATGAAGGATAATGAATCCGGAACGTCTCGATGATGCAGAAATGATCGAGGCAACATTGGTACAACATAAAGCACAGTTTCACGAATCATGTAGATTACAGTTCAATAAGACAAAACTTCAAAGAGCTCGGAAATGGAAGATAGAACCTGCGGATAATGCAAATAGTTCTACGAAATTCACCACCAGAATGTTTTGGTTAATATTTCAGTGAATTCAAAAACAAATTTTTTGTGTGTGACCAGCCTGGTCAAGCTGGAAGTTCATTATGTACTGCATCTACATTAGGCCTGGATGTGTTCCTCACTGTGTCCTTAAACTGGAGGACAGGCTTTCGCTTGCGAAACTGAGTGTCGGTTATCTTATTGCATTAAATTCCTTGTATTATGTTTGATGCCTCCTATCATTATATAACAGAGCAAGAGACAAAAGAACATACAAGAAACTGAAATAGAACAATCTAACCATGGTATTGCATTTGCCGAACTTGTATAATACATCGAAGATGCTTGTAGTGACAATGAAATCGCACTCATATTTAAACTTGTTGATCTATGCAAACTGTACAGCATGAGGATGAAACAACAAGGTAGTGATCTTTCAGGGCGCATACATTCCACAAAACTAAAAAACAGAGTACTTGCATATTTTCCTCACTTGGAAGCACATAAGCAAGGTCGATATATGATGTTATTATTTAATAATGATGTTGGATTAGCTATGAAGAAAGCATGTGAATACGATGCAGATACTATAGTGACGCTATTCATCTTGCCAAAGCAGCAAGTATAGTTAGAAGAGACATTTTTTTAAATGAAAAACCTCTTCAATGGATTTGGAGAAACCTGTCAGGAAGATTCCGTACCAGCATCTTTGTTAGTTGTAAAGCACAGTCAAGTTTTTTTAACCCCAACCAATCCTTACTGTTGCACAGTTACTAATGTATAACAGTTTGGTGAGACGTCGGGAGAGTCATTTTGGAACAGTCTACAAGCACAATCGAGAACAAGAAACACATTTGCCTATATACTTAGGTATTTTAATTCATAAAAAGAACTCACAAGCGTGAACTAGTTGAAGATCTTTACGAGCTCGGATTTAGCATATCATAAGACCGAGTGCTAGACGTTTCATCAGAACTTGGAAATGAAATATGTCATCTGTATCACATGGAAAATGCTGTCGTTCCTCTTCAGTTAAAAAGAGGGCTTTTCACAACTAGTACGGTTGATAATATTGACCACAATCCAAGTTCTACTACGGCTCATGATTCTTTCCATGGTACAGGAATATCCCTATTTCAACATCCAAATGGTAATTTTAGAGGAACCTATCGAAATAAAACTTCAAGTACTTTTGAAGAACAAGCAACTAAACATCTTACTGAAAGCTACACAAGTGTTACCCCTGTACCTGCTATTAGAAATCTTCGTTGACTACCAAGTTTAGTGCAATAACATCACCGGCACTCAGTTTCGCAAGCAAAGGCCGGTTCTTCATTTTAAGGGCACAGTGAGTAACACATACAGGCCTAATGTACAATAGATGCAGTACGTAATGAACTTCCAGCTGGAGCAGGCAGGTCACGCAAAAATTGCTTTTGAATTCACTGAACTATTTACCACAACATTCTGGCGGGAGAATTTCGTAGTACTATTTGCATTATACGCAGGTTCTATTTTCTATTTCTGAGCTCTTTGAAGTTTTGTTTTATTGAACTGAAATCTACATGATTCGTGAAACTGAGCTTTATGTTGTACCAATGTTGCCTCGACAACTTCCTGCATCATCGAGACGTTCCAGATTTATTGTCCTTGGTAAACAACCTGGAATACTAAACCCCACAAGTAAATCAGAAATTGTCTTATAACCAGTTCCCTTTTCTTCACGCTTACTGCTAGAAAGCTCAGTTGTATTTTTTATGTAATAAATTATAATCACATTAATTGTGTTATTTTGTATTTATGTCTCAATTTTTAAAAAAGTAGTTGAAAAATCACTATAACTAACAGGGTGTTAAGATTTGAATCACTTGATTTAAACCAACGATTAAAATCTTGATTTTAATCAAATGATTTTTTAAGCAAAAATAATTGTTTTAAATCACAACCAATCTTACATTTTTATAACTAAGTAAATACACCCTAGGAAAATCACAGAACTCGTCAAATGCTTTAAACTTTCTGCACTCGTGGTGATTTCAGCACTAATGGTTACTTGCAGTACTGATTAGCTTTTGAAAAAATGTTTGGCACTGGACACTTGCAAATAATCTGAGGTGTATATGGACTAAGTTATCTGTTGAACGTTGAGTCGGGGATTCTGCCAAACAATAAAGTAAAAAACAAGTTGACGTCTGACAGTTTTGACAATGTTCATGCATAATTTTATAATATGTTACGAACAATAAACCATTCATTCATTCAAGTGTGAGAAGCATGAGAAAATATTGTACATTAATGTTATACTTAAAAAGTCTTTAGCTATTTATATTGTCCTCCATGACCAGTAGGCCTACTTCTAAATCTCAAGACAGCCAAAGAAAAACCCCGGGCTGCATCTATGAACATCTTTCATTTTGCAAAATGCACCCTGAAACAGTCGCCTGCCACTTTAAGAGCAGTGACCCATAACAAATATTTATCTAATTAAACTATAATTTAGGTCTGCCACTTACAGTGACTGATAAATTTGTTATGATGACGTAATATACTCAAGAAAAACTATGTAGGATGTCAATTTGTATTTTAACGCTAAGCAAATGTTTTATATTTTGCTTTTATTTTGAAAATTCCTTTTTTTAAAGTATTACCATGTAACAGACTATGATTTTTAGGAAAATAAATATTAATTTATCGTGTCACAAATTCTGATTGTTTACTTAAAATAAATATAAGTTTACACATCCATGTAAAAAACTCAATTTTTTAATTAACAAATTTATTTATAATTATTATAAAAACAGTGTATATTATAAAAACAGTGCCCACAGAAGTTTAAATAAAAAAATCTGATTTAAATAAATAAATCAGATTACTTGATTTTTTTTAAATCATGATTGTTTTACACCCTGATAACTAAGCCACAGTCAATTAAAGGGGTAACAAGTAGTTTAGGCCCACTAGTGGGATTTTTCTTTGGCTGTCTTGACGTTTAGAAGTAGGCCTACTTATCATGGACCAATACAATAGTTAAAAACTTTTTTAAAGAATAACATTAAATGTACAGTATTTTCCCATGCTTCCCACACTTGAATGAATTAATGAATGCGTTATTGTTCGCAACATATTATAAAATTATACATGAACATTGTCGAAACTTTCCAATAAATGTCAACTTGTTTTTTACTTTATTGTTTGGCATAATCCCTGACTCAACACTCGACAGATAACTTAGTCATACACACCTCAGATTATTTGCGAGTGTCCAGTGCCAAACATTTTTTCAAAAGCTGATCAGTACTGGGTGTAGCCATTAGTGCTGAAATCATGAGTACAGAAAGTTTAAAGCATTTGACAAGTTTTCCTAGGGAGCATTTACTTAGTTATAAAAATGTAATATTAGAGAGTTGTGATTTAAATCCATGATTTAAAAAAAAAAAATGATTAAAATCATAATTTTTCCGCCAGTCCTTACCATCTACCAGTATTTGACCCTTTCAGCATATTTCTCATTAAAACAAGCAACTATTTTATTGCACAATTAATTAAATTTATAATCTTATAGTCAATGGACTTCTGAAAAAATGGCATCAAATATAAATTTCACTAATTTGTATTTTTATTGAAAAAAATAAAAACAGTCAGGTGTGTCAAATCATCTGGCACCTGACTTGTTCAGAAAGTGATGTATCAATCTTAATTCATCTTAATTCTGTTTCTTGTTTCGAACTAAAATTTGACACAAAGAAATAAATATCTCTAATTTTTATATACATGTTAATGTTTCCAACCTAAATTACACAGTTCAGTCACATTAATGTGACCACCTGTCAAAAGCCAGAATAACCACCTTTGGCAGAGCGGACCGCTGCGAGACGTGCAGGAAGAGAGTCAATTAGGTTTCTGATGATGAGTGCACCCAGTGAATGCCAGGAAAACATTCCCCAAACCATAATGCTCCCTCCTCCAGCCTGGATCCTTCCGGCAATTGATGCAGGGTGTTTGCTTTCAGACGTTTCACGCCGTATACGCCAACGTCCATCTGTCCGATGGAGCATAAAACGTGATTCATCGGAAAAAGCCAACTGTCGCCACTCTGTGGACGTCAAGTTGCGGTACTGGCGTGCAAATTCCAGCCTTCGTCGACGATGAACAGCAGTCAGCATAGGTGCATTAACCAGGCGTCTGCTGCGGAGGCCCATGTGCAGCAACGTTCGCTGAAAAGTTGTTGAGGATACACTCTTGGTAGCCCCTTGGTTCATCTGGGTGACCAGTTGCTCAACAGTTGCACGTCTATTCGCCCGAACGCATCTCCGTAGCCTTTGTTCGCCTCTGTCATCTATAGCCCGTGGTGCACCACATGTGACACGCCGCTGATTTTGGATAGTGCCATTTTGCCATGCACAGTATACTTTTACCTCGGCGGCACGTGAACAGTTCACAAAATTAACCGTTTCCGAAATGCTTAAACCCTTGGCCCGAAAGCCAATAATCATGCCCTTCTGGACGTCGGATAAATCGCTACGTTTCTGCATTACGCCAACGATTGAAATGCTTTCCGATGCCCTAGGACATCCTTTATATACACTCCACTGCAATGTGCTGCCACCTGCCTTTTGTGATTTTTTATTTCACGTTGACGTCGAAAGTAGGTGGTGGTCACATTAATGTGACTGGACTGTGTAATTTTAAATTAGAAACATAGTAGTCAATTCTTTAATTATAATGGCTACACCAAGCTTAGAGGGAACTGGGTCAATTACTGCATATTATAAAAGATTGCAAAAGCCAGTTGTAACTTATTAGAATATAGTATATACTGGAAAGAGTAATACAAACACACATGACGTAAATCAAAATGCCAGGAAGAGTAATGTATAAACATTCCTGATTAACAGCACTCATAACATAAACTCTTAAAGGAAGTATGCAACAGTTTGATTCAAAATTATAAACTAAAGGGGTGACTGATTTTATTAGCTAAAAAAACACAAGTGGGAAGTAAAGTTTTTGAGGCATCTGTCAGTTAGCTCAGGGGTTCCCAAAGTGTGTGCCGCAGTACCCTGGGGTGCCACGTAGAGAGATGAGGGGTGCTGCGAAGCGCCGGTAACCTCCAATCTAAGCTATTTCTAAGCAACAGAAAAAGGGTTCAGGTCACTCACCAAAAATCGGTTCACTCCCCAACCAAGAGCATGATGAAGGTAATTTTATTTGTTTTATTTATATTTTCAGCAACCTATGTTTTCTTATTAAGTAAAATTAAAGTGTTTGTGTACGAATTTTAAATACTAGTTGTATTAATTATGTTTATGTTCTTACTTCTCTAATTTATTTTTCAAAGTGGTACAAATATGAAATATATATGTAATAATATGCCACAGATAAATATTACATGACGTCAGGGTGCCATGAGAAAATTATAATTCTCTTAAGGGTGCCACCACTTGGATAAGTTTGGGAACCTCTGTGTTAGCTTATTCTTCTGGTGTGCAATAGAGATTAAAGAGTAGAAAAAATATATATATACATTTTCACACACAGACATAAAAATGTCAACAGGAAAAAAGAAAGATCCAATATGAATTAAAACTAAGTGAAAATCAATTTATTATTGCTGCTCGGCAGTTTTATAATCAGAATTTACTATAGTATGATTATTTCTGTCCTCTATTCTACTTCTCAGACTATAGTTTAGGTCTGTCACTTACACTTACTGATAAATTTGTTAACATGATGATGTAATTTTCTCAAGAAAAAACTATGTAGGATATCAACTTGTGTTTTAAAGTTAAACAAATAAATGTTAAGTAAATATTGATTTACCATGTCACAAATTATGATTGTTTACTTAAAATAAATATTGGTTTACATGTCATGTCACAAACTCAATTTTTTATTTATCAAATTTATGTATAATTATTATAAAATATATTTTATAATAATATATTTTTATGTATAAATACATTTAAAAGCACAATCACTTAAGGCCCCGTTCACATGAGGCGTTTCAACGCGCGTTTGGCGAGGCTAGCAAGGTCCCGCCGTTAAATGATGTTTATTTATTCCTCTAATTCAAGTATCTATCTTTGCGACCTTGGAGCAGGACCCTGATAGCCTCTCCAACGCGCGTTTTACGCGCCTTATGTGAAAGGGGCCTTAAGAACCAGTGGCGCGACACCGACAAGCGTCTGCGAGAAGAAGGAAAACTGGAAAACAAACTCGATCAGAAAGTAAAGCCAGGTGGAAATGATTCAACCAGGAAAGAGTGATCTGAACAAAACTCACAGAAAAGGAGCAAAGAAAAAGATGTAGAATTCCGAACTATGCCCCCCCCCCCCACACACACACTTAAATCCTAAAATAAATAAATTTAGCACTATTTTAATAAATTAAAAATATGCTGAAAATATGCAAACATCAACAAATGCCTCTCTGCTAATGCGAGCATTACGAAATTAACGAACGATCATTGCCAAATGGAGGATTAAGAGCATTTAAAAGCACAATCACTTTTAAGAACCAGGGGTGCTACATCGACAACAAAACATCGATATTTAATATTAAAACATCGTTGTTAATAATATATCGCCCAAAAAACATCGATGTTTTTAAATATCAGTGTATTTAAACTTTTTTGTTTCCATTTTTTAAAACTGGTTTAGTAACCTCTAACATTAATGTTAGCCCAGGGAGGAGATTTAATATGTCAGTTAAGAATAATTTACAAATATTTTATTTTCCAATTTAATTCGGTGTTTTTATAAAACATCGAAGTTTTAAAAACATCGACATCGATGTCGCATCCCTACTAAGAAAATGGCGGAAGATAGTAATACAACGTAAACATCAAGTTTCTATCGAGACTAAACACAAGAATATCTTAACAGGATTTTTTAGCTGAGCCATTTTTTAATGTGACGATATAAAACTAACGAATAAGCGTCGCAAAATAACGGATAATGAGTATTTAGGAGAAGCATGATAAAAAAAATAACTAAGCTCGATCACTGAAATAAAGTGCTAGCATATAACAATTCAATGTAAGCATCGAGGAGAAATCAAAACGAAACACAAAAATGGCCGAACAGAATTTTATAAAATATTTCAAAATAAGTTATTGAACTATGTACACAAATCGAAAGAAAACTGTTGCTAGTAATTTTACTCTGAAAATGTTTTAACTGCACAGCTAATGTGTAAAACTGTGGTATATGGTGCTCAACTGCGCCATTTCTTACTGCAACGATGCGAAATTAACGAACATTTAAAACTAACGGATTGCCGAGTAGCACTTAATAATTAAAAATCTCCATCACTGAAATAAAATCATAGAAAAAACAGTGTGTATTTCATTGATTTTATATTATATTATAAGTGGCGGGTATGTAGGTATTTGAATTAACGTCGCACTGGAGCAACAAAACGTACTACGTATTATAAGAATCGTAAAGATAGCTAGTTACATTTTTACAAAATGAGAAACAAAAACGTTACACAAAAATTAATAAACTGACGGATAATACATCAGGCAAAGAGGTTGAATATCACTGTTTAAAATTATATGTACATTACTCCTCTAAAGAACGCGCTGTCACAATTAAAAGAATACAAGTTCTCAGCAGAAATTTCAAATAAACAAAACCATTAGATTTATTCGAAAAAAATAATGCAATTAAAATCGTTACATTTTTTAGACAAACTTGTGAAACTATTTCTACATGCAGACACCGTTTCAGGAACGGTTCGGTTCAATTTAAAATGGCGTTTTCTGTGTTTGGACAAGAAAATAAATTGATTAAAGGTTCTTAGAAACGATTACTTTTCGGACAAAGTATTACAATTTTCTTATAACCTTTCAACTAAAAGTTTTAAAAAACTCTTACCGCAGTCAACTGTATCGAAGTTATTGGCAGGAAGAAATGTCAGCAACCGGTTATTAATGTTTGGATTGAAGAGTGATCTAGCACGCATCAACGCAACGTAATCGACTGAAGTATTTCCTCAAATGAGGAATCAGAATAGGATGGCTCAATCAGAAAACAGTGACGTGATTTGGACAATTCGAAAGTTCCATGGGGGTTGAGGGTAACTGTATGGCGCCTGTCAGACCAGACAATCCTTCTTCGGAAGCGTAGGGAATGTCTGCAATAAGTCTGGAGTCCGAATTGGAAAAGTTTTTA
The DNA here is from genome assembly GCA_947359465.1 of Metellina segmentata. Lineage (NCBI taxonomy): Eukaryota > Metazoa > Arthropoda > Arachnida > Araneae > Tetragnathidae > Metellina > Metellina segmentata. Next base: position 34,133,065 of record OX375872.1, read on the forward strand.
TGCATCCTGGTGAAACTATTTCTGCATAGGTGAATAATACTGCCAATCGAGAAAAAATTTAATGCAGCTTTGACAGATGTTTCCGGTCTCGCTTTTCGCTCGTTTTATTGTAGCGTGTTGTGGATGGTACCTCGCGATTATTTGAATTTTTAGCACATATATTGGGTTGATATATAACTAAAGTGACCATTTTTTTTTTCTTCCTCAAAACGGGACATCTACTAATTTTTAGGTAATAATATGAGTATTCAAGAAAACACATATTTCTTTATAAATAAAAAGAACAGGAATGTGTGAACACGTGAAAATAAATAATTTATGTTGTCTTATATTTTCTGAAGAACAAATTTGCTCAAGTATATATGGTGTTGATTTTAAATAAGAATTAAATTCTTGGCAGGATTTCTTAAAATTTACTTCTGTATTTTATAAACGGGTACTTCGTTTATAAGTTAACATTAAAAGTGCACTTACGTTTAGGTATTGTTGAAATGAAGGTTTGACGTACAAGAAATTTAAATTGACAATAATAACACACGTCGATAAAAAACAATAATCAATCGTCAAAAAAGATGCACGAGCTGTCTACTAGTGTCTACTAGGGATGCGACATCGTTTTTAACATCGATGTTTATACTTGTCGATGTTTTTACGTTGTCGATGTTTTATTTTTAAATGAAAAAAGTACAGTTAAAAAATTTAAAAAGTAACCAAGAAGCATAATTTTCATAATCAGCAAATTGTACATACTTTTAGACCAAAGTGGCCAAGGGTGAAGAGTCTGAAAAGTAGGGATGCGACATCGATGTCGATGTTTTCAAAACATTGATGTTTTATAACAAAACGTCAAAGTATTGGAGCCGATGTCGCATCCCTAATTGCTAAACCAGTTTTAAGAAATGGGGATGAAGTTTAAATACACTGAATTTTAAAAACATCGATGATTTGGGGTCGATGTATTATCAACATCGATGTTTTGCTGTCGATGTCGCATCAATAGTTGCTAAACCAATTTTAAGAAATGGGGAAAAAAGTTTAAATACACTGAATTTTAAAAACATCGATGGTTTTGGTGCGATGCATTATTAACATCGATGTTTTAATTTTTTACATCGAAGTTTCAAAACATCGATGTTTTGCAAATGATGTAGCATCACTAGTTGCTACATCCGTTTAAAGAACGGGGGGGGGGAGTTTAAATACACTGAATTTTTAAAAAATCGATGTTTTGCTGTCGATGTAGCATTATTTGTTGCTAAATCAGTTTTAATAAATGGGGGGGGGGGAGTTTAAATACACAGAATTTTAAAAACATCGATGTTTTGGGGGCGATGTATTACCAACATCGATGTTTCAATTTTGAACATCTATGTAACGAAATATATATTTGTTTCTTGCTTTTTTTCTTTAGCTTTGGCTCAATGGCCTCTATTCTTTAATCCAATTTGTTATCTTTCTATCGTTAAAGATAAGAGTAAAAATTTCAACGGATTTGAAATCTGTGGAAAATTTTACACCAGATCCATATTTCAGGCAGACCGAATTTTGTGCGAAGCTCGAATTTTAAAATTTAATGTTGAAGTTATTGGCTAATAATTATAATATAATTGTATCATGTTGGGTGAAGGTGGGACTCATTCTTAAAATTATTATTTTATCTTTTTGAAGTTTTCAGTATCAGTAAGGACGCTGAAAGAACTGTCACGGAAAACGCCGTGCTGGCCTGCTAGCTAAAGATATAAAATACATTGTGGACGATAGCTCAGTAATTATAACTCTAAACAACTCTCTCTTCAGTGGACTGTAAGTTTATTTATCAAACACTCACGCAAGACCGCGCTCGCCGCCATCTTGCTACAGTCTGACACACAGTCTGAGAACTCTACTCACTTCAGTTCTTATATCAGGACGGGACATAACAGCCCCTGTTGAATGATTTTCATTCAAATTTACATGACAGTAATAACATATTACATACAATTGACAGTAGCAGTTGATACAGTATAACAAATAATGGAACACATACAAAATACAATTAGAAAGATGTATTAATACAACCATTACTCTATGGGTAAAAGACAACTTTTTTATATTGGCCTTTTGAATACTCCTCTTTGTGTTTTAACACTAACTACTCTTACTTTCCCATCATTACCTGGGTATAACTTTATTATTCGACCTAAAGGCCAATTGCAAATTGCAGTATTATCCTCTTTAGTAACTACTAAATCATTTATCTTAAAATGGTCTTTCTCAAATACCCATTTTGTTCTTTGCTGTAAAGCAGGCCTCGAAATAGATTTTTTAATACAGGTGCACCTACGTTTTTAAATTAGGTGCACAGGTTATATTTTAGGTGCACATTAAAAAACATAACATAAGAGCATTGATATAATGTAAACTACTTTATTAGTTGGGTATGTTTAGATAGGTTAGTAGTAGATAGCAAATGAAAATATTTAAACATCTCTAAATTCTCCGGAGCACGGCTGTCGCGACAGTTGCTTCAACAGAGCCAGCTGGAAAATGTTTCGATCATCGGAAAGTTCTGGTGGCAGTGACACAAGTAAACCTTCCTCCTGTATAAACCAAGTACGTCCCAGCGATTTTGTTTTCGCATAGTGTGTGTATTTAGGAATTTAACTTACGTTCCTTCAGAGCGAGAGAGGTCGATACTAATATTTTGTTCAAGCATCAAAATTACACAAAACGTTCCCTCCCCTTTTTTAACGTTAGGTGCACAATTTTATTTTCATGTGCACAGTGCACCTGTGCACCCGGATATTTCGAGCCCTGATGTAAAGAACTCAAATAATTATGTGACCATTTTCTCCCAATTAGATTAACTAATTTTGTAGTTCTCTGCCATAGTTTTATCTTATTATCATGAATATTAGTTACAACAGGTCCAACTATACAGTTAATTGTTCTGCCAATTAGAAAGTGGCCAGGAGTCAAAGCGTTCAAATCATCTGCATCGGATGAAAAAGGCACAAGAGGACGTGAATTTAGAATACTCTCAATTTGAGTTATTACAGTCAAAAAGCCCTCGTACGTTAATTTGGCATTTCCCACAACTCTCTTAAGATGGTATTTGAAGGATTTGACTCCTGCTTCCCAGAGGCCTCCAAAATTTGGAGCTCTGGGTGGAATAAACTTCCAATTCATACCTTCACTACTCAAGTATCCAGACAAATCATTGTCAGGAGTTCTAACTAAATCATGTAATCCTTTAAGTTCCTTATTAGTACCTATGAAATTTTTTGCATTATCTGAAAAAATACAAGCACTTTTGCCTCTCATTGCAAAAATTCTCTTTAAGGTTTCTATAAATGCTTGTGAAGTTAAATCAGTAACTATCTCTAAATGAATAGTACGCGTAGCAAAACAAATGAATATAGCAATATATACTTTATGATAAATTCCTTTTTTTCTTTGGTACTTATATTTTATAAAAAATGAACCTTAAAAATCTATACATGAACAATTGAAGGGATAGTTTTCAGTTACTCTTTCTTTTGGCAGATTACCCATGAATTGTTGACATGGGATGGGTTTTAACTTACAGCAAGTCACACAATTGTGAACTATTTTTATACAAATGTCTCGACCATTTAGTGGCCAGAATTTTAACCTTAATTGAAAAAGTAGAGCCTGAGGTCCCAAATGTAAATTTTGTTGATCTGATTTTAGCTACTTCCAATTCCTTTTCGATCTTTTTGACTTCATTATTTGATCTTTCTAGCTTCATTTTCTCAAGATTAGTTTGTGCCCGTGGTATTGGTTTGCTCTAGTGGCAGACGCAGTGGCTAGTAATCCATAAAATGCTCCTCTCGATCCGACCAGATGGACGATAGCTCAGTAATTATAACTCAAAACAACTCTCTCTTCAGTGGACTGTAAGTTTTATTTATCACACACATTCACGAAAGACCGCGCTCGCCGCCATCTTGCTACAGTCTGACACACCCAAGACTTTTACTCACTTCAGTTCTTAAATCAGGACGGAACACATAGAACATAGATGGAACATAAAGTATAATACATATAAAGCATGTAATACGCGTCTCACTTTTTTGGTTACCCAATATAAAAATATTGAGGAGACCCACAATTTCAATCAGATAAACATATGCATGTCTAGGGTTAAGTAGGTAATTGAATTTAACATCGCACTGAAGCAACACAACGGGCTATTGGCGACGATCCGGGATCAATCCCAAATAGAAATATCCGTCCGCAAGACAGATAGGAAAGTCTTGAGCTCGATCCTGCGCTATGCTCGCAAAAACACACTGGTTTCCACGCCGAGCAATGTGCACGTTAAATCTGTAGGTCTGTAAGAGGATGTTTTGCATGCCGTCCCTTTAAGGCTGGTTTACGTTTGCATACGAATCCACTTTCCGTATTCGGATCAGTCTAATCACTAAACGACACGAAGGAAGTGATTAAACCTCTAAATCATTCCCGTTCTCGTTGCTCAATGGTTCGACTGATCCGAAAACGGAGAGTGGATTCGAAGAGACCTGAAGGTGAAAATCATGAAATTTTGTAAGTGGCCAGTGGCTACTGAACTTGTTTCATTCATTGGCCACAAAACTAAACTTCCACTAACTAAACTAAACACCCACTAACTAATCTAATGTTTTTAAGACTGCACCAAAATTTTTCAGTCTCCACTTTCAAACTTTCAGTCGTGGCGAGTGGCGACCGTTAATTTTCACCTTTAAGAGACACAAGTATAAATGAGCATTTAGACCAATGCTTCCCAACCGATGTTGGAATCGATGAAATAAAGGAAATTGAAAAAGTTCCGGTTTCAAATAATACGATTAGCAGGCCCGCGCATGGAAGACATATTAGTTAGCATAGAAGGAACAATAATCCAAAAAAATTTTGAAGTTAAGAAATTTTTCCTGTATGTTGATGAATCAATAGATGTTAGCAACTGTTGTCAGCTAATACTTCTTCAAATTCCTAGCGTATGTGTGAGAGAGAGAAGGGGTTGACATTATTTACTCTGCAAAGAACTTCAAAAACAAACAACTGGGCGAAAATCTTTAAAGTGATCAATGAATACTTTGATGCATACAAACAAAAGTTCATGGAAAAATTGCGTAAGTTTATGTATTGATCGATACAATGAGAGGAAGGCTCTGAGGCTTTGTGTTCGAAGTTCGGTCTGTAAACCACGATGTTCAAATAATGCACTGCTTTCTTCATAGACAAGTTCTCATGTCAACTATTTTTTTTACCTCCAGAATTAAAGTCCGCACTTAGGACATTATAAAAATAGTGAATGTGATCAAAAGTAGACCACTTCAATCGAGTCTTTTTTTCAATTTGATGTGAAGAAATGGGATCAGAGCATCAATGTTTGTTGTTCCATACTGAAGTTCTTGTCGAGAGGGAAAGTTCTGTCCAGAGTTCATGAGTTGAAAGAGGAATTAAAAGTATTTTTGAGAACTCTCAGTATTCATCAAAGTTGGAAGACAATTACAAGTTGCGAAAAAATGGCCTACTTAGCTGACATATTTGAATACCTAAATTTACTTAATCGAAAAATGCAAGGAACGCTTGAAAATATATTAACTTGCACTGACGAAACTAATTAAAAACAAAGTTCAACTTTGTAAAGATGAAGTGAAAAATGGTTTATTTGAAATGTTTAGTCGGTGTTGTAGTATGAATCGTAAAAAAGAACTACTGGAATTTGTAGATCAACACCTATACAATGCATGCTTTAGAGAATGCTTCATCACTACTTTGAATTAACAGAGCCAAATAAACTTAACTGGGTTCCAAATCCATTTGCATCTTCATTAGATCACATGGCATTCGATTTATCAGTGAAAGAAAAAGATGAGTTACTAGACTTATTAATAAATGATGACCCTTTGAAGTCGAGTTTAAGGATGTTCTATTATCTTAATTCTGGGAAACTGCAAAAGCTATAAACATTATTTTGCCATTTTCTACAGCATATATGTGTGTGAACACAGTTTTTCTTCTATGCTCAATATCAACAATTTAAAGAGATCATCATTGAAAAGTCTTGATCATGAATTGCGTAAGCTCTTTCGACCATTGACCCAAATATAAAAAAGTTGTGTTCACAGAGACAAGCCCAAGTATCTCACTGAAATAAGAAGGCCGTATATGTAATAACTGGCAAAAGAAAATGTTGTAGATATTTATATTAATACTTTTTTTAAATGTTTGTTTTGTCGTTAAATTATTATTAGCACATTTATACATAGTCAGTAATTCTTTTGTGTGTAATTAATTTTACTTTTGTATTTTCACATCATAATTTTATAAAACTAGGGGGCACCGCTCACTGCTCACCTCACTTGCTTACTCACATTAGAAATTTCGCTCTTTCAACTTTGACACTAAAAACCCTAGACTAATAGCGTATCGTAAAAAGATCTTCATCGTCCCTTTCCCTGTACAATTTTGAACAAACCATGGCAATTTTGTAATTTTCTGATCCGTACTTTCTCGGGATACCGTCTAAGAATCGAGCGAAAAAAGCAAGTTTTCAATACTACGGCGGCGGTAACTTTTTTTAATATATAGATAAGTGTTCTAAAAATTTTATCACAGTTTCACTCAATCAATTATCGCAGTTTAGTTCATAGATGCGATATAAAAACTTTATCAAATATCAAACACTGAGATGTATGGATGAGGATAATCATTCCATTTGTTTCGTTTATTTCGTGCTTATGACTGCATAAGAAGACTTATCTGAAACGAATGTCTAGCTGGAATGTTTATGTATTATAATGTAAAAATATGTTGAGGGAAGATTTTATTAATTGAATCCCTAGAGAGAGAGCACGAAATAGAAGAAATAAATCATGTTCATAAAAAATCAAAATCATAAAAATCATCCTCATAAAAATGTTCCTTTATAGTGTGTCGTGAAATTATTTATTCTTGTGCAGTGTGCCATGACATGAAAAAGGTTGGGAAGAACTACAGTTAGACATTAGAGCTCGGGGCCGCCGCCCCTGGCCACGCCTCTGAGTTGATCCGTAAGGATGCCCTAAGATAGGCTTCAAAAAACAGATTTTGCATTTCCAGTGAAACCCCTTGGTGGTTGTCTCTTTGAACAATCTCGTCATTAACAAAGCTGAGCAGATCTTGATGGACGAGATATTTCGTCATTAGAGAAAAAGTGACCAGATCATCTTGATCTCGCCATCATTGAAAAATCGGCATGGTCTTGGTGACGAGATATCTCGTCATTGGTCCCATCTTGATGGACGAAGTATCTCGTCGAAACCACTTGGAGGGTAAAGTGATGTTATGACAAAAATAATTACTTAAAATAATAATGGTTATCTCTTTGGAGCCCCTCTTTGAGGGCGTTATATTTTGGGTCCTGCTCCTTGGATTTGATATCCAGTTGGTTGTTTGGAACCTGCGTAATATCTAACCAGAGTTCCTTTGATTCCGTCACATCAGGCTCTATAGCAATTCAACACGACGATAGAGTGAAAGATAGAAGATAGAGTGAAAATTTCAACGGATTTGAAATCTGCTGAAAACCTTACACCAGATCGATAATTAAATAATAAATCTGTTTTTGGTATCGATGTGGTGGGAATTTTACGCTGATTTGAAATCGGTTGAAATTTTCACTCTATCTTCAATGATCGAAAGATAGAAACTTGAATTGGAGGAAAAAAAAACATAATTTAATGCTTACGAAAAGTGGACCTTGAAAGCCTCGCCAAACGAGTGTAGAAAATCCTCATGTGAACATGGCCTTACTCCTCGTGCCATTGGAAGTAGACATCAGTAACAATCTTCTAGACATGCATCCTATGAGGTAACAGGACTCAGGAAACCATGAGAAGAAACAAGATCTTTTATTTTACACATCTTGCAAAACGTCATCATCTCATCTAATGACCGAGCTTTCTTTTCGAACATAACGCCCATCAGCAATAAGATCAGAGGCGATGCATGATTCATCCCTACGGAAGCAATAAATAATAAACCGAGAAGGATGCTAAGTTGCATAACCGCCTGGGCCTATACTTCTTTCGGAGAAGCTCATTGCAGCGCTGCAATGTGCGACTTTTTGCTACAATTATTCAACCTCGGTGAAATGTTATGAAGCAAAAAATCGTCACAAAAGCTGCGCATTTCAAAATTCAGACTACTGTTTTTGAAAATTCACCAGAGATCAACGAAAATCCTCCCAGTGCGAAATTTTCAACTATCTACCTACTTGAAAATTTATTTTTTGCCTTGTTCCGTTTTGGTCCTAACACTCTAGAATAAGGACTTGGGCAGTGTTCGCTAAAGTGGTTGATATCGACCACAGGGATCAATAGCATTTTTCGGAGTCGATTGGTAATGGTAATGGTACGACGTACTAGAGCAACACAGCGGGGTATTGACGACGGTCCGGGATCGGTTCCTTAAGATTCGAGGACAACACCTCGTAATTTTGAACCACGGTCAGATGACGAAGCAACACCTGAGCTGGCACCCCATTCTCCAAACTTCCACACCAACCCAACGTGAGGACTTTCGGCCACGACAGATTTAAGGGGCACCAGCCGCCTCTATACGCTTACAAACATCCATGCCCGGATTCGAACCAGGAACCTTCCGATCCAGAGGCTAACACCTTAACCACTGACCGGTTGGTCGGCCGGAGTCGATTGGAGGTCGATAGAAAAATATAAGCCAAAAATATCCGAACCTTTATGAAGTGGTACTCCCCTTTTTGCTTACATTTCCAAGATCGTACATGGTTGGAACTGGTTTCAGCCATGTTAATTTACTTTTAACGAAACAAAGAAATAAGTTAGATATAGAATTTCCTGCCGATTTAAGGCTGGAACTTACTAATTTTGAACCCAACATTGCTGATCTTGTCCAAGAGTCCAGATGATTAAATTTGCTTGTTATATATTATTTTTCCCAGCTGTCAAATTTGTCATGTTGAGAGGGACTTCGAAAACAAAAACGTATAACCTGACGTTAGGTCAAATTTATAATATGCTAGCAGAATTACACCCGGCGTTGTGCTCTGGTTGAATTCATTATATGTTGATTGAAAAGTGATCAAACTAATCTATTTCTTTCGTAAAAGAATGGATCATTTAAGTAAAAGGAAAATCATTTTTAATATAATTTTAACTTCTCCATCGCTTCTACAATTTACTTCGAACGCAAATATGCATACATGATGTATCTATCCACATAATCCCTTCATATTCGTCGCACTTCTGCTGAAGGTTTTCTTCTAATTTGACAAGAGTTTCGGAGTGATTACGAATATCCTCGCGCATTCATTTTCAGTAAAAATGGAGAATTTTCGGTGGATAGTCTTGCACTCAGTTTTTCTATGAATGTTTTACATGTAGCATTCTTGCACCTGGTATGTGATATTTTCGAATTTTATCATCAATATGAGAGGATGGTAAACTAAATTTTTTACGGCATTCGTGACTAATTTAGTTTAAAGCACACAAACGTTTTTTATTCTTTGAAAATTTCCATTCAGCGGCATGTGGAATAACGGAGCTTTTGTTAGATATATAAAACAGAGTTGGGGTGGGGCGTATGTCTGTTCTCTATACAAATCTGCAATGTTTCCACCTTTATAATAAAAATAGGGTTTTTAAGTGGATTTCATCCACCAATAAAACTACACATTTATCTAACTTTTTCAACAATAGAAATTTCTGTCTGATGTAATGCAAAAACTATTCCTCTGCCTGCTCTTTATGTGGACAAGTTTCAATTGAAACACATATATTTTTAATAGTAGTGGGATGGGGTATGATTACAAAACCAGACTGTGTCTTAAAAATCTGTATGCATGAGGATCCATTGAATGTAACAGTGATGCAAATATCAACATTTCGGAGGAATATCTTTTCGCATGCTTACCTGCTAATAACAATGATATTTGCTCTTTTAATAATGTTTATGATCTCTCCATTTATTTAAATTTTTTTCAATGTAGAATTCAAAATTTTCTGAACTACTAATCCAACTATTTCCACATCAGATTCCAGAGGACAAGTTAAATGTTTGACTGAATCCAAAATCGCATTTAAAACATTAATATTTTTTATTTTTACTGACAGTGAGTCAACACTTTTAAGTTTCGTTACATCAATATTCCCCATGTAAATTGACACGTTATCTATCAACACAGAAAGCAAAATTTTAGGGACAGGATTGTATTCTATACTTAAACATAAGATGCAATTGCCTTTATTCACAACACTCCAAAAATCATATGTGTGCAGTAAATTAAGACGCATTTAAGTTCAACTGAACTGCAAAAATTCATTTTCTCATATATTTTTTCTTTTCGGTGTTACTTATTTCAATAGCTTTAACAACAAAAGCATACTCTATGTTTTTCCTTTTTTCTCTGTTTTCACTTTTGGATGAAAAATATGCAACACAATTTGACATCTGAGAAGGAAGCTCTGGGTTTTAATTTCGGAATTTTTAAATTTGCGAACAAAAGTTTTTCAGATTTTTCGTCAAACGCACACACATTAATTTTTTACAGAATATCTGACGGTTTTTAATGCATTTCACATACCTAAGGTTTGATAAATTTAAAAAATAAATTGAATTACTAACTTAATCATATAATCTTTATAAGTCAAATTACACACACATATATATATAAGCACTAAATATTTGCATAATATATTTTTAGACCTGAAAACTCTTTAAATAGCTTTAATGTAAAAAGATGATTTTCATCAGTTAATACATCTCTGCTCTAATCTAAATTTAGCACTTAAATTTTAAAAGTAGCGTATAATTTTCCACTAAAAACGTAGTTTAAACTGACGTAATACATATTGCGAGTAAATAAACTTTTTACGAGATAGTAACAGTACTGACAAGCATTTAACACTCTACCAAACTTTGTTACCATAACTTTATACAACTTAAACTTATACTGAAATGATGATTTTCTTACCTTGCTATGATTTGATGTCTCGAAGTCCGCACAGTGTATGTTTTTAATCCACAGGGATCTCATGGGTTTTTCCGTAGAAAAAGAAAAGACCGTCACTTTCGGTTCATTTCTATAGTTTCCCTTACATTTCAGTACAACACATATTCCTGGCATGGCGAATGAAAAACGTGTAATATCCACAACAAGGTCCAGCACTCACACAAAAATTGATGGCGTACTACCAATCCGTACCTCTCCGCAGACCCGAAGTAGGCCTAACCCCTGACCCTAAAAAACTGGTCAGTTTGCAACTTAGTACGCTCACAAGCGAACACTTATGGAACAGCCCCACAAAGGGGCGAGTTCAGGTAGACATCCACCAATCCTGTACCTGTTTTCCAGGTGGGAGGCTGAGTCACCTGGAAGGTAAGGAAAGCACATGCAGTCTTCTTGACCAATCAGTAGTCGACGCACCTGAAACTACACTAGTTGAATTTTGAAGTTGCTCTTCTATCTGTAGCTGTCATTGAGAGGAGCATTTTTTTGTCTTACTTGGTGTGGTATATTTCCTGTGTTTATATTAATGAGTGCTGTAAATCACTAATGCTTAGATTACTCGTTCCTGCGTTTATATTTATGGTTTCCTGTGTTTACATTACTGTTTCCGTGTTGTATTTTTATCAGTTCTTTGGTCTGATGCAATTCTTTTCAGGACAAGCAATGCACCAGCTGCCTTTGATTATTAACGATGTTCACAGAGATCAATCTGAATTTAATAGATGCTTGTCAGTACTTTGTGTTAGACTCTTATTCCATTATCACAAGACATAACACGGGTTTATAATTTCATTGATGCATTGAATTCCCGAATTGATACAGCTGTTGCGTAACCATGTTTTATTTTGGGAAGAGAGAGATACTCAAATTTTTTTAGAAGAGTTTTTGTGCGCAGGTAAGACTTTATCAGGTCTCTTTGAGACAGACTTTGTTACCAGATATGAACTTTAAAGGATTATTGTATGCATATTGTCTACGCTCGTCTATCTTTAGTTGACACCAAGGTCACCAAGAACAATAGCAACTTCCCCTCCTCAAATCTATTTAAGCCTGATTTGGGGTGGAATTGCTCCCTCAACTACGCAGTATTTCTACCCTTTTCGATCACTTGTTCATCTGCTCTCAGCGTCGTTGTACGTTTGGGTCTATTGTCGCTGCTATTACCTCCTTGTGAAATAAATCTATTTGTTTCAGTTTTCTAAAGTACTTGTCTGATTTTATGATACCTCAGTCGTCCTCACATCTATGCAATAAAAAGTGACATGTTCCTGCTGAGTTCTGGGCCGCGGTGCTCAGTTGGAAGAGCAACGGATTAGCAACCGCAGGATTCAAAGTTCGAAACCGGGATTAAATCCTTCAAACTACAATTTCGAAAGTATATATTTCAATAAAGTATTAGTATGTTGTGAATATTAAGTCTTTTAAGTGTCATTGAATGAAATGTCACACTGTAGCAACACCATGATAAATCCCGAGGTGAAAGATCCAAGATATCTCAATTTTGATCTACGGTCAGATGAATAGATCAACACCTGAGTGGCACCCCACTTTCCGATTTCTACACCACGCCAACATGAGGTCACTCCAGATTTAACGTTTACCAGCCCTCAGGTACATGACGATCTCTGGTTGGATCGTGTTTCGAACTCGCAATCCTCCCATTCCTACCGGGCTACCGCTGCCTTGAAAAAACGTCATTAAATTATGATTTTTTTTAATTTAGTCACTAAAGTAGTATTGCATTATGTAATGAGTATTAAGTCATTAAAATATTGCGTTACCAGATGAATATAAAGTCATTATAAATGAATGCTCGTCGAGGTTCGTCACAATATATTCAATACTGCTGACGTACTACTGATATTCGTAAATCGAAATTGGCTCTCCCGAATCCTTATCAATCAGCCTCAACTGGATTCTCCAAGATTTTCCATCAGCGGACTACGAGGCTGAACGCTTTCATTGGCCGTCGTAAAATCTGTTGTTGCTCAGGAGTCTCCGCCCGACATTCGATCGGGAGGAAGCTACAAATAAACTCGCTCGTAGCGGCTTTGAAAGACGCGAGCACTTGCGTGACAATCAAATAGAGGACCGCCTACATAGATAGGAAGCGAAGAACCGTCGACTCGTTTCGCTGAGCACCAATGAGTGATAAGTAGGGGAAAGCAAAACGGAGGAGGAGTTTCGGTTTCGCTTTCGCTATGTGTCTCGTACATTTAAGAAATCCCTTACGAAAAATTTCTCTAGTATACAAAAAAAAATTCTATACAATGTGGTCCACAGAACCCTACAGAAAAATAGTTATTTTTTCTTCAAGCTCTAGTAATTAACCTCTTTAATAAAACTAGCCACGGCGTTACCCGTCACAGTTATTTTCGTGGGGTCAGGTGTGTCCAATGCTCGCTAACCCATGGTGATTGCTACGAATTTCCATGTGGTTTGCTTCACAAACAAAAGATTAAAAGAAATAGCAATAAATCCAAACCTTGTTTGTGAAATCATAATGGAAGTCATCATACTGGAAATATTTTTTTTTTTCAAACAGTGTCTTATTGTGCACATGGAAGCTCAGATGCTACATCCACTAATAAAAAAAATTAAAATTCGGAGGCAAAAAATAAATAAATAAATAACAATCGATAAAATATGAAGCAAAAATTACGATTTTTTAAAGCAGGTCTGAACAAGACGCAGGTTTCTATTTTAACTTTCTTGATTTTCACAGCTAAAAAACAATCGGAGAATACGGACGACCATCCATTAAGCCTCAAAATGGTTTCTTAGTGTGATTGGTTGATGATGTTTGTCACGTCACTTCCTTCATCTGGTGTTTCATCTATTTCCATTATCTTAACTCTTCTCTTTGGGTTCTCTCTCTCTCTCTCTCTCTCTCTCTCTTTTGAGCCCCCTTCCAAGTGGTCCTTGTGCGGGTGCACCTGTTGCACCTGCCTAGTTACGGCACTGTATTTCTGTATACACTATTCTAATTCAAACAGTTTATCAATCGAACGAGGCTCTGGACATAGTATTTTGTTTGGCACGTCATGCACGCGCCATTTTCATAAACATCGATAACTTGCTCCAATCGGTTCTAAGAAACTTAAAACTACGAAGAGAAATTTCTTGCTTTCGTTGTCAAGAGTTACTTCAACGGAAAATCCACTCGGTTTACAAAAGAACGAGATCAAAAAGAGAACGGCTCGCCCACGCTTAGTCGTAGATCAAGGGGAAAGGGTATTTCTAAGTGGAAAAAGGATGAAGATATTTCCCCCCTACTGCTCATCAATTCGAGACGATAGTTAGGATCAAGGTTAACGGGCAGAATGGATTATTTTACGATTTCGGGCGCATGATTTGGCAGTTGTATGAGAAGTGGAACTTGTTGCGCAAACACGGCAGATGTTTCCTACTCAACACATGGCTATAAATCACCGAATAAAAGATTCCAAGGTTCAACGACTTTGCTCTGAGTGCCATGGCTACTGCAATGCTGCATTGCAATTACGGATGAAAAGAAATGAAACGAGAAAATTAAAAATGAAAGCTACTTCGCAAGTCCTTTCACGGCAAATTCCCTGAACCTGTGGTTTCCAAGCTTTTCAGTCAAAGGACCCCCTTGAAAACTAAACGTTTTCTCGGACCCCTTGAGATTTCAGTCAAGTGTAAAGCAAAACATGACCATTGTGATCACTATTTTTTACCTTTTTGGGGAGTAAATCGAATCGTTGGGTTTTTAATTAAATCGATTCGTTGGATAGACAGCGCCAAGTAACGGGCATCCACACAAGGAAAGTTATACCGACTCAGAAGACAGAAATACACCCAGGGAGAAATGGAACCGCCTACAACTCCCAGGCTGCTAACGTAGTGAGCATGCCTACTGAACCACAGCGGCCCGGTAAAATAATTATATCTGTATTAAATAGTTTATAAAACGCGAAAAATTCAGGGCTGTCACAGCCAGAGGGAAAGAGAAGCATAAATTCTTAAAATAGTAGCAACACAGTGTAAACAAAAAAGAGTATCTTCTTAAACTCTATTCAGTAGCAATTTTTTTAAATGATAAAAGGAATTGGCTAAAAAAAAAAAAAAAAACACTTGAAATTGGCTGCCTTGGAAAATTTTCTTTCTAAAGAAAAATTATTTTGCTATCGTTAAATAAAGACTAAATTTTCGTTGAACTTCGACAAATGCTGTAAAAAAAATCACAAGAGTTTCAAAAATTCTCCAAATTTTTTAAATTAGTAGCGTTTGAAACGATTTCCCATGAAAAGATACCTCTAGTGTATGTCCAAGGTTGAAAAAAAGTTGCAAAATGTCGTATGCCCGATTCCTCTTGGATATGCGTTTGAACATGACAGAGTATATAGCTACGCATAAAAAACAGAGACATATTTGTCATAGGAAGTAATGATTCGCGAAGTGGGATTTTGCATATAGACAGAGGCAATATAATTATATAGAAACATCATACATATCATACAACATATATACACCAACAAAATATAGTGCATAAATATATATCAAATTATATTAAACGACATGTCACAATTCTACAGATATCTGAATACCACAGTGCTACCTCAGCCAAAACACTTGTGAAATAAAGAACATTAGCATAAACTTTGAAAATAGTCAAGTCTCGTCTTAAAGTGTTTCATATACGGTGTTAGATTTTAACTCTGTCTCGGTTGAAGACGATGTATTTTCAAGCGGTATTATGTGATGCATAACAAAGGCACATCCTATATAGGTGTCCATCGTCTGCCCAATGTGTTTAATGCTTGCCAATCGGATGGTTTAAGCGAAGCGCATACTATATGCTGGTATGGTATATCAGACCATCGGTGAATTATTCTGTTGTTATAATCGTTTGGAAGCGTTATGTAGTGACGGATAGTTCTCGAGTATTTCATGATTATTTGTTTGTTTACCTGTTGATTCGGGCCTGTTCCAGCCGGTTCTCCGTTGGGTGCACTTACCGGCTGCGAGTGAACAGATGTATCGGTGGTTGGTTCTGCTGGATTTGACATGACTCCTTTATTCGATTTCCAGTGGTGGCTAGAATTCAATAAAGAAAACATTTACAATTTGAAAACGTATATTATATGACAGGCATATTGTATTGGAGAGCGATACTTACCTATTCGATAACCAGGAAACAAAGGTGTGAGTCAAATGTCGTTTACTCGCTAGATGGCAGCCATTAACGTGTCTACATCCTTTTGTAATTCGTATCTGTATGACAAGAAAAGAAAAAGGCTGTTGAGTTGTAGTAGCTTACTTAACACCCGGTTATAGCAGGCCTTGACTTTAAAACATTAGTGTTTGGCGCCTTTTCAATGATTGGCAATTAGAGAGATAGCTAAGGCGGAGCTAACCTCCTCCTCCTCCTGCATTACGTCATTCTACATCTATCGTGTTGGTACTCTATTGTCATTCATCCCGGGGGGGGATAACTCTATGTCATAGTCATATGGGGTACACTAGCCCCCTGAGGGATGCTAACGTCGAGACAACATCGTCGGTCTAAAGACGTCTCCCTTCGGGAGCATGATGTCTCGACGTTGGTTTGTCGTCAGGAGGCTAGTGTTAAACATATGGGGGAAAAGACGGGAGTCAGGGTCTGCAAGAGAGAACAGAGAGAGAGATAGAAGTTGTCCTAATAACACATGTAATTTAATAGCCTAAGAATTCAGTCGAGGCCTCCTCCTCCTCTAATCTATACATAAACACTGACGTCACTAGTTATTTACGTAATTAGCTATTCAAGACAAGGGATACATGATGACGTCACTATAGTCCCCTTTCAGGACCAGGGATGCATGACATAGAGTCCCCCCCCCTCCCCGGGATGAATGACAATAGAGTACCAACACGATAGATGTAGAATGACGTAATGCAGGAGGAGGTTAGCTCCGTCTTAGCTATCTCTGTAATTTCCAATTATTCTAACAACCAATGGGGCGACGCCACTAGAGAGTCACGTGATGCCATTCCACAGGAAGAACACAAACACGTACATCCATGTAGAAGCAATCAGAATGCCTTTGCATTACCCAGGCTACAGGTACTGCGGTCCAGGCACAGACGTGAAAGCATCGGATACAGCTGGCGGTAAGATTAACGAATTAGATAATATTTGTAGAACACTCGATTTAGATCTAGAGGAAGAGTCTGAATTGACACAAAAGGAAGCTGACAAACGATTCATAGAAAAGGCATCATCTAACAGTTTGCTTGGAAACTTCTTTGGTGCACTTATCTCAGCTAAAGAATTGATATCAGATGCCCAACCCGGTCTCCGAAAGTATTTCCCCGGACAGAAGACGAAGCCTAGACGTGGAAAAGGAGGTATACCTATTCACACCAGACAACGAATATCCTACCCTACACGAACTCTACGACCTGCCAGTAAAGCAGCACCCAGAAAAGGGTAAACAGTCGTCCCATCACATAACAACGATCACAAGTTCAAACGGATCGGAGAATCGAAAAAAAACAAAGCAATTGCCAGGAAAACAGCCCCAGCCTAAACAACGACTCTGGATTCTTGAGTCAAAAAACACCTAATCAAGGTTCAAACAAAAGAGAGGCAGTCACACAGGGACATCACGTAGTTAAGAAACAATTAACGAAAACTCAATACGACCAACTAACAGAATCCGAAGGTGAAGAAGATAACATGTCCCAAGCAGCACCAAGAACCGAGACATCGTCTCACACACAACCGGTAAGTGCACCCAATGGAGAACCGGCTGGAACAAACGACCATCAATAGGTAACTAAACAAATGATCATGAAATACTCGAGAACAATTCGACACTACATAACGCTTCCCGGTGATGTAAACAACAAACTAAATCACGGATGGTCTGATATATCATACCAACTTATATGTGCCTCGCTTAAACCATTCGATTGGCAATCATTAAACACGATGGCCAGACGATGGACCCCTATAAAATGGGGTTTTGTTATGCATCACATCATACCGATTGAAAATACATTGGCATCCACGGGTGGAGCAGTGACACCTAAAGTAGTGTATCAAACACAATCGCATATGGAAACGTATGTCGACGATGAAAATATTATACCGATTCAAGCTTTGTACTTGAGTGCCTTACCAAATACAAACATGTCTGCCAATAGTGATGTACCGACTAAGTCAACCCTGACACATGTCACATGGGATGCAGCTAAAATTCAGCCAAGTGTAATTGACCATATGGCATACAAAGGATACCTGAAACAACATACCAATATGGATTTAATGGATTCATGGAATTGGAATACGATTTTACCATCTGACACACACGAATACCTATGGAGTGCAAATGAAATAAAATGGAGACACGCTATGAGACCACCAACTGGAATGGGGTTAGATACGCCAGCTTCATACCTCGGTAGATGGGACGGTGGAGAACGATACACAGAATCAAAGGCCAATCACGACTATACTAACCAAGTATTAAATAACTACAGGAAACCAGCTCCGTCATGTCTGGTTAGACCCATGCAAGTGTACCGAACAACTGATCAACTGAATAACATTAGTTTCATGGTGCTAATTACATACTCGTCTGACATACTGGTCGACATAAACGATGTCCGGTTTTTCCCTCTATTCAATGGCATTTCCAAAGCGGATACCCGACTCAGTACTGGATAAAAATAAACTCAACGATGAAGCATCAAAATCTGTTCACAAACAATGGTGCGGATCCATTTGTCATAATTTCCACTCTGGACCTGGTAAAGAAGGTTGTCTGCTTTAATATGTAAACATTTATATTACGTAATAAACGATATTAATCATACATTGTCTTGTGTCTGTTCTTATATGTCATGTAATCAATAGGAGAAAACAACTTAAAGGATGACACTCCTCCTAATACAAAAGGAAAGATTAAAGGAAGATAATCACACTCCTCCTCATAATAATAAATAAATTCTCTTTCAAACTAGCTGACTCGGACCTCGTAGAGGAACTGCCTCCCGTCGTGTCCCCTCTATGCTATTCAACGTCGAGACATCATGCTCCCGAAGTGAGTCGTCTTTAGACCGACGATGATGTCTCGACGTTGGCATCCCTCAGGGGGCTAGTGTACCCATATGACTATGACATAGAGTTATCCCCCCCCCCGGGATGAATGACAATAGAGTACCAACACGATAGATGTAGAATGACGTAATGCAGGAGGAGGAGGTTAGCTCCGCATTAGCTATCTCTCTAATTGCCAATCATTGAAAAGGCGCCAAACACTAATGTTTTAAAGTCAAGGCCTGCTATAACCTAGAGTGTTTATATAATAAGAGTGGCGACATACGGGAAACACTTTCTGATTGGCTTAGAGACCTTTTCTACCGCCCGAGGCGGTCTTTTCCTAGCTCTCGCAGACTTAACATGGGAACTCTTTGTGTGTTCGAGAAAAACGTGTGTATATTAAATAAAAAAGAAAATATAGCTTATTCATGTTCCATTTCGTATTCTAGAATGTTTATTTATTATTACTTTAGTGTTTTGTCAGTATAAATTTGAAGACTTTTTAAGTCAATAGCTTTTTATGAACAACATGGTGTTTCCCGCAATCTAAGTTTGCGCGTTGTGTAATCGATCTCATCAATTATGCATGTAATTGAGCGTTTATATGATTCATTTATACCGAATGTATCCATAGTATAACAATCAAACGCTTTTTGTTCTCCTTGAAATGATATATTAATTCGCTTAGCAACCTTCTTTGAGACGATTCTGGTAGAAAAATGGCTGCCGCGCATGCACATTGGGCCAAATTTGGTCCCTTGTCGTCACTCTTATTATATAGGCACTCTACTATAACCGGGTGTTAAGTAAGCTACTACAACTCAACAGCCCTTTTATTTTCTTGTCATACAGATACGAATTACAAAAGGATGTAGACACGTTAATGGCTGCCATCTAGCGAGTAAACGACATTTGACTCACACCTTTGTTTCTTGGTTATCGAATCGGTAAGTATCGCTCTCCAATACAATATGCCTGTCATATAATATACGTTTTCAAATTGTAAATGTTTTCTTTATCGAATTCTAGCCACCACTGGAAATTGAATAAAGGAGTCATGTCAAATCCAGCAGAACCAACCACCGATACATCTGTTCACTCGCAGCCGGTAAGTGCACCCAACGGAGAACCGGCTGGAACAGGCCCGAATCAACAGGTAAACAAACAAATAATCATGAAATACTCGAGAACTATCCGTCACTACATAACGCTTCCAAACGATTATAACAACAGAATAATTCACGGATGGTCTGGTATACCATACCAGCATATATGCGCTTCGCTTAAACCATCCGATTGGCAAGTATTAAACACATTGGGCAGACGATAGACACCTATATAGGATGTGCCTTTGTTATGCATCACATAATACCGCTTGAAAATACATCGTCTTCAACCTCGACAGAGTTAAAATCTAACGCCCGCTTTCCGGTGATGTAAACAACCAACTAAATCAAGCGAGGCACATATATGGTTATCAACATATATGTGCCTCGCTTAAACCATCCGAAAAGTCTCCTCTTAAAAATGCAATTTTAAATGAATCGGCTAAAATACAAAATTGCTAAATTAAGTATGAAACAGATGTTGATTTAACAATCAAGCGCAACCACAGAATCTGTTTGTCTTTTTTTCATAGTTACCTCGGCTTGGCGCAAAAATTGCGAAATAGGCGTCTCTTGGAAAATTTTCTCCCTAAAGTAAAATTCCCATGTTTTTCTGTCCACTATTAATTTATAAAAGGGACTAAATGTTCGTTGAGAAGAGAGAGGAAAGAGCTTTGGTGAATATTTTGAAAAAAAGTTGCAAAAATTTGGAAAATATCTCTTTTGTGGCAGTTTTGCTTTAAAAAGATACCCCAAGTAGCTAAGGTTGGAAAATAGTAGCAAAATGTCGGCTTTTAGTTACCTGTGGCAGCCTTGCAAATTCCATAGAAATTTTTACAGAATTCTTTAGAAATTTTTCGTAAGGTTAATTACATCCGATTTTAATTAAATAAAAAATGAAAAAATTTTAAACTGGAAAGATTAACATTACTTAATAACCTTAGGTGAAAAAAGTTAAAACTTTAAAACGATTTCCTTCTTTTTCTAAACTAAAGATATATATATATACTAGCAAAATACCCGACCTTACTCGGTTTGAATTGGTTTACTCTAGATTGAAGAGATACTCAAAATATATAATGATTTACATTTTTTTGTAGAATAAAAATTTATTTTAACACCTTTCGCCATCTTTATATTTTCTACAACTTACTTTGGACACAAATCCTACACATGCATATCCATTCATGTAATACATTTCACATACATCGCACAATTGCTGTATGACAAAGCTACAAAATGACGAAAGGTGATACTAAGGTTACTACTATAAAAGACGATTTTGAGGGAGATTTGAAATTCTCTTTCTTAAGTTCTTTTCATGTTCAACTCAATTAATTAAAATTACGATTTACTGCGAGTGCTCTCGCACTCATAGTCAACAAAACAATATTTTTTCACTTGTGGCACTCTTGCCTGCGGTATGCGACATTATGAAATTTTGCAATCTTCTCCTGTCATTATTACAACGAATTTTTTAATGTTAAAAAAAGTTCTAGTTTGGATTTTTAAACATTATTATTCTTTCAACAACGGCATTATTCTTTAAATAACGGCATTATTCTTTCAATAATGGCATAACTACACTTAAAATTTACTGAAAATTTATACTGACTTACCTAACATTTTTAAGTCCAATACTTTGTGGTGCTGTTGCATGTGATGAGAAGGAAAACACATTTATTAAAATAATAAATATTTAAAACAGGAAACAGCGAAGTAAAACAAAATAAAAGATGTCGCAAAAAATTGTTCTAAAGATATTAATTTGTGATTCAATTTTATCTCTTGATCTCGCACAGTTGCCACAACTTACAACTAAAAGTGTACAAAATTTAGAAATGCAAAATTAATTTAGAGCGAAAGAACCAGAAAAAATATCACTGCTCGCGCGATCTTGTTCATTCTCGTTTCATTGAAAAATATCGTCTGTCCAAATATTCGGAAATCGTTTTCATTGCGCAAAGAATAAAAATAAGACTCGAAATAAATGAAGTATCAGAGATGAAATTCCATTAAAAAAATAATTTTTTGAAGAATAATTACTTTTTCAGCAGTACTGGTAAAGCAATCGAAGTAATCGTAATATTCAATAGACATTCCAATTTTTCCAAAACTACCAAATTATGGTTGATTTAAGTATACTTACTCAGGTGTTTTAGCATGAAACTCAACTAAATATAACAATAAAGAAATGTTTGATATTGCATTCACTAAACTAATACATAATGTATAAAATAAAATACAATGCAATCAAATATCTGGAATACAATTCATGTGATGTCTACACAAACACACAAACACAAAATCGAGCATAGAACAGAAAGACGGACAGACAGACTTTCGCAACCAATGCCACTCACTAAATGAAGATAAGTACTCACTGTATGCAAATTTTCATGAAAATATCTCAAACCGCGTGGACGTGTATAGGGCACAACATACAGACAGACAGACAGACAGACAGACAGACAGACAGACAGACAGACAGACAGACAGACAGACAGACGGACAGACAGACAGACAGACACCAAACGAGAAAAAGGCGGATTCGGCATCAGAAGGGTCCAAAACGGATAGAAAACTTGAAATGGGTCGAAAATATTGAATGTACAAACAAACACTCCATTCTTATTTATATAGATATACACTGAAGAGCCAAAACATATGACCACCTGCTCAATAACGTGTTGCGCCTACTTTGGCCCGCAAAACAGCTGCAACTCGCCAGGGCATGGTACCACAAGTTTTTGATACATGACTGGAGACATGTATAAACAGAGGTCCCTCAAAGTGAAGATATTCGGGCATGGTAATGTTTTAGCACTGAGCTGCTGCTCCATGACACCCCAAATGTGCTCGATCGGATTAAGATCCGGCGAGTTAGGTGGTCAGGACTTTAAGTGGAATTCGTTAGTATGATTCTCGATCCACTCCAACACAATCCGAGCCTTGTGAGATGGGTCGTTGTCCTGCTGGAAGATTCCATTTCCAGTTGGGAAGACAGACACTAAGTAAGGGTGCAACTGATCCGCAATGATGTTCAGATAGTTCGTAGCGTTCATGGTGTGTTCTACCACAACTACGGGTGCCAAATTCGCCCATGAGAACGTCCCCCAAAGCATAATACCTGTGTATGCCCTGCTGTACAAGAGGGGAGAAACTGTTAGCCTGGCACACGGCGTACCCTGACACGACCATCGACGTAATGGATGCAAAATCAGGATTCATCTGACCAGGCAACTATCTTCCCTTTATCCATGGTCCAATCTCGATGTTCCCGGGCCCACTGTAGGCGTAGTTGACGATGACGCTTGGTCAACAGAGGCACACGAGTGAGACGTCTGCTGCACAGTCCCATATGCAACAGTGTCAGCTGAACTGTGTGTTCCGAAACACTTGCGCTTGGACCTGCATTGTATTGGGCTGTCAGCTGAGCCCCTGTCTCGTGCCGATTTTGCTTTACCAAGCGGGATAGTCTTCTTTTCTTTGATGACGCGAGGACGACCAACACCTTGGCGTCTACTGCTGGTGTCACCGTCATTTATCCGCTTGCAATGTATACTAACAACAGCAGATCGTGAACAGCCTACCAGTCGTGCAGTTTCGGTGATACTCGTTCCGAGTCTTCGGGCATTACGATCTGCCCTCTATCAAATTCGCTTAGATCAGCAGCCTTTCCCATCACTCGCAAAAGTAAGTGCAAGAATGATCACTTACCTACTCCAGCAGCAGTTAAATACCATTCTCACTTAATCACGTGCCCTCCACGTCATCCAGACGAGCTCATTGAAAAATGTGGGGATTGTCATAGTGTTTTTTTGGCTCGTCAGTGTATATATATATATATATATATATATATATATATATGAAGGAATCATCCGAATGAAATGAAATTTGCAGCAAATGTCACTTATAGGATGTTATGCAAAGTAGTAAAGTTTCAGAGCCACCACGCGTGCGTGGTGTGAGCAGCACCCTCTGAACTGGTGCTAAAAGTGTATAAATAGAGGGCTGTAGAGGGACGTTGAAAATAGTGCATGGTTATTTTTTAGTGGCGGACGTTTAGTGAGACCTAAGTATGCCTCTACGACGAAATAGGGTGAAATTTCAACAACTTACGGAGTTTGAACGTGGGAGAATCATCGGCCTTCGTGAAGGAGGATTTTCCTATCGCGCAATAGCAGCTCGTGTGCAACGGAATAGTTCCACAGTGATGCGAGTTTGGAAGCAGTGGACCGACGAGCACCGGACAACTCGAAACTGCCACGTCGTATAGCAGCACTTATTATTGCAGCGCGTGGTGGCTACACCAAATACTGATTTCGGACACTTAATATTGTTTTTTTTTGCTTCGAAAATTTATTCGTTTATTTGTACTAATACAAGCCGTTTGTGTATTAAATTTCATTTAATTCTGATGACTTTTTCATGTTGTTGAAAACAGTTCTTTAAACAAGCACGAAACTAAGGGGGGGGATATATATTTCCCCCTTAGTTTCGTGCTTGTTTAAAGAACTGTTTTTATTTGCCCTACAGAAATGGAGGTGAGTGATTCAAAGTTAAAAAACGAAATGCGTTCTGCCATAAAATTTTGGTATAGTTTGGGCAAAACAGCTCCAGAAACAGTTGAGTTAATGAAAGAAGCTTACAAAGACAAATGTTTTGGTGAGTCTACGATTTTTAGATGGCATGGTGATTTGAAAAAAGGACGTTTGTCTGCAGAACTGGCTCCTAAGCCTGGCCGACCAAGAAAGTGTTGGGAATGATCCATATGTTAACACTGTGTGGGCAATCTTGCAAGAAAATCGGCGAATGGCACGTGAAGAGATAGCTGAATCAACTAACATTTGGAAAATGTCGATATTTCGCATTCTACGCTACAATTTACAGCTTCGCCATGTTTGTTCCAGATGGGTCCCTCATCACTTTACTAAAGAACAAATGCAAACAAGAATTCTCACTGAGAATCAAGACTGTAATAACAGGTGATGAAACTTGGGTGCGTCATTTTGATCCCCTTATCAAATCCGCAACAATTAACACGTGGAAACACTAATTCTCCGCCTCCGAAAAAAACCCGACAAACCAATTCTGCTGGAAAGGTTATGATGATTATTTTCTTTGATCATAAAGGTGTAATCTACCAGCATGCTGTGCCTCCAAAAACTACTGTGAATGGTGAATATATTTCAGTTTTGAAAATTTTGCGACAACACATATCGAGAAAGCGACATGAACTGGTAGGAAATTGGACATTACATCACGATAATGCTCGCCCTCATGTCCAGATCCAGCACCATGTGATTTCTGGCTGTTTCCAACGTTGAAGAAGAGAAGCTCCGTAGTAGAAAATTTAATACAGATTCTGAAATTATTTCAGCAGTGCAGGGTTTTTGAAGCAGCCTCCAGAAAATGGCTTCTCTACTTGTTTTGATGGGTTGAACTATGGGACCGTTGCATATCATCTGAGGGAAGGTATTTTGAAAAATTATGATGCATTTTTTGCTGTAAATATATTTCTTAATTTTTTATGAATTTTCTCCCATTTTTTGTGGAACTCCCTTTGTATATATTAGTGTAATTAATTTTACTTGTAATGTTATCTTTAAATGGACCTTAGTTTCATATTAAGTGGATTTGTAGTTTATGAATTTCTATTTTATTTTAAAGAAAACTAAAAGCAACTTACCTTTCAAGATTAGACATTGGATAGGTCCTTGGACTTTTCGTTGATTTACAACAGCATGAAAATTCCATCAATTTATTTTAAAACGCGCGAAAAAATTTAAAATATACTGCGAAGAATTCAAATTAATCAGATTTTTGTAGAAATGAAACATGAATGCCGTAATGAAATCGTTAATGCCGTAATGAACCGTCAGGAATACATCAGTTCAGTCAACTCCAAATATCTCCCCGTCATCTGACCGTGGTTTAAAATTACGTGGTGTTGTCCTCGGTTCTTGCCCTTGGGAGATTGATACCAGACGGTCGTCAATAACCCGTTGTGTTGCTCCAGTACGACGTTAATTAGAAGTCAATTTCTATAAAAAGGGATTTTCAACCCACCGAGACTACGTTAAATGACTGCTTGCAGGTTGCATTAAACTTGCATCCAGGCATTTTCACTAGCGCCTGCAATCTATAAAGGAGTTATATAAGTAGTATGAGTAATGGTAACCTTTTTATGTGCCAAGGATCAGGTGACCAAACCGAGTAATAAAGTGACCCGTAGACAACTTTTGTCTGCCGACCAACCGGTCTGGGGGTTAAGGTGTTAGCCTCTAGATCGGAAGTTTCCTGGTTCGAATCCGAGTTAGTGCATGGATGTTTGTAAGCGTATGGTGTAGAGGCGGCTGGTGCACCTTAAATCTGTCGTGGCCGCAAGTCCCCACGTTGGGTTAGTGTGGAAGTTTGGAGAGTGGGGTGCCAGCTCAGGTGTTGCCCCGTCTTTTGACAGTGGTTCAAAATTACGTGGTGTTGTCCTCTGATCTTTCTGATTGATCCCGGACCGTCGTCAATAGCCCGTTTTGTTGCTCTAGTACGACGTTAATTTAAAAAATTACCAACTTCGTCTGTCGGAGGAAACAAACATCATCTGATTGATACTCGCGTCATAGCCAGTTCACCATTTTTATCACCATTTTGTAGAAAGGCGCATTCACACATTTACCCTGTCATAGGATGTTATATCGTCAAACGGAGAGACGATAAAATGAAGAATCTAGCAACCAATAGAATTCAGTCATGTTCAGATGAGAAGGTCAACACCTGAGCTGGCCCAACACTCTCAAAACTTCAACACCACGACAACGTGAAACAAATCAAAGAGGAAGATCGAGGACGACACGTAATCTTAAACCACAGTTAGATGGCGAGGTTAATTCACGAGCTGTTACCCCAGGCTCCAAACTTCAAAACCATGCCAACGTGTGTACTTTTAAGAAAACACTTTATTTTCTAACACGAATCTCGAAAATCTATGGTACTGGTAATTAATTAATGTCGCTCTGTAGCAACAGCAACATTAATGATGGTTCGGGATCAATGTCTAAGGAAACACTCCGAGGACAACTCACACTTAATTTTGAACCATGATCAAATGACGAGGTCAAAAATCTTTGGATTCGAATATCTTCTCCATGGAATATGCCTGGCATGTGTGTTTTGAACAAAAGTTGGAAGAACAACAACAACAAAAAAAAAACGATATCGATTCGTTCGGTCAATAATATTTATTTGGGTGACTGGTAATTTGGTAATTTTTAATTAACATCGTACTATAGTAACACAACGTACTATTGATCACGGTCCGGGATCAATCCCCATAAGGGAAAGACCCGAGGACAACACCACGTAATTTTGAACCACGGTCAGATGATGAGGCAACACCTGAACTGGCACCCCACTCTCTTAGACTTCCACACCAGCCCAACGTGAAGACTTTCAGCCACTACAGATTTAAGGTGCACCAGCCGCCTCTACACCATACGCTTACAAACAGCCATGCACTGAACCGGATTCGAGCCAGGAACCTTACGATCCAGAGGCTCACACCTTAATCAGGTATAGGTTGGTCGGCGATTTGGGTGACGGATTGGAATTTTAAGTGTACATAAATCTGGATAGGTAGGTATTTTAAATAACGTCTTTTTGGAGCAGCATTATTATGGAACGTCTGCTAAAACGCTTCTCGATAATCTCAATTGACCAGTTTTGATCAATACCGAGCTGAAACAAACGTAGTTTTCGAGCGATGTTTCTGTTTTTACGAACGCGCCTAATATCAGCTGTTGCCCCACATAACTGACTACTCAAATCAACAACTTGGCGGGCTTTTCGTAAGTGAGTGTTTCGGAATTTTACTTTATGATTTTAAAGTTTATAAATTTTTGTTTGAACTTACGTTTACAAAATTTTCGTTCGACTTGAAAGGATCTTTTTGTTTTCAACTGACGAATTCTAATATTTATAAATATTGGCAATCGAATACCAAGTCTTGCATATCTTTATTTGTCCAAAATAATTATAAATTCAAATTTATTTAGAATTTTTCAAATCTATTTTCTGATTCTTTGCTTTTCTATTTTTCTTTGTGAGACTGGCTAGTTTATTATATAAATATTTTTCATTCTGTTTTCCTTCACATGAATAGAAGAAAAGCAAATTTACTTTTTGTGTTGGCATGCACAGCATATTGCTCATATCCATATAAAAATTTATTCAAAAAAATAAAAACATTCGTTTGATTTGTTTGATGTATATGATTGTATATGTCTATAAAAAAACATTTGAGTACCATGTATATGTAGGCCAACCATATTTCCTATAGACAAAAGCATAGCATTGGGATAGCTTAAGTAGTTATGTAATATTCTGTGTTCATGAAAAAGGTACCTGATAAATTCTATTGAGATTGTCAATAAAACTACGATTGAGGTTGCAAGAATAGACACAGAGCTTTAAAAAATAAGATTTAAATAAAAAAAATGAAGTTACATAAAAATAATGAAATTTAAACCATTAACATTGAATGGAAAATCCACTAGTCAATTATTATTGCATCAGAACAAATGCCACGTCTGAGCGAGACGAAAGAAAACATGTAGGCCGTGATTATAAGTTATGAATAATTAGACTTGACCAAAATTACATCTAAAAAAGTGAAATAAAATGGAAGAAATTTCAAATTCAAAACAAATTTTAAGGTAAACAATTTTTCATCGAAGTGTGATTGTGATTATAATTTCAAACATAAACATACATAAGTATCAGAGATAACAGTTTTGAACATGTATAGAGGAATTGCAAACCTATTTTTAATACACAGCAATTTACTCTGTATATGGCTGAATTTACTTCACAACCGTGTTTTCAATACACCAAGGACCTCCATGACCCAGTGGATTTTAATACAGTACTAGCAATCTGCGAGTTATAGGTTGCACAAATTTGACACTTCTGTAGCAGTAAAACTATCATTTATGTGTATGTCCACACACACATTTATGCATGTTGTCTGTCTTGATTTTGTTTGTTCTGTTTCCTTGAATTATCTGTGATTATTATCCTCTATTTATAGTTAGATGAATATTATGAAAATTGAAATTAAAAGTTTGACCTGTAGATGATTTTTTATACACAAAACAAATTTTTGTGTCATTACATCAAGCTGATTTAAAATAAATTTCATCCAAGAATTTAACGTTGGCTTTAACTTACTGTTCATCCTTTCACCAAATTTCTAATTGCTAGAAACAGTATCTAAGGGGGAGGGGTCTGCACAGGCTTGCAACCCTGAGCCCTATTATCTGAAGGAGCAGCTTTTCTGAAATATTTATTAAAAACTTTGTTTTCTCTCAGAAGATTGAAAAAAAAATGGATGAAAGAATATTTCAAAGCGCATCATGAGCATTTATTTATTTACGTTAAAATTTATTATTTGTTGGAGCACGCGTTCAAATGCGATGTTTATATTTTCTTTGATTTGTTTCGCTGGAATCGTTTGCATGTGTTTCCTGTTGCTCACAGCGAATAACAGATAACAGCTGAATCTGCTTAAAATTGGAACAATATTTCCCCCCTCAAATAAGTTGTTAGAAAAAAGGAAGAAGGTTTGAATTTGTGCTGATGTTTTATTCGATCTCTGGTCAGAGTACTAATCTCTCTCGCCTTGGATGCAGCTAACATGTATGCCTTCCTTCGCTAGTTGATTAAATTCTTGTTGTTACTGTTAGACTTGAGTTTATCTTTCTCCCACCCGCTGATCATTATTAAATTTAATAATAATTGAAATCTTTCCTGTTATTCTTTCGACCAATAGATGTGGTTATTTAGACCTTATGTGTGGGGTGGAACCAATAAAAATAAATTCAAAACTCAATGTATAAAGTGGTTACAAAGCAGTTGTAAATAATCGTCTTTACCAATTAGCTGGATTTCAAAATTTTACTGCTGAAATCTGAAGATAAAACCTAATTGTGCATTTCGTTACACATAAGTACTTATAAATATTTGAGTTAAATATGAATAATAATATTTGCATATAATCTATGCTTATGATCTTAGATGACTTTTAGTTTACAAATAATTATTTTAATAATTAAAGGATAAATAAGTGTTTAAACGAAGTACATTTATCATATTTATCCTTGCTGGCTTAAAAATAAATTTGTTTCATATACATCCTTATACATCTTTAGAACCTGCACCATAACTAAGAAAACTTTAATGGATCCAACACTATGTTAATATTATGCTGGTATAATAAAAAGCTTAATTTGTCAGTCTTTAATTCATTTCATAAAATATGTTTAATTAATGATGACAAAACACAATCAAATAAATATTACCTCATGTAGTGTTTCAACAAACAATAATTTGAACAGAAATATTTTAAATGCAATCTAATAAAGTTAAAGGCTCTTGTGTTGTTATTTTGCTATGGAAATTTAATAAATACTCTTTACAAGTTTTAAATAAATGACGTTTTTAATTATTTTTTAATTTGATTTAAAATTTAATATTATGTTATTAATTAATTTATTAATCATTAAGTGTTTAATTTTTTTCGTATAAGATTTACAGTGAATGTTCCACTAACATTCATAAGACCTGTAGTCTGCTATAAATTCAAAAGTTTGTTCGTTATTCGTGATAACACTAAAAAAAATGCAAACACAACAACATCGGTTCACCAAAACACTGCAAATTGAAAGTTGAAGCGCACAGAGATCCAAGGTTGTTGGAAATCCTTGCGCTATGCTGTGCGCTATGAAAAACTACTACTTCTGACTCATTTCGGGCATGCGTCCCTTGCGGCGAGGCATGCGCTTAGCGCAAGCAAAAGCGCACAAGTGTGGACATACCTATTGATACAGACTAGTACAGAATTCCTCTACTTCCAATAGTGGAAGACAAGTTAGAAATAGTGATATAACCAAGTGTGAAATAATGAGTGAAGAGTTACTGTATATAATTGAAAATATTTTTTAATATCTTGAATACTCAATAGGCATTTTAGTTTTCTCCTTGTGAGCTACTACTATATTGATATGAACTATGGTTTTAAAATACAAATTTTTATGTTGTACTGAGTTCCTCATAGCAAGCCCCAGTTTAGTGCATATGTAGCTTATGTAGGCCCTTATTAACATTTGTGGATCCTTATGTAAACTGCCATCAACTATCTTCATATAGATGTGATTCCATTGTTTAAAACAAGTGGTTTTATATTTGGTTATGGATTTTTTATTTAGCATTGTTTCATTTATTTTTTCTTGTATACTGAAAGGGTCACCATGATTTAGTTTGTTCACCCACTGTGACATATTATAATCAGAATATTTATATGTTTTTATGTGTGTTTAAGTCATGTTGACTATGTAATTGTATACTTTGTCTAATCCAGAAAACAATAAATTAATCAAGTTATGATGAACTACTTGTGTTATGAACTATTTGTGTTCTAAACTATTTGTGTTGTAATAATGAATAACTTGCAACACCCACTAAATAAATGTGAAAATTAAGAAATTTTGTAAGTGGCCAGTGGCCACTGAACTTGTTTCATTCATTGGCCATTTATGAGGATTCACATTTTTTGTTGATTTTCTCACTCTGCGAAATACCAGCAGTATGGACAAACCCCAGGTCACATGCACATGCATGTACTAATCTTTAACCTTCTTTTCCTAGATTGCTTTGGTTCCCCACCCCTTAATTCCAAATACTATTTTCGATATTTATGTTCCTGTGCTTATTTACTTTAAAAATAAAAAAATTACAGTCCTCAGAAAAAAACGTAAAATTGGAGGTTTGACCATATAAACTAATGTTTTTAAGAAAGTGTGGCGACTGTAACAAAATTTTTTAGTCTCCACTTTCAAACATTCAATCGCCATGTGGCGAGTGGCGTCTTTAAAACTTTCCTTGTATGCATATGTCTATTTGCTTGAGGGACACGTTGGAATTATCGACAATGAACTGGCCGATGATGCAGAGAGAAATGCTGCTGATCCTTTTTATATTTGTATTCCATACGATTATCTATGTCATTTTGTATGGAACGATTGGCATGAAAACTGAAGGGAGCAGAGCAACAAGCTCCACAACATCCACCCAATAATCTCATTCCTACCGTCGATAACATCTCTATGTTTCGACATTATTTTAATACGTCTTCGCATCAGCCATTCACAAGTCACTCAGATTTTTATTGGTTGGGGAAACCTCCATTGTGTGCCAGCATTGCCAAGATCATCTCTCCATCCATGATATTTTAACTTGTACAGGTCTTGTACAATTTTTTAAAACTTCATTACAAATTTTATCAGATTTGTTTGATTAATCTTCCCATCCATTCGTTTTTAGATTTCTTCATCATTCAGGATTTTTACCATGTTTTTATTAATTAAATTTTAAATTGAATTTCCCTAGGTGTTTGGCACAGCATGGCCAAATATGGTCCTTGTGGCATAAAACCTAAAACCAAACAATTTTACATTGAAAATTTTGAATACATGTAATATGTTTGTTGTGACTGAAATTTTTTATTAAAATGTAAGCTATGTAGGATAAGATATTTATGCAATGTATGACAGTGTAATTAGAAGCAAGTTTAAAAAGTAATTTGTTAAGAACAAATTATTAAGTTAGTTTCCTTAGGAATGTAAGTATTATGCCATTTGGAGAAAAAGCATCTTTTTTAACATGTCCACACTTAAGCTTTTAGAGTTTCAAAGGCATGTGTAATTTTAAGGGGAGAAAGATTTTGAATGTTAACATTGTTTGTGTAGAGTGGTAAAAATTGCATACACCTGTTAACAGGGGAAAATAAATTTGAAAATGGTTTTCATTTTCAAATGCTGATGGCTGATTTTTAAAATTTGGCTGCCACAAAGAATTTGACCTTTGTAGTTAAAGAGATCAGATTCATTCGTTTTGATTTCCTGAGCAATGAATTCGAGTGAAGCAAAACGAATAAAAAGTTTTGACTGACATTCTTCAGTGTTTTTTTCTATCTCAGCGATCGTTAAAGATAGAATAAAGATTTTAATGGATTTGAAATCTGCAGAAAATTTTACATTACATCAATACCTTATACCATTTGATTTTCTTTTAAAAAATAACTTTTCAATTGAATATCTTTTATATTTTCACAAGAGATTGTGATGTCATGCCTATAGGATCTCTTCACAATTAAATGGGAATGCGTAGCAATCATAGGGGTTGACGAGTGTTAGCGAGCAGTGGTCGCACCTGACCCAACGTAAAGAACTGTCACGGGCAACGCCGTGCTGGCCCCACAGGCGCTAGTTAAAAAATAAAAAAACATTATACTTTTTTATGACATATTTGTCAGTGTATATAATGTTGCATTTTATGTGTGGAATCAGGCATTGTGAGTCAATGTAATTCCCATTTCTACTGAAATTTTTAGTGAAACATATAACTTGGTCTTATGTCTTCTAGGATTGTGAGCATCTTGCATTTCTATTAATTAAATTGCACTAGTTAAATAGCTAATTGACTTTCATATTAATAAACAGTCATGATGCAGTTTACACCTCCACTAGCAGTATATTTTCATCATTTAAACCAGAGTTATAACTTACCTCAGTACTCAAAACTTTTTTTTTGCTCATATTACTGAATAATTAAGAACTTTTGAGTAAAACTTTTTTTTGCTCATATTACTGAATAATTAAGAACTTTTGAGTAAAACTTTTTAAACATAGCATTTGAAGATATTTTTGAGGGAAATGCATATCAAATTTGAGAAGCAATCGAACGGTTTCCAAACTTCTTCCAAAAGTAGTCCAACCACATCTCAAAGATGTCCATCATCCTTTGAACGAGTTTCCATAGGAGTACCGGTAACAATTTCAGCAAACCTTCTAAGACCTCAAGTTGTCTTAGACCATCTATGACTGAATTCAATGTTACCTGCTATTTGGTCTTCTCAGTAGTCGTGGGTCTTTGTCCTGTATACTTCATGTTCCAGGAGCTAAATTTGGCTGGTGAGGTTTATGGGACAACAGACCTAAAAGGTTACCCAAAATTAAAGAGATTTTAAGATGACATGAGATGTACATTGTGGTGAAACTGGAAACTCCTTTTGCCTGGGGACAAACCCTGTTGCAATCCACTATAAATCCTGAAAATGTGCTTGTCTTAATTTCTACAATCTCACAAGTGTCATGATTCAGATAGTTGACTACTATAAGGTTATAGGATATTTAATTCCAGCTTTTTCTGTATATTTGTTTCAGTGCAGTGCTTTTTCTGTGTATCTGACTTAGTGCTTTTTCTGTATGTTTGATTTTGTTTAGTGCTTTTTCTGTGCATTGATTGTTACTTTGGATTAGAATGGGTATAGTTAGAATGTTCAAGGAGATGAGGACAGAGGGAGTCAGTGGGGAGTTCTATGTGAAATGTGACTTGTGTGGGAATATGGTTGAGGCAGGAAAGGGTGGTATGAGTGGGGTTAAAATGTCAGAGAAGAGGTTGTATTTACATGCAAGAGTTGCTTAGAGGTGGGTGATTTGAGGAAGGAGCTGGAGGCTTTGAAGGTTAGGTCTGCAGAGGGTGTTCAATGTGTAGACTTTGGACACGTAGATCAGGGGGATGAGGTTGATAAGGTAACTAGAGGGGTTGTGGTTGGTGATTCAATGGTTAGGGTTTTGGGAGAAATGGTAGGGCGTAAAAAGCGCAATTTTGCAAGGTGTTGCTTGCCAGGCGCCAGGGTAAAACATGTAATTGAGGCAGTTAAGGCAGATGTAATTAAAGGGGAGGAAAAGGCAGTAGTGTGGGTGGGAACAAATGATGTAGAGAGGACCACTAATGTTGAGTTTAAGAGGGAAGCAGAAACACTTTTAAGAGGCATTAAGTCTCATGGGGTGGAGGTAACAGTATTAGGATTACTACCTAGGTATGGGTTAGGTAATGGGTGGTTAAATCAAAGGGCCAATAAGATGAACGGGTTGTTAAGGGATTTGTGTGAGAGGGAAGAGGTTAGATTTTTAGATGTTTGGAAGGAGTGTAGGAGGGATTGGATAAGCAGGGACAATTTGCATTTAAGCCTGATAGGTAATAGGGAGGTTGGCAAGCGGGTTTTGAACATTCTGGAGTCAAAAAACTAGAATACAAGCAGGGATGGGAAGGACATAGAGGGTTGACAGTACACAGTAATTGCTTAGGAAAACTAACAGGGTCTAAATTGCAGGAGACAAACAATACAAAGGGGAAGTGCAATGTAAGGGAGAAAAACAATATAAGACAAATAATACAAGGGGAAAGTGCAATATAAGAGTGAAAAATAAGCTAAAAGTATTTTATTGTAATGCTTGCAGTGTGAGAAATAAAATGGATGAGCTCAAGGGAATTGCACAAGCAGAGGATATAGATATCATTGGGATTACTGAAAGTTGGGCAAGCAGTGAAGATGCACAAATTTTAGAATTAAGTGGATTCACAATGTTTAGGGAGGACAGAGTGAATAGGAAAGGGGGTGGGGTTTTGATTTATGTGAGAGAATTGTTAAACTGTAAGGAAATAAAGTTAAATAGTAAAACTGAGGGTATAGAATCAGTCTGGGTGAAACTGAATACAGACAAAGGCAAAGGACTAATTCTGGGTAATATATATAGACCACCTGTTTGTAGTGAAGAGCAGGAAAAGGGCATGTGCAATCTGATAAACGAAGCATGTCAAAAAGGAGAATTAATTTTAATGGGAGACTATAACTATCCAAATATTGACTGGACAAACAATCTAGCTACAAATGGGAACGGGGCAGAATTTTTGGAAGTGATACAGGATTGTTTTTTGTACCAGATGGTGTATGAGGATACTTGGGACAATGCAATATTGGATTTGATTTTAAGCAATGATGAGGATAGGGTGCAGGATTTGGTTATAGGTGAGCCACTGGGAGAAAGTGATCATAGAAGTATCAGATTAAGTATAAATTTTCAGTCAGCATACACAATCAATAGTAGGATAATTCCAAATTTCAGAAAGGTAAATTTTCATAGGATAAGGGAATAGTTAAAGGAAACATTCAAAGGGGGATTATTAGCACCGCATCATTCTGAACAATGGGAGGAATTCAAGAATAAGTTAGACAGGGTGTTAAAAAAACATGTAACGTTCAGGAAAAAAGGAAAATCTAGAAAATTGCTCCCTATGTGGTTTTTAGGGGAAACACACAAAGCTTTAAAATTAAAACAAAGAACATACAGGGTATATAAAAGCACTGGTATCGACAGGGACAAGGAGGCATATCAGAAAGCCAGAAAGGAGTTTAAAACTATTAGCCGGAATCAAAAGGTGTCCTTGGAGGAAAAATTAGCAAGGGAAATAAATATAAACCCAAAAGAATTTTTTTCATATGCAAGTGGTAAAAATAAATTTAGTACTACACTGGGCCCGTTGGAGGGGAAGGGAGGTGAGTTAATTCAAGACGAGGTAGGAATGGCAAACGTGTTAAATGACTTTTTTCTGGGGGTTTTCAATCGTAACTATAATTTAAAAAAGGATCCCAAGGATGGAGCCTTTGCAGGGGGTATAATTAAAGAATGCAAATTTAACAGGGAAGAAATAGTACATCAGTTGAAAAGAATTAAGCCATCTAAAGCACCAGGGCCAGACGATATTTATCCAAGAGTACTAGTGGAATGCGCGGAAGAATTGGGGGAAGTAATTCACACAATATTTAATTCAACATATAGCACGGGTTGGGTACCAATGGATTGGAAGTTGGCCAACATAACTCCAATTTTCAAAAAGGGAATACAAAGTGATCCAGGCAACTATAGACCAGTAAGTCTAACATCAGTAATTTGCAAAATATTTGAATCTCTGTTAAAAAAGCATATAATGTCATACTTGGAGGAAGGAGGACTGTTATCAGAAAATCAGTATGGGTTTAGGAAGGGCAGATCCTGCTCTACAAACCTTTTGAAGTTCTATGAAAAAATTACTGAGGAGCTGGATAATAAGAGCAGTGTGGATATCATGTACATAGATTTTCAAAAGGCTTTTGATAAAGTACCTCATGAGGCATTACTGTTTAAATTGGAAAGGCTGGGGATTCAGGGAAAAACATTAATATGGATAAATAATTGGTTATTGGGTAGAAAGCAGAGAGTGCAGGTAAAAGGAAATTATTTACAGTAGACAGAAGTTATAAGTGGGGTGCCTCAGGGATCAGTTTAGGGACCAATTTTATTTATAATTTTCATAGATGATATAGGTCAAGGGATCAAGAATAGAATCAGTATATTTGCAGATGACTTAAAAATATGGGGGACAGTGGATACCAAGTTACAGATAGAAAATTTACAAGGGGATTTTGATAAGATATGCGAATGGGCTGTAAAATGGGGTATGTCATTTAATGTAGGGAAATGTCAAGTTCTGCATATGGGTTACAGGAACAGTGGAGCTGAGTACTGTCTGCAGGGAAGTAAAGGTAAAGAGGGAGAAACAGTCAAGGATCTTGGGGTGATAATTCACAGGGATTTTAAAATGGGTCACCAATGTTCAGCTGCGGGTAAAAAGGCTAATAGGTTATTGGGGTATATTAAAAAGACTAACTTCAAGGGATAAGAATATAATCTTGCCGTTATATAAGGGTTTAGTAAGACCACATCTAGAATATGCTGTACAATTTTGGGCTCCATATATGAGAAAGGACATAGAATCAATTGAAAGGGTTCAGCACAGAGCTACAAAAATAATAAAGGGGCTAGCAAATTTCGACTATAATGAACGTTTAAGTAAGCTAAACATGTATACACTGGAAAGAAGAAGAAGAAGTAGGGGGGATTTGATTCAGCTTTTCAAGTTTGTAAAACAAGGGGACACAGAGGGCTTAAATTTCAATAGGGATAACAGAACAAGGGGCCATGGGTATAAATTGAATAAGACGCATTTTAATCGGGATTTAAGGAAAAACTACTACTTTAATAGGGTAATAGACAGTTGGAACGCTTTGCCAGAAAATATAGTTAATTCAAAGGGAGTGTACGAATTTAAGATACAATTAGATAGTCAGTGGGAATTGGGGAATTCATAAACAAAGGACCAGCCTTGTTGGGCTCGAGCCTGTAGCTGGTCGTCAATATTTGTATTTGTATTGAATGGTTCTCTGACCATTTTTAGGGATGGCTTGGGGAACTTTCATGTTTTATAGCTAGGTCACAGACAGATGACCAAGTCAAATATTGTAAAGTTTGCTCCTTTTCCACATTGAGAACTAGTCAAATATCTGTGTGTGCTCATAACCTAATCGCCGAAAAGCCTTTTTAACATCTCAGTGAATTTAGAGTAGAACACACTACCTAGAAATGCTGCTAATAAAATCCAGTCATTGCAAATACCGCTTGATTTTTTTTTATAAAATGAGTAAAAATGATGTAACTGTTAACTACAAGCTGTCTGCAGGCGAACTTACTAAACTTATATTATCACTTGCCTGCTTAAGTCTGCCACTTTCTATTTGTAAGGTAGAGCATCCTCAGAACAATAGACTATCAGTCATGGTACTGGCACTCTTCTGAGTCACCCCTTTAACAAGTCATAAGGTATAGCATAAGTTCAGAAACTTTTTGACTACCTCTATTTATAAGTGATTGATGTTAGCTGATTGTGCGTTGGAATTGTAATCGCTGTCTTATTGAACTTTAATCGAAGTACTTTTTCTATTTTGTGTGTATTTTTCATTGCAATGGTTTAATTTAGGTTAATGATTTTTTTTCTACTTTTATAAAATATATAGATAGTGGAAATTCCCATTTCAATTGAGAAATTCTTAGTTTTATTTTTGAGTGTCTTTGAATCACCCCATTGAATTCTGTAATTTCTTTTTAGTTTTTGTCATAGTCATGACTACTGAGGAAGATGCAGTTCTTCAATTTAAAGCGGTCCACAAACCTAACTTTGCTGAAGCAAATATTACCCTACGTTCTTTAGATGAATTAGACAACTTCAGGAGTATTCAAGAGTTGGAAGAAATTTTATCTAAGTAAACTATTTAGGAATATTTAATTTTTAATCGAGTTTCTAATTTTTATTGCACCTTGTTCGCACATACCTGTAAATAAGACATTTAATGTTGCATTTTTGTTCACCATTCATTGCATCTTTATTCTATAACTACTGTAATCCTTTTAATTTTTATTTATAAATTTTAATTTGTTGTCACAAAATTAAAAAAAAATCCTAATTTGATTGATTAAAAGTCAAACAGTTGTTATGTTTGCATTGTTTTGTACTGGAAATACATCTTTTTGTTTTATAGCATTATTACAAGGGTAATCTGTGTCAGATTGGTACGACTGTACAAGTTCTCAAATTAATTTCTCATGTTTAATACTTTGTAATACATGCGCCTAGTGTTATTTAATGATATGGTATTAAATATACTATTTTTAGGGGAAGTTTTAATTTCTTTCTTGGAGTTAAATCCTCTCATTTTTCAAACTTTTCTTTAAATCCTCATTGGCTATACTTTGGTCTTTAATTATTTTTATTTTAGTATTCTTATTTTGTTGATTCAACGTTCAAATAAATAGTTAACTAAATGCAAAGAAAATGAACTTCTATGTTTATTTTCTTTAAAAATAAATTTCTAGGTTATTTTGTCTTTACAATTTGTAGTGCAAATACCCTTGTGAACAGAAGAGGTTGTCTTTTATACTAAACACCTCAGTGTATAATAAGCTTTTTTGTAATTAAATCTAATACCTTCATAAAATGCTTTAAATAGTCTTGATTTTAAAAAGTTGTTACCATTGAGTGTATTGGTGCTTTTTCTAGTGTATTGTTATATTGTTGATGTTTTAATTAATTACAAATTTTATAGATACTATTTTTGTTATTTAACTTTTCAAATGTCTTGACTTACAGATGCAAACATTACTTAACTCTTATTAGTATCCTATTTTGATTACTAAATAGCATTAGGCGTTCATTAGCGAAATGAACCAAAATAATTTTTCCTGTAAGAAATAAAGGGGAAATTATTAATTCGTTCCCTTGGAAAACATTTATTGTTATTGGCATATTATACATTGTGGGGTTAGATAAAATAATTTAAACTCTGCTTAATACTAAAATATTTAAATACAAAAGTAATTGGACGAAATAAATGAAAATTTAGCAAACTTTAATTTTCTCTTTTCCTTACTTGGACCTTGTTGAGGATCATCAGGTTTGATATTTACTAGAAACCTGTCCAAAGAACTTTGCATTTGTCTTCTCCCCAAGCTTGTTAGAGCTCTGTTGGGTGGTACTTCTCAGCAAAGTTTTTGACATCCATCCGACAAAGATTTCCCTGATTAAAGAAGTAGGGGCTTCCTCTATCTCTTCCGAGGCTGAAGAGAGTATCTTAGTCTTGTGCTTCTCTTCATGTTCCTGTAGCTCCTCAATGGTCAGCTCTTCCCTGTGCTCCTCCACATCACCATCACTCACATCCTGACCCATGAACCTGCCCAGAGACAATATCCTCCACTATATGCACAGCCTCAAAGTCCCTTTCTGTCATTGCATCTGGCCACAAGTTCCTCCAAGCAAAGTTCATTGTTCTGTAGAAAACTTCCTTCCAGGCTTTGTCAATTTGAGATATAACCTCGCTTGGCCCAACTATAACATTAAACTACTTGCTGAAATATTCTGGTTACCCAAGCCTTGCTGTTTGATTACAGGTAACTGAGTTTTCTGCATGTTATGTTTCTTAAAGGCCCTCGGGTTTTCAGAGTGGTAGATCAGTAGAGACTTCAGTTTGCAATCCCCACTTGCATTGCCACAGAACAAGTGAGTTAACCTGTCCTTCATTGGCTTGTGCCCTGTCAATGTCTTCTCTTGTGTAATATAGGTCCTGTTTGGCATTTTCTTTCAAATCAGGCCTGTTTTGTTGCTTAAACTTGTTAAAAACTTGTTGAGGAACAAAACCCTCAGCCTCCATAAATTCCCTAAATTCCAGCAAAATCGTTTTGCCTTTCCACAACTCATTGCCTCCGATAGCACGCTGTTTTTCTGCTATCCAGATCAAAAACAATTTCTCAGCATACTCTAATGTCCAAAATCTTTGTTTGATAATCAATTTAACCCCCTTTGTAATGTTAGCAGATTTAATAATGTCTTTGTTTTTCGCAATCGTAGATACCTTCGTTCTCAGTTTATGGTATGCAGTAGCCAAGTCCTGTATACGCATACTTTTCAACAATCTCTTTTTTCACCTCCTTGGTGATCTTAACCATTTTCTTTGTTGCTTGGCTCTTCTCACTAATGGTACAAACTGTGGTCCTGACGTTCATGGGCAGAAATGCCAGACCTCAACCTCTCTCCAAAATACCTCCTCCCCACCATTTGACGCAAGCAAGTCGTATTCCAAACAAAGGTAATATACCAAACAAAATGTTTCATGTCGAAACAGGACGTATAAGTAGGACTTTTCCAAAGTGCACGTATATCAAGGTACCACTGTTTTGCAACAGAATACAGACAATTATTGGAAGCTTGGAATTTTTCTTCTAAACATTGCCTGGAACAAAAAATATAACTCCCAGATGTGTATTTTATGATTAAATATTCCTGAAATATGCTAGAAATTATTAGAATTTATTTTCACTCATCCAAACCACTTATGCTTTTCTTCAACTACCTGGCAAATATGAGACAAAAAGTTCTCTAAGTTTGTCTAATATTTGTCACATAAAAGGAGGTGACAATTATGTTGTTCCATTAAAAGATTTGTCAAAACAATTGCACAAATGTTATTACTATCAACTGAATTAATATCTTATAGTTCATGTGAGAAGATTATAAGAGATAGGCATGGCAAATGTTAGTAGGTATGTGCAGCATCTAGAGTTAAGTCCATACTAGTATTTCATAAAAATTAAACTTATTTTGTGAAGCATTCAGATCTTATATTCATTTTGCATGTTTCTAACTTAAATATGTATAACTGCGTTGAATAAAAAATATTACTCCAGTTTCAATAGCCTTCACAATCGCCTGCTAATTTTATTGCATGCATATGTATAGTTTTTCTATAAAAAAATAAAATTAACTTTTAACCTTAATAGCAGAAATGCATAAATATGTGAATTCTTTTGTGAGAATAAAGGCTTAATACTATTAGAAATAAAAATATTTTTAATTCAGATATTTTAAAATTGATAATTAAACAAATATTTGGAAATATTTTGTTGAAAATGCAAACCTTTGATCTACATATCTTATTTGCTTAAATTCCATTCCTTATTTAATATTTAGGATTAATGATGAAAATCCTTACTCTGAAGTTTTATTCAAGGTATGTGCTAAGTAGTATTTATTATTTTTAGAACATATGCGCATGAATGTTAATGTTATGGACAAAAATATATTTGAAAACTCTTATTTTGTTTAAATTTCAGTTTGATCTGAATTGATATTTAATTAAAAGATATATATATATATATATATATATATATATATATATATATATATATATATATATATCTATCTTTAAATAGATTTTATACTCTAAATACTATACTTAAAGTTTAGTAAATAAAGTTTTTTTATGTTATTGCATATAAAATCACATTCATTTAAATTTATCAAGGGGCTGATATTTATAACCTATGTAATTTGTGTGAATTTCAAACATTTAATGAAATGGACTAGATTTAAATGACCCTATAAGTAAAACTAGGTAATTTAGGTTTTAATTTATAAACATCATGCATTTTTCTAACATGGAAGATTATCTAAATTTTTGAATTTATTCCTCACTTTCAGAGGCATTTTCTGAGTAATGTTTGTAGATAATCATAAATAGAAACATATTTCAGGAATTTTTCTGTTTGTTTCTTTTATCTTGATGAATTTTTCTCTATTGCTGTTACTAGATGTTGGCATTGAACATTTTTGATAAGCTGCAGTGTTGATTTTATCAATTGATTTGACCTGTTCCTGGATATTTTATTATATTAAGCAACTTATCTTAATAATAAATCATGTGTTCAATATTATCAACTTTTCTATTGTACAGGGTTGATCTTTTTCTTCATTCTTCAGTTTTATTTTTTAAACTTCTATTCTTTTAATTTGAAAATTATAAATGAAAAGTAAAATTCTTCATCTGACTTTTTCTCCCGTGGTTAGTTCTATTTGATATTCAAACATGATTCATGTTAGTGCTTCAGTAATGACTCTTGAAATAAAAGCAAGCAAAGTATCAACATATCTTCCATCATACAAATTACAGTTTGCTTTTCTGTTTTATTTTTGAGTTTTTTATTTAGTCATCAGCCTAATTTGAAAGAAAAATTGTCTTTCTCATTTCTATCTGACATTT
The DNA here is from genome assembly GCA_947359465.1 of Metellina segmentata. NCBI lineage: Eukaryota > Metazoa > Arthropoda > Arachnida > Araneae > Tetragnathidae > Metellina > Metellina segmentata. The sequence goes on from OX375872.1 coordinate 34,176,603, forward strand.
GAATGAATATTACAGAAACTCATTTGTTATCTTTATTGTGAAAATTTTAGAACATATTCCTTTCTTATATGTTATATTTCAGTTGCATACTTTATGTGTAGCACATTTACAATTCTTTCAAAGTTAATTTCTTAGACATTTTTATTATAATATATATAAGTACAATGTGACACTTTTAAACCATTCTCTATTTTATATTCTGTTAAGGGGAAGTACCTGTTTTTATTATGGGAAGATTTACTAGAATATCAGAAACCCCTGAGAGATGCATATAAAAAAAGTATTGCTGTTTTTATTGCAAAGGTAAATATTATAGCTATTTTTTTTTATTGAATGAATTTAATTGAATACAAATTCTGTGCAATGTTTGACTTGTATGAGGTGCGGCCAAAAAGTAAGTTCAATTTTGTAAATTGAAAGACAAAAAAATTGTTTTTCAAGCCAATTTTATGTTTGCATGAAAGGTCATTTCTTGAACTATTTTTCTACATAGTTCCCACTGTTGTTGAGACATTTGTCGAAGTGTGTGACTAACTTACATATACCTTCCTCAAAAGCCGACCAACCAGTATAGTGGTTAAGGTGTTAGCCTCTGGATCGGAAGGTTCCTGTTTCGTATCCGGGTCAGGGCATGGATATTTCTAAGCATATATGGTGAGGCGGCTGGTGCACCTTAAATCTGTCGTTGCTGAAAGTCCTCATGTTGGGTTGGTGTGGAAGTTGTGTAGAGAGTGGGGTGCCTGCTCAGATGTTGCCTCGTCATCTGACCGTGGTTTAAAATTAATTATGTGGTGATGCACGGAATGGCTTAGGCTGCTGGGAAGGTGGTAACTAGTTGAATACCTTCCTCAAAGAAAGTTCCCACCAGTGACACAGCGTTTTTTTGTGTCATTGTCACTTTCAAAGCATTGACCTCCAAGGTCACGCTTCATGTGCAGGAACAAAAGATAGTCGGACAGTGCGAGGTCTAGGCTATAGGGGAATCATCAAACTGCTGCCAACCAAATTCCTCAATTTGCCTTTGAGTGACACCAGCAGGATGGGGCTGAGCATTGTTGTGAAGCAAGATAATTCCTTGACTAAGCATTCCTCTCCTTTTGTATTGAATTGCATGTCTAAGTTTTATCAAAATCTCACCATATCGAGCAGCATTGACATTTTTACCACTAGGAAGAAATTCAACAAGCAGAACTCCTTTCATATCCCAAAACACAGTGCACATAATTTTTTGGGCTGACATTGATGTTTTGAATTTTTGCTTTTTGGGAGATCCAGTGTGTCTCCACTCCATCAACTGCTGTTTTGATTCTGGGTTTACGTGATGGACCCACATTTCGTCACCAGTCACTAATGGTTTAAAAATGCCTCCCTATTCACTGTATCGGGTAAGAAAAGTCAATGTACTGCCAAGTTGCTTGGTTTTGTGGAAATCTGTAAGCATGTTTGGATCCCATCAGGAACACAACTTAAGAAACCTAAGCGGTAAGAAACAATTTTTGTGCAAAACAATTTTTGAAATTTGAGGAAATTCATCAGAAAGCATTGACTTTGTAAAGCATCTGTTCCCTTTAATTTTTTCACTAACTTGTCTTACCAGATCGTCATTGACAACAGGAGGCTGCCTCCTTCGTTCTTCATTGTACACATTTGTTTGTCCTCCATCGAATTTTTTAACCCACTTTTTCACCATACTATCACTCATAGCATTTTCACCATAAATCTCAGTAATTTGGCGATGAATTTCAGCAGGCTTTACGTTCCTTGCATTCAAAAAACGAATTACAGACTGCAGGTTCTTCAACTGTCTTTAACATTTCTAGTGATCACAGCAAGCTGAAAACACAAGATTGACTGTAATGGCATAAGTGGAAAGGCAATGGACAAGGAAGACTTGTGCATGTGCGGAGCACTGTCAGTATTGCTGCAGTGTAGGAAGAATGAAACCTACTTTCTGAACACGCCTTGTATAATATCTTTCAACACAAAACTAAATTGCTTATTGTTTAATTGTAAAAATAAAAATGTGCTGTGAATTTTAGTTTCACTAATGGGGCCAGCTTATGACAGATACCTGACAATTTAACGTAGGCATATTTTACACTACGCAATAGAGATGAAATATGCATGCATATGACAGATTCGTTCATATTGATTTTAATTTACTGTTTGTTTTACAACTAGGAAGACACAATGTATGCTAACAGGGTGTGTTTATACTACTTCTTTGTTACCATGTATCTATGCCATAATATCTGCCTAAATAAAGCATATATCTGTCTTAAGAAAAGCAATTCAGCTGCAATGAAGTGAAAGGAACAAATTCCATATTACCAATTTTCCAAGAATAAAATTTTTTTCTGTACCCTGATGAGAAAAAGCAGATCAAATCTAATACTGTGAAAGAAAGTGAAAAGTTATTTTTTCTCTTTACATTCATCACAAGATATTTTGAACAAAATGTTTTCTTCCACAACTGAAGTTATAAAAACTTCTGAGACAAATTAATAATGTGTCCAAATTGTTTTCTTTGTTATTTGATTGTGCTCAATTTAATTCCAATAGTTTTAAACTGTAATTTTTTAATTCTTGGATAATTAAATAAGAAATTCTTAAAATTTTAAAATATATTGTAGTTGTAACTACATACTTTAAATAGGTTTTGTTTTTCCATTATTCAAGACTGCCATAGACAACTAAACACATTGTTGCAACTATTTTTCAATCTTGGTGACTAATAAGGGTATCTTTTTTAAAGCAAATTTCTTTTAAAAGCTCCTATTTTCAAAGGTTTATAGACTGAACATTTTGACAATTTTTGTGAAAATTCACTAAAGACAAAAATTAAATCCATTCTGATTATATTAAATGAGTTCAGGCCCCAAAATAATAAATAAATCTTTCAATAAGCATTTAATTTTGTATTTAAAATGTGCAACTATTTTTTTATTTCTATTTTTTTTAAATATTGTTACTGCAACGAGAGAATTAAAGTTGTTGCAAGAAAAGTTCCTCTGCAATTCAAATTAAAAAGTAATTATGTGACTTATTCTACTCAGACAATTAAAATACCTGGTGCCTTCATTGTGTAGAATTAATCTTAATTTTATCTATGCATAAATAATTTAAATGGTAAGTATTTTTAATGCTTTTAAAAACAAGCATTAGAGAACAATGAAATGAACACATGAAAGCTTAAATATAGTGTAAAATCTATTTTAAAGTATTATTTTATAATTGAATTGCTTTCTTTTTTAAACTAGTCACCATAACAGTACCGTAAAATTGTATGGTAACTAATTAGAATATGTAAACGACAATTTTAATTTAAAAATTAAGTTATAGTTCTGTAAATTTTGTAAAGAGCATTTTTAAAAGTTCACCAATGAAAATTTTAAACCTATAGTTGTTATTTTAATGCCATAGCATTAGAAAAGTAACAATTTTGTATAAGCTATTTTGACAGTTGGCATACTTTCAACAATTTTGCATTTGGATATTTCATTTAATATTTTGTGCAATTCAGTCAGTTATTAAGTTGCACATATGCACATTTTGAATAACATTGTTTTATTGTTTTTGCATTTTACTGTATAAGACATTCTGTTTTCAGAAAAGGATTGGTTCAAGAAAATATAGTCTCCTTTCAAAAATGCGGTATTTGAAATCAAAGTTATCCTTTCTACATTCTGGTGGACTCTTATTTGAGAGGATTAGAAACCAAAGTTCCACTCAAGCTTTTGTTACTGTCTGTCAGAAATACAGAATTTATCCTATGCCAGAAGCTATCGGAAGGTTTTGATTTTAAATTACATTGTTACTGTGGAAATTGATCTATAGCATTATAGCACTATAATTTTTCAATGTTAAAAAACTTCGGATGGGATTTTTTAAATCTAATAATCATGTTTATTATGTTTCATTAATTCCCTCCTTAACTTCTAAATAACTTAATAAGATAATAACCTTGTATATTTTATTGCTATTCATATTTTTAACATAATTACATAATTAATATATCAACTGTAATACATCAATATAATTACTATAGCATATTTGCTGTGATGGCAGTATTTTTCTTGTCTGATTTCTAAACTTATAAGTTTCTTTTATTAAAAAGTGCTAATTTTTTAAAGTATTTAATTGTATAATTGTACATAAATTTGTGGAAAATATTTTCCAAAGCATGTACAATTACCTAGTGTTATGAACGATAACTTATGTTTCTAGGAAGATATTGGAAATCTATACATGTTTATGCCATAAAGAGGTAGTAAAATTTCCATTAGTTTGCATTTGTCGTCATGCAACAAACTCCACAGCTGGAATAGTTCTTGGATCTTCAATCATCAACAAAGTGTCACAAGTGTCTATTCGTAAGACAGGTGAATATTATGAATTGTGGACAAATGTCAGTCTTTTGAAATTTCTAGTAAACTTGTATTTTATTATGTATGGAAAATTTTCTTTGATTTTTATAATGAAACTCAAGTTAGGTTTTTCGCACTTCTGGAATAGTTCTCTATAGAATTAAAATGAAGACACTGGTGTTATAATCCATGATTTACATTTTTTTTCAGTGTCAGCTTCATTGAATTGCTTCGTATCAGAGACCTTATAAAGCCATGTAGACCACTTTAATACTGATAATTTGTCTATATAATTGAACATGTATAAATTTGATTTGATATTTAAACTATCAGCAAATGTGTTGGAAAAAAAATTAATGCTGAATAATCAAGCAGGGAAATAGTTTAAGGATATATGTTATTATTGAAATAGTTTATTGATATTTTAAACTTAATTTTTCTACTCATTCTTGTTCTCTTACTGTTCATTTTTTCTTAAAATATTTTAACAGCATTCTTAATAAGTCCTGTATTGCTTCATCGATGTTTTTTCCATGACATCTATAACTTCAGTTAAGTTTCAAATATGATTTTTCAAGATAAAGAAAAGTATATATCATGACAGTTTATTTTAGGATCATATGGATTTTGATTGGATTTTACTGATTTAGGACCTATTGATTTTGGTTTAAATTTGTTTAATTACAGTTGAAGTAAATCTTCATGCTTGTTTTGTATGAGCACTCTTATTTGATTGATAAAAATAATTATGGCTGTGATGACTGCTAATTAATACTATACTTTCTATTGAAAAGTATTTCTTGTGATTGATAAAATATAAAATTTTTTATAATTTTGGCTTTTCAAATAGTCAGTTTTTTTGCTATGCAACCTGTTATTTAAGACTGCTGCTTTTGAAACCAGCCTACACAAAATATAGTTATGACTGTTATAAATAATGTTGGATATATTCGCAAGATGAATATATCCAACAAAAAAGTGACAATGGAGTATTGAGTATCTGATGGGAAATATGAATAATCTTGGATTCAGAATTTTTTATGAGATTCCTGATAAAGAGTATGCTCTAAATTATTCATACTTATGGTTGATAGTAAGTACAAAAAAGTGTATATCAGTGGAGAGAGTTCGGAAGTCAGGTAATTATGAGTTCAAATGACAGTTATTATTTAGATAGGAATATTAAAATCAGACTTATTTAAGAAACCCCATGTTGATGAAATGAATCTTGTGTTGTAAATCCATGAGTGGAAACCTTAAAAAAATTACAAATTCTGTCTGACATTTTAGATGTTAGCAGTGCAAGTGAAACTGGATTCATACTACAACAAATATTCCTTTTGCAACAAGTGAGCAAAGGTATTAGACTAAGAATTGCTCACTCAATTGCTATGCGTTAAGAACTGAGTGAAGGAAATTGTTGATCAGAAAAATTAAAAAAGGATTGATTCCAGTCCATCAGCAATAGCAAGTTTTGTTACTCCAATGTGACGTTAATTGAACTACATTCCTACCCTCTAGTGTTGGTTTGTCACTATATGGTCATTTTGTGTTCCCAGACAGATCTGAAATCAGAACCTGTTGATCCAATGGGCTTGCCACTCAGTTACCCAGCTGACAAATTAAGTTTAGAGATATTTCCAATGAGGGGTACTAGATGGTAACTGTATTTTGTACTCTTAAGTATTAAATACATGCTCCAGTATCCTAAAAATGTATCTCAATTCCTTTTGAGATGAATTGTATAATGAAGTGATATTGATTTTCTTTTTCAGAAACATGGTTAGTAATTGTTTGGTTATTGCTTCTTTATGAATAATGGCTAATAAAATGGTTTGTGATAGATTTTTTATGAGACAATTTTGATCAGTGTAAAAGTTACCACTGATATTTTGAATTAATTTTGTGTACCTTAATTCAAAACCAATAAGTACTAAATTGAAAGCATTTGTTTGAATCTTAAATGATTTTTTTAGGTACAATATGTAAGCAAGAATTATTGCCAACATTGACTGAATTGAAAGAGTCTCATCTTGAAGGTTTACCATCTGTTTCTCCTGTATGTCCTTTAAATATTTTTTCGAAAGTGACTTTATATGCATTACATAACTTCAAATTGTAATTTTTTTCTTCTTTTTGTTTCAATGTCTTCAAGATTTCATAAAAAAATATGGCTATCTTGCCAAGTGCACTAATTCATCTGACCTTCCCATTTCCAAATGTTCATATTCATTTCATCTTCATATAAGTATCCATTTAATATCATGTTTTGCTTAGAAAATACTAGCCACTGCTTGGCCAGCTCTGCATTACCTGTGACAGTTCTTTTCGTGGGGTCAGGTGTGACCACTGCTCGCTAACCCCAGGCGATTGCTACGAATTCCCATTTGGTTTGCGAATGGGAATTTGTAGCTTATTGGATAACAGCCATCATGGCGTTGCCCATAGTGTTGGTTTGCTTCTCAAACCAAATGGAAATTCGTAGCCTATTGGAGTGAATTCCAGCATATCAAATTATGAATATTTTGATACAAATCTGGATATATGGTTTGCTTCGCAAATTGGATAACAGCCATAACGGAGTTGCTAGTTGTGTTGGTTTGCTTCGCAAACCAAATGGGAATTCAGCGTGATGTCACAATCTCTTGCGAAAATATAAATATTTAACTGAAAAATTATTTATTAAAAGAAAATCAAACGTATTAGGTATCTATCTGATGTGTCAAATTTTCTGCAGATTTCATATCCGTTGAAATTTTCAATCTCTTTAATGATCCCAATTTTACAAAAAAGAAGTAAACAATACCAGCCATTTGTTTTACTTTCTTTCGCTGAAATCGTAAGAGGGCAGGAAATGTAATCTGTTTATTTTTTTAATGTGAAGGTTAATGTAACATCACAATCTCTTGTAAAAATATGAAAGATATTTAATTAAAACATTTAAAAAACCTATTTATAGGTATACATTTAATGTGAAATTTTCCACAGATTTCAAATCCATTGAAATTTTTACTCTTTTTTTAACGGTCTAGGAGATAAATAAAATAACTACATAACTCCAGTTAAAGGTTTATTTGTTTTTTATCATCTGCTGGAAAACCATTCCTCAGTGCAAAATGAAAACGGAAATGAAAATAATAAATTTAGAATCTATAATTTATCCATAAATTTAGAAAAATGGAGATATTTTATGCTGTTGCATTCAAAAATAATTAAATTCATTTTAAAAAGTTCTAGATTCAATTTTAAAATTTGCTGCAACCTAAAAATTGCAAAAAGTTCAGACTACCTGTGTGAGATATCCCATTACTATAAGTGACAGATTTGTCAGGACTTTGTGTGCAGAAAACCAACAAACACTTCCTTTTACAATACTAGAGACATAAATTTCAGAAAAAATTTGTATGCAAAGTTAAAAATTTAGGAATTGGAATTGAATTCTGTAGAGAATGGTTGGTATTGTCTGATTTTCATGATATAAAGTTGAAATTTACATTTTAGGAAGCATGAAACATTGATTGAATTTTTGTATATAGTTTGAATTTCAGCATTTTAAAAGATTTGATGAGTGTATTTGAATAACTGATGCTATTAATGACCTGACAAGTTAAAGCAATTGATAATATATCAAAGTTTAATATATAATTTGTACAACATGCAGAAAGTGCCAATAGAGGATAAGAAATTAGGGATTTCACTCAATGTCTATGGTAATCATAAAATCGAGGTACTCTAGTGATTTATTCTTTTTTGTGGGGTTGACTGACTAGTAAACATGGATGTCATGACCCCAGTATGGTTAAGCATGTTTTTCTTTCCCTTTTCACAATTACTTGACATGTCTTGTGTTTGACACTACTTGGCCAAGTGTTGCCCTTGCACCATAAAACCCCAAATCAACCTACCAAGCATTCACAAATATTCATATGGCTTCTGGAAAATACAAATTTGTACAGTAGTAGAAAATCAAATGCATAAAATTTGCATAAGGGGCTGTTTTTGTATTAAATTGAGCACCAACATCGTAATTTCCAATGGGAACCCCCAACTTCAACACACAATATCAAATCTATCTAAAGTTAACTTCAGATACAAAATTTCTTGTCATTACATCTTACCGTTTCAAAGTTAGGAGTACAGAAAGATTGGAACTCCTAATGTTAAATCAGTTTCTTAGACTTTTATGGATATCTTCTCAAATGATATTTCTATAATGCTGATATTTTGTATCATGTTACTTTTAAACAACCCAAAAAAAAAAATCCACCTGATATTTTATTTTTAAAATATTTTTTTGTATGCAATAAAAATTATTAACATTCCATGGTTAATAAAATTATGATTCTGAACCTAATTATATTTTGATGGGAATCAATTTAGAAGGACTTCTAATATGGCTTATTAATTAGTTTTTGCTCTATATTAAAATTTTCTCATTATTGTGATTTTAGGGGGCAACCAAAAGTTTATTAAACATATGACAAACATCGGATAATTCTTGGATCATTTGCACTTGCATAGTAAACAAAAATATATAATTCTCATATCGTTTACACTTGCTTAACAAATATAATAATTCTCTCATCGCTGAAAAATATGTATAAAAATAGTGGAAATTTGAAATTCAGGTAGCGATAGAAATAAAATTAATCTCAATGAATAGTGACTTTCTATGTAGAGATGATCCCTGAAATTGACACCCACTTTAGGATTGAATATCTTCGGATATAAGGATAGTGAAGTCATGAAATTTCAATTGAACTATACAGAATCCCATTATGGCTTCAAAACATGGTGTTTTCATGATAAATTCCTTGTTTGTACAAAATTTTGGAATTTTATTTCCAATACAGCTGGTATTAAAAACATCCCTTATCCTCAATACACAAAAGAAGGAGTAACAAAATAACATTACATATTAACTAAAGCATCAAAATAATACTACAAATAAAGGCAAAAAATATTGATGACAAAGTCTCGCGTCTGGTCAGCACTCATCAATTCACTGCTGGTGCAGAGGAAACATGGGACTGTTCAAAATTTCAAAGCTATACAATTTTAATTGACCACATACAGCTTTCAATTTTTAAGAAGCATATATCTAATGAAAGGTTAGTATTACACAAAAATTTTCACCATTGCAATTGTTTAATTTTTCAATAAAATGCACTGACCAAGACAACTTTAATCAGTAAGGTGAAATTTATTTGATTATTAGTCACTGATATGCGATAAGAAGATTGTATATGTATTTTTATTGTATTTTCAACACATTTGCCTGATTTTTACTACTGACCTGGTGAAAATATTTTCCCCAGCAAAATCCCAATCCTGTTTTTATATCTATGAAGATTAACAGCAATACTTTTTAGATTGCTTTTCAAAACAAGAATTTGTACATAGTCAATAATGAGGATATTAAACTTTTGAATTATAGGAGAATTAAAAATTTTTACTTCATTTTCTACTTTTTTCAGGGAAATCATTTTCTGATTTTTCAATCAAGATATGTTTTTAAATTTTTTATCTTTTCTCTGTTATATTTGTTCTACATTTCAAACATGCAGTATGAGAAGCTACCAAAGTAAAAAATGAAATGACAGTAATAACAAATTCAGTTCTCAAATTATTCTGATTTGAAAGTTGTAAATTTCTTAGAATCATGATATTGCGAGGTTAACCGCTATTTGTATAGTTTTTCTTGCATTGTTCAATTCCGATATATTCGGGTTTTAATTTCATATTTGATTACTTGTTTCTTCACTTATATTTTGTAACAAAACACAAGCTAATTATAAAGAATCCACAGAAAACATCAGTCCTTTTTCACTTAGTTGGCAGAGTACTAAATTTTATCTTTGCTTTATTAATGTTCTGAAAGTATGGTCCCATTATCTATAATACCTAATACTGATGATATTTTTGCTCAACGCTACAACTTTTAATTCATTTCATGAATATCTTTGTATTTTCTGAATAAATTTTAGTGCAGAAGCATATTTTATTGATTTGGAAAGTAAAATTTCATTATTAACCAGTGTATATAAAATTCTTCTTGCATTTATATTAATACATAATGTAATCATTAATGTGTCAAAATGACATCACAAATATGTTTGTACAGGTATCTGCTTAGTTATATTATTTTCATGTCCTCATCTTACGCCTATGTGTGTGATTGCTATTAATTAAAACTTAATTTCAAAAACTATTATATTTCAGATGAGGAATTGTTATTTTACTGTTAGCTCATTTTGAATACAATAATATGCCTCTTCTGTGTTATTTATGATCTTCTGATATTCAAGAGTTTTCAAGTCTTTGTAAAGGTTTATATAAAATTGTTTAAAATAATTGTAGCTCTTTAAATTTCTAAAACTGAAGAGGTTTGTATTAAAAATTAATTTATTACAATTTGTTAAAATTTAGTTTTGTATTTTCTCTTAATTATAGGTTGATACATCCGTTTTCACTTGTTATGAATTCCTGGAATATGAACCCAAAGAAAATAATAGATTGATACCAATTTTGGGAACATCTTTAAGCATTCAATCTGAATGGTCAAATGTATTGGCAGTTCTTGAACCTCTTCAACCAGATTGTAAGACTATAGTGGTCAGTATTTGGATCCCATATTTTTATTCTATAAGTCCTACTTTAAGTGTTACAAATTATTTGCTACAAATTTTACTGTAGATTATAGAATGTGCACTGTTATGCTTACTACCTGATTCTTAAAGTGCTGTTTCTTGCATTTTGAAAAACAAATGTAGTAGTAGCCGAACTTTGTTTCATGAACATTGTAATAAAATATGGAGGTTTAGTAAGTATGGAGATATTTCATTCGAAAAAAAGTTTTATTTTTGTTGCACTTATAGTTTTATTTTGTTGTGTGAACTAATGCTAAAACTCACAAGAACATCTCTGTCAGAATTTGTTTTGATAACAGTTCATCAGGGTGTCTGTAAGTGATCTTAGGGCTGTTTAGTGATGTAAATGATCTTTTTAAAGTAACAAATTATCTTCTGGTTTTGACTGGGTGCATTTTGTGAGAATAATATTAATTTAGTCTCATTGTTATTTTGATTTTCTCTATCATGAAAAATATAACAGACATGAAGAAAGATTTATAAATTTTTATTCTCATTGAAATTAGAAAATATCTTTTATAGATTTAGTACCTCAACCACTTTTGTCATATTCCATACACTGACAACTGATTCCTTTGAAATTACTAGAGCTCGGATTTTGCATATTCTTTTTTAGCCCCTAATGTAGATAGAAATCCCTATTGAGTGATTTTTAGCAATTTGCAACCAAAAATACCCGAATTTATTTTGCATATTTGGACAATTTTTCTATTTTCAAACATTTTTACAAAAAAAATTCAAATTTTTTTTCAAAAAACTTTGTTTAGTGCATTGGGAAGGAAGACTTTCAGAAGCAAGCCTTGGCATCCCCCGCCGACCAATCAAACCAAAACCCTCCCTGACGATTGTAACCTGTAGTCGCCACCAAATATTAATTCCACTATTCCAATTTTTTAAAATTCAACTTAGATGGTAAGGACTTAATTTCAAAAGTAAATAGATTAATTTGCAGCAATTTCATTTTTAGTATAAGATAAACTAACAAATTAATTCCAAGATATTTCATTGAATAATAATAGGACCGCAAAACTGACGTCTCATTTGGACACTCTAAAAGCTAACTGAGTGCAGTTTCGTTTGCCGGCACATCAAAGCTACTTGGAAGACAGGAAACTTCCGAGACATGAGCCCGTTATCCTAAACACTCGTGCCCTATGATGTTACATCCCCTTCTTTACTCAGATCAAACTCCCACATTCTTCATCACATTCATTCCAACTAATACGTTTTCCTCTTCATTTTTTATCGTACATAAATATATATACTAATAAAAAAAATATTCTGCTTTAGCACCCCTCCCCAATCCGGCACCTGGGCACATGCTCGGTCTACCCTCTAGTTACGTCCCTGGGGACATTTGAAATGCTTTCATTTTAATCTATTATTATTTTTCAATTATGTAATATTTATTAATTTGTATATTTTTTGCTTTGTATATTTTATACTTATCTTTATCTGCGCTATAAAAATGAAATTGTGAATTAATTGAATGAAAGTGTGGTTCAATTTCACTTTATTCTCCTCCCTATCCTTTTTCTAAGAAAGCAATTTTTTTGTGCAATTTTAGTGCATATTTTGAGATTTTGAAATGCATATTTCAGGTCACATTTTTGCATATCGATCCAAGCTTTAGTAATTACATAGAGATACAGGTTACAAGAGTCACTATAATTTTAGAAATATCGTAATTTCACAAACAAAAATAAAGAAATTTAACAGTGGATAGAACTAGTCTAGGTTTCAAGTGTTGGCCTACTTTTCCTTTGGTGAAAATTTTCTGCTTTGTCCAGTTCAAAGCAGCATGTCTTATAACATATAAGTTTGATTTGAAACATTGTTATTTGGAATTCCTTTCTCAGATGTTTTTGTTTAAGCTAATTGATTAACAATTATATATGGTATTTCGTTATTTTGGCTCATTTAATGTTACATTTTGAATAGAATTGTGTGCAAATCAGATGTTCCAATTTAACTGATGAGAAGTTTTAAAATCACATAATACTCACATAGTGCAGAATTTTATGTTAATTGTAATTGGTGCGTACATAGAGAAGCATATAAAGAAAAATATCCAGATCCTCGGTACACTTATAACTGGTCGATTTAGAATCGAATATAAATTAGAATAAGGTAACTAGCTCATGAAACAAACATAAATTTTGTATACAAGTATTTACATTTTACGAAAGATAACAAATATGTAGCTTACGTTACGGAATAACAAGAACTATGCAGCAACGCATCCGAAACTTGCGATACAAAATGATAGATTAAAAAATTCTAGCACACACTGCATTTTATATTGTAGTTTTCTGTGGAGCAGCTAGAATGTTCTGATTAAGTATTCACCATACACCCCTGCAGCTGGACCCTGGTCCAGGGGTTCTGGGTCTATTGGCATTGGTGCGATCTTGGCAATTGGCATTCGAACTTGCCCTTTGGTTGTATGCACATCGACAGCACAAATCAAGTCATCTTTTCCTGGATATATGTTCACTATTCTACCTAGGCACCAATGAAGATGTTATTGATTCTCTTTAAGAAGGATGAGTTGATTTATGCTGATGTTTGGTTTGACACTTTGCCTTTGCTTGAGTTAAGTGTTCACAACTCCAGCACTGCCAAAACTGAGGGGACTCAATCTTAGGGCTTGAATCAACTTCCATCTAGAGGAAACTGATAAATCGTCAGTTGGTGTTTCCGGAAAAGACAGAAGAAGTGTGCCAACTAAAAAGAGTCTGGGTGTTAAAGGTTCCCAATCATTTGGATCTGATCCCATTTGTGTTAGTGGTCTGGAGTTTAAACAAGCTTCAGTCTGTGTCACCAAAGTAGAAAGTTGCTCAAAATTCAAAATTGCCGATTTGCATGTTTTCCGAAGAGGATTTTTCATGGTTTTGATATTGTTTTCCCATAAACCACCAAAATGAGGCCCTATTGAAGGAAAAAAATGCCAACTTATGGATTCTTCTGAGGCTAAATTTCGAACTTTGTCAGAATTACAAATGTCTATTTGAGTCTTTATGAAATTATTTTCTCCCTTAAAGTTAGTAGCATTATCACTGTAAATGTCAAAGGGTTTGCCTCTTTTAGCCACGAATCTTCTTAGACAGGCAATAAATGCCTCTGTGGTAAGGCTGGACACAACTTCTAAGTGAATGGCTTTAGTTGTGAAGCAAATGAATAATGCAATGTATGATTTAAAGGTTACCTTACTTCTTGGTAACATGAGCTTAGTTGTAAAGTGTCCAGGGAAATCTATTCCCATCTTTAAAAATGGCCCTGAAATATTAACTCTATCTTTTGGAAGATCTCCCATGAGTTGATTAAGAGTACCAGGTTTAGTACGAAAACAAATAAGGCATTTTAAGATAGATTTCCTTACCTGATCTCTTACAAACTGATACAAACCAAAATCTTGAATTTGAGACAGTACTATTTGTGTACCCGAATGTAGAGTCATTTTATGATAATATTGGATAACAAGTTAAGTAAATGGATGATTATTTGGCAGGAGTGCTGGATGCTTCTTTTGGTAGGGTAGATCAGATTGCTTGAGTCTTCCACCAACTCTTAAGTACTTCATTTGGATCTAGAAAGAGACTCGTAGACGAAAACGTAGAATTAGTTGTAAGAGAACCTTTAGTCTACATGTATTTGATCTCTGACCTGAATTCTGTATGTTGTATTATTTAGACAATTTCTAGAATTGCAGATTTTAGTTCAGAAGAATCAAGATGATTTGTTTTTCTGTTAACTGGAACAGTTTTGCAATTGCAAATGAATCGGTTACACCATGCTATGATTGGTATGAGCCTTGTATAGCTTGAATGTTTGCCAAAATCAATGAATTACTCAACTTGTGTGTGGTGAATGTAAGTTTTTCAACCTCTTCCAACATTGGGATTTCAAAAACATACGGTTCGGATTGTGAAATTGTTAGTTCTGGTGATTTAAGGAATGATGGACCTTGCCACCAGAGTTCTTTATCTTGCAGTTTGGAGGGCATCATACCTCATGACGCACAATCTGCTGGATTATCTTGACTTTGAATATGGTACCATGCATCTGCTGATGTGAGCTTTTGAATTTGCACAACTCTGTTAGAGATGAATCATTTCCACTTGTAGGGAACAGATATTATCCAATTCAGGGTGATCTGTGAATTCGTCCAAAAGTATGCTTTTGCTATCGGTAAATAAAAGGAATCGGTTATGCTTTTGTACAGTTGACTGAGAAATAATGCTCTTCAAAGTTCAAGGCAGGGCAGTGAAGTAGTCTTCAGAGGTGCAACTCTTGTTTTAGATGCAACAAAACTAACACATTTATGTTTGATTACTTCGATTTTGATCTTAGATGTACCACTGCTGAATACGCCTTTTGCGATGCATCACAAAAGCCATGTATTTCAATACTTTCACAAGTGTTGTCCATGATAAACCTTGGAATTTTAATTGTGTCAGTTGTGAAGCAAATTTACCCCACTTTTTAAGAATGGGTGGGTTGAGTGGTTCATCCCAAGATGTTTGACTGACCCACAACTCCTGAATCATTATCTTAGCTGTAATGGTTACATCCGATATAAAACCCAATGGGTCAAAAATTCGTGCGATAGTTGAAAGCAACTGTCTTTTGGTTGTGACAACCGTTGGTTTTGTGTTTTGAAATTCCAGGTCAGCTAAATTTCAGTTAGCTAAGTGTGGGAAACTTTGAATTTTGTTTATATGAAAGTTTGGAAGACTTGAAGTAAGTTTGGTTAGTACCAAGGCTTGAGTTTTGTAAATTTCAAAATCGAACCAACTTTGAAATTTAATTCGATTGTGGAGTTTGATGACTCTACAATGCAGTTTCCGGTACCTCGAATAACCTGATTTGTTGGTTAATGTTTTAGCTTCAATTGAACATTCCACTGTTATTAAAGATTTTTGTGATGCACTGTCTATGAGAGCTCAGCATTTAATCCATTTTCCATATACATCTTTAACTAGTATGATCACTGTTGATAACAAGATGTTAGTAGCGGTTTGATTTAGATTTGAATGTGACTGGGCTGCAGACATGACTTTGTCTGGCTGAATTGCGCAGTTAGAATTAGTAACGATCTCTTTTTGATCATCGTGTAGTAAAGTGTGATGCTTGTTTTTGGCAAAGTTTGCAGCGAAATTGTTTTTTATAGTTGTAAACGGTATGATTTCGAAGGCAATTTACACACAGTTTCTTGTTCTTAGTTAATTCCAGCCTTTCTTTCACCTTCATAGTTGTAAAAGATTGGCATTGAAATAATAGATGATTTGAGTTGCATAGTTCAAATTTGTATGGTTTGGAAGTGGTATTACTGACCCACAGATTTGTTTCGGTTCCGTTTGGTTAATGCACGTGTTGTATGCAACAGATTTTTTTTTTAATTTCGCCTTTTCTTCTAATTGAAGAAAATCTTTAGTTGAATGCATGCTTCTAGCTTGCTTTCCCAAGAAACTGATTAAATTGTCATAGCTAGGGAAAGCTTGATCTTCAAGCGTGAGTTCCCACTGATTTATTAGGTTTGCATCAATTCGC
This sequence comes from Metellina segmentata, assembly GCA_947359465.1. Classification (NCBI taxonomy): domain Eukaryota; kingdom Metazoa; phylum Arthropoda; class Arachnida; order Araneae; family Tetragnathidae; genus Metellina; species Metellina segmentata. The sequence continues at coordinate 34,193,173 of OX375872.1, forward strand.
TTTTTAAGAAATTGCACCAAGAATATTTCTGATAAGGCGTCAGGTTTTAGACCCAATGAATCATGATTGCGCTTAGCTTTGTTACAAATATCTAACATTTCGTAAAGAGATTTGGATGATACAATTTTGATAGGTTTTATGCAAAATAATTGAGTACACAAAGCATATGCTAATTCTCGCTTGTTATCATATCTATTTTTTAGTGTTTCGAATGCTGCTACATAGTTAGAAGGGATTATTGGGAAACCCTTGATTAATCTAGCTGCTTCACCTTTTACTGAAGCCTGCAAATATTGCAATTTTTGAATGCCATTCAAAGAATTATTCTCATGAACAGTGGTAACAAATAATTGTTGAAACCTGAACCAACTGTACAATGTGTAATCGAACATAGGAAGATCAAATTTCAGAAGATTAACATTCTAATTTAGAGAGAAACGTTCCCGTGGAGACTCTAGAATTTGACTTTTGTTGTCGATTTTTTTATGAATAGATTGATTCTTCAAGTTTAACACAAAGATTTAAAACAAGTTTTGAATTAGAATAATGGTCAAAATGAGAATCTAGTTCTTCTGCGGTCTGACTTTCGCATTGACATTGTCAAAATAAGAGTCGTCAAGATTGCATTCTTGTTTTACGATTCTGGTTTTATATTCTTTTAACAAGAATATATTTGTTCTGAATCAATATTTGTATTGACGTCTAGTTAAATTTGATTAATTAAGTTCAAGTTAAGTTCAAATTTGATTTTCGAATTTTGTAACATTTTCAAAGCTATTTCAACAAGTTAAACTAATTAGATTAAAAGAATTTTATCTAGTTCATGAGTCAAGATTGCCTCCGGCTCGACGGATCAAAATGGTATGTACATAGACGGCCAAATAAAGAAAAATATCCTGAGCCTCAGTACACTGATAACTGGTTGATTTAGAATAGAATATAAATTAGAATAAGGCAACTAGCTCATGAAACAAACAAATTTTCTATGCAAGTATTTACATTTTACGATAGATAACAAATACATGGCTTATGTTACGGAATAACAAGAACTATGTAGCAGCACATCTGAAGCTTGCAATGCAAAATGATAGAATAGAAAGTTCTAGCGCACACTGCACTTTATACTGTGGTTTTCTGCAGAGCAGCTAGAAGGTTCTGATTAAGTATTCACAAGTAATCTTATTTAACAATTAATGTATATATTTTGTCTGGAGATGAAATGATAAAAATTAAGATACATTCTGAAGAGAATAATTGTTTTTTATGTTTTGACTTTTAAGTGTGGTCAATAATTAATCAACATAATAGATTTAGTGTGATCAAACTTGCATACTTATTCAAAGTGCACAAATTAAAAAAATTTCACAGTATGATCAAGCTACTAGCATCCATGAATTAAATATTCAAATTTTAACTTCTCAATTTATCTTTCTGAATGTTTTATACTGTCTCATGATATCTAGAAATATAAAAAGACAAATTAGATAGAAAGTAAATGATTTAACTTAGTATACAGAGTGGGCTAAAAGTTCATGACACATTTCAAAATTTAATAAAAAATCAACCAATTGTCCTATGAGAGAGCAGATTTCATAAACTTGCTTTGCATGGCATTGTTTTTTATTTTAGCATAAAAAAATTTCTCAATTTAATGCATAGATAGCACTATACCAAAAAACAGTATAAAAATTGCACACAAATAATTGTAATACATATTACAATTTATTAGGGCATTTTTGTCACTACATACAACCATATTTCAATGTGGGCACCCTTTGTGGCTCGAGCCACATCTGACCAATACTCAATTTCAATCCATATATTTTCTAACATGGATTGCGGAATAGTGTTAATTACTTTTGTGATTCGTGTATATATAATATAATTAGGAATCGAAATTTTTTTTCAAGATACATTTGGAAAGTATCTTATGAATCTTCAAACGGAAAAAATTTCATTTATACTTGTCAGCAAGTAAGTTAGTGCTATGAAAATTAAATCTAACTGCAAATTCCAAATAGAAATAATCTGAGAAGCAGACTTAAAGCCCTGTCCACACTGTGCAAACCGAACTGAACATGGATGATTGATAAACCCCAGCTACATATTTGTTTAATCAATCTTTCTGATTTTTCTTGTTTCACAGCTTGGGCACAAATTGTTCCATGTGCTCGCGATCAATCTGGTTGATTGTGTGTTAAAATTAAACTGCAAACTTATTGTTTAAAACAAATTGTTTAAAGGTCCAGTTCTTTATGCTACATAATATTGAATGTTTCTTTCAATTCGGCTTATTTCGGCAAAACGTATTAATATTGCTGTGCGACAATTTAAAATTTTCTTTAATTGCAAAAAAGTCAAAATATATTTTAAATAGCCACCTCTTTATCTTAAATTTAGGAGTGCAAAGTTCCCCAATACCACTATTAGTCTAAATACATATGAATGGACACATGAATTTTGACATTAATATGGGCATATTGCATTTTCACAACTAAGTTTTAACTGTCAACAATGTATGTCGGTTTTGACAGTGGGAACAGAACAACAAAGTGTAACATCTTAGGAACTGATTACAAATGAAAATGCATTTCTCATCATCATGGAATTAATAGGGCTTATAACACGTCACATTTTAGACATTTTGTCACTTTTTCAGCTGTTTATGTTCTTAAATTCTACTTGTTCAACAATTTTTAGTGCATAGTTAAAAAAAAAAAAATTTCCTCTAAAAAAGTTAAATGTCAATTAAATTTGAAAAATTGGAATTTTTTGGACCTGTGTATTTTTTTTTTAGTAAAAAGAAGGCAAAAAAAAAATGAGATTTTTAAAAATGGGCCAGCAGTTTCTTTCAGTATTTTCATTTGCCCTCATAGGTGATTACAAGTCATCGAAAATTATGGAACTTGGTGTGAAAGAGTGAATTATAAACTGGTGTGAGATATTGTTCAGATCGATAAGGTAAAAAATCGTTTACAAACACTTAAAGACATTTTATATAGGATCTGGAATGACAGATATTTTATGTGACAAGATTTTGGAAGCTCTGAGTGAGTTCTACAATCTAAACTGCTCATGATTGGCTCAGATGGGCACAATGTCAACAAGTCAGTTTTTAAATAGATTAATGACTCATTACTTTCGACCCAAAAATAAGAACTAATCAACATTGGGACCTGTAATATTCACACAATACATAATACTTTTCTTAAAGGTCTAAAAGAGCTTGGGGAAGGTGTGTCTGAACTAGTTTTTTCTATTCACAGATTTTTTAATCAGTAGCCTAAGCCAACTTACAAACAAATTCAAGGAGACTTGAAACTTCCCACTCACTATTTCATCAAGCATTGTTCAAGCAGGTGGCTCAGCCTAAAGCCAGCTGCTGAAAGGTTGCTTGAACAATGGGTTGCTGTGCGAAAGTGTTTTCTTGACTACATTCTAATAAAGAAGCCAAACATGATACAAAGACCAGGCTATATGAAAATTGTTCATTTATTTAGATGAGAAGCTATGAAGGCTGAGGTGATATTTGTTGTATCAAGTGCAAGTATATTTAATTGTGTGACTGAATTTCTTCAGAAAAAGGAACCCCTAATACAGAACCTTCATTCGCAACTTCAATTGTTGGTAAGAACAGTTTTGGGTAGAATCCACAGAGAGAAATTGATTCGAGATTTGAAGATGGAAGATATATGTCCTCAGAAACTTGCCTCTGGCTGATATTGTGATTGGAGATGAATTTTCTAAAGTGCTACAGAATGTGAAAGAGAAGGAAAGGAATTTCTTTTTTCTAAGGGCTCAGAAGCATTACATTGCTAGTGTTATATATCTTTTGAAGAAGTCCTCCTTCAGTTAATCTCTCCTTAAAAGTTTATCCTGTCTTGGTCCTCTTGAGAGATTCAGTGGTGCAAGAACAATGCCATGGGAAGTCCCAACAGACGTACTACTGGATGAGTGGAAATTACTCCTAAGAGAATTTAAGGAAGAAGGATCTAGAATGAAGCCTATTGATGTTTAGTGGAATCAGTTCTTCAGACTACGAGACATTAGTGGTGTGGATCCAAAATATACAGTTGTGTCAAAGCTAGTGAAGGCTGCTCTGTCACTTTTTCATGGTAGTGCTAACATTGATTGTGGCTTCTCAGCCTCAGAAAGCTTTGACAGGAGACAGAGCATCAATGTCAGAATGCACACTCAATGCTTTGATGATGATCTAAAGTAGCTTGGCAAATTTTGACAATCAACCTTATTTGAAGCCGATCACATCAAAGCTAATGGATATGGGAAGGGTTGCATATAAAGCCTACAATGCCTATTTAGAATATATTAAACAGAAGGCACAAGAAAAATTAGAGAAGGATAGAAAGACTGGAAGCAGAGAAAAAAAATATATAAGCAGCTGGCTAAGAAAAGACATGTAATAGAACAAAAACTTAAAATTATGTGTAAGGAAGAGGATGAGGCGTTGGACAGTGCTTCAAAATTGTTAAAGGAAACCTATTATAGACTCAAGGCAATAAAAAATAAAGATTTTAAGGAAGCAGCACTTGTTCCCAGGGAATGACTGAAGGGGTGACAAAAGTCTCGGATAATGCTGGTCAGCAAAGACAGACTTTAAAAATGCACATTCTTCTCTGGAGAAGAAAAAGACAAAATTATTTTCAGACTTTTTCATTCAAAAAAATCAGATTAATCTTTCAAATAAAAGGAAGATGTTCATTTTTGACACGTAGCTTGAAGAATAACATATTTAAAAATTGTGGTTACAAAAATTAAAAAATTTTTTTTGGTAGTATCGTTTTAAAATAATATGCTTTTTAATTGAAGAAAATAAATTTCCTTCCAAAGAAAGAAAAGAAAAAGACAGAGGTGGCTGGGGAAGATCTTGTCTTTTCTATCTTTATACTTGAATATATTTGGCATTATTGTTATTTGTCACTTTTTTTGTTCGATTAGTCTCTTATTGTTTGATTAGTCACTTTTTTCACCTTAAAACCTGTTATAAGCATGTAATTACTAATGTATCGATGTTATTTCCATCTTATGTCAAGGGCACAGCTTACCCACTTTTGGACCTTGTGCCTTAGAATCCAAACTATCCATCCAGCTTGCGTCAATGCCAAAAAAGGCTCAAACATTTGCTAATGCTTTAGAATTACTTTTTACATGTTAAATTTATGTGAATGATCTTCAGACTGAATAATCTTGTTGCTTTATATAATGTGAATTTAGTTCGTATGATTAAATTTAATGTAATCAAATAAATTATAGATACATCTAATAATTTACCAATTTATGCTAAATTTATCTTGTAAAATAGTTTTTATGAAATTTTTACTTTTTACAAGAGCTCTTATTTATCTCAGAAAGTGCAATCTCAGAATGGAAATGATTTGAGTGGAGCTTACAATTTGCACCAGGAATTATCTCGAATCGAGGTAAAAGCATTTGTTTGATTTTCTAGTTTTTATTTTAAATGGTTGAAATATAATCAAAATTCATTTTTATTATAGATTTTTAAGTTATAACTTGCTTTAAGAGTTAGACAAAGTTCTGACTGATATTAGACAAGCATACAAATTATCCTGTAATGGATGTATTTTGTTGATTTATGGTCTGCCAGATTACTTTCTTAGTTACATGCATAGCTATCCAACATTAATTTAGACTGTTAATTTTATGTTTAAACTTCCTAATGATAAACACTGCATTAACACCTAAATATTTATCAACTGTTACCATTCAAATCTGTTAAGATAATTCTTTGTATAAAAATCAGTTCAAAAGTACAAGTTAGAACAGTGAAACTTCTTTCATTAACTGATTCTCAAAGGAATGAGTTCATTGAAATAATAATGTACAGATGGTAAATTAATTAATGTACAGATTAAATTTAGCATATAAAAAAATTTAAATATTAACAAAATGTCAATTTTAGTAAATTCATTTTTAAATAAACAATTGTATTTTGCCAGAGAGATTAAAAAGTACTTATGAAATCATGTGTTGTGTGTTTAAGGAGTATTAATTTTTTAATTTAATGATTACTTGGACAGTTAAAATATTTTTTTGATAAAACTAGAAATGTATATTTTTGTACTTGAATAAATTTGAAATTTGTTAAATTGCTCAAACAAATTATTACCTTTTAAGTTGATTTATTTCGATTGTCACAACTAAAAATATATTTTCATACTTGAAGCACTTCCATAAGTGCATGAAGGAACGTTATGAAACGAATATTGGAAGCCCATCAATGATTGTAGAGAGGATAAAGAAATTTATGATTGGTTTGTATTTTATACATTTTAAAATTATTGAGTTTTAAAATCTTTCATGCAACAATTTCTTAAAACTCCTGGCAGTGTTAAGATTGCTGCCAATTTATGTAGTAATGTCTTGTGTGAGTTCCAGTTCTTTTGCAACATAAGATGTTTCTTGTAAACTTAATTGTATTAACATGAGAATTTTTAGAATTAAAGCAATCAAATTAATTTAAAATGCTAGGATATAAAGTAAATGTTTTTGCGACAGATTAATTTAATAAAATCTTTCAAAATATTTTAAGCTTAATGTCTTTTATTCGAATTTAAGGTATAATAATGCTTTTATATATATATTTTTTCTGTAACTATTATAAAATAGAATTTTAATTATGTTCACATAATGAATTTTTGTCATGCAGTGCTAATGTCACACTCTTAAAATTATATTTGTACTATAAATGAGGTCTGTTTAATCTATAAATTTTAAACATAGCTTACATTTGGAAAAAATCCAAAGAGATTCTTATGTCTAAAAATGCAATCTGCAAGTTTTGATAATTTTACTTAAAACTGAACTTTTTATTACTTGCACCACTTCCGTAGTACACATAGGTTCATAAATCTGGAAAAGTAAAGATATAACTTAAACCATAAACAACTAAAATAAATACTTTTTGATTGAAAATTGCATTTATGATTAATTAAATCAGACATAAGGATACAATAAGCAATTTCATTATGAAGTGTGGTCGGGACCCTTCACTTATTGTCAATCTACTCATTGGGATGTCATGACTATTCCTGTAAAACAGTTACAAACTACATTTTGTTGACAGTTTAATGTTTGCACTATGCATCCCTTCTTTTCATGCATTTTTAAGTTCTGCGGTAGCCCAGTTGGAAGAGCAATGGATTATCAACAGGAGGGTTGCAAGTTTGAAACTGGGTTATTCCATGCAAAATGAGCAAATCGGCTGTTGCTGACATATCGCCGATTTTAATTAAAATCTGTTTTTAAATAAGTCAACATATAGTAATGAGCAATTGTAAAATATTGGGTTTCAGAAATCTAAATTTTATTAATTATTGGCATTCCAATTTCGAGGTCACGTAAATTTAGATTTTCTAGCACTAAAAGTGGTCAGTTTGCAACCCTATATATCGATAAGTTATCGACATAATTTAAAAATCTTTATATAGTTACATTCTTTAAAAAACGGTCCTTTAGGAAACGTCAAAATATTATTTATTAGCAGTTATTGCTGCATCTGAAAAATCAATAAAAACAGAAATTTTGCCAATATTCTACAAATTTCAAATTGATTTTGTATTTCTAGATTGTTAGAAATGAAAAGACAATATTAAAAATTATTCTTAATGAGGAGCTTTTCCTAACAAATAGTATGGCTTAATTTAGTGATTATATTTCTATTCCTTTATAAAGGAAAAAAAGAAACATTTAAATGTAAAATTATGTCAAAATACGCCTTCTCAATTTTTTTAAATGCAGATTTCACTAAGGGAAAGCTTGAAAACATAAGAACTTTTCAAACACAAAAAGTAAGATGTCTGTTAAATGTCCTAAAATTTTCATAATTGTAATTTGATTATTTTTGTCTTAGAAACATTTTTAATTTTGTGATTTTTTCATTTTTTATCGGCCGACCAACCGGTATAGTGGTGTTAAGGTGTTAGCCTCTAGATCGGAAGGTTCCTGGTTCGAATCCGGGTCCGGGCATGGATGTTTGTAAACGTATGGTGTAGAGGCGGCTGGTGCACCTTAAATCTGTCGTGGCCGAAAGTCCTCACGTTGGGTTGGCGTGGAAGTTTGGAGAGTGGGGTGCCAGCTCAGGTGTTGCTTCGTCATCTGACCGTGGTTCAAAATTACGAGGTGTTGTCCTCGGATCTTTCCCTTAAGGGACTGATCCCGGACCGTCGTCAATAGCCCGTTGTGTTGCTCTAGTACGACGTTAACTAAAAATTACCAATTACCAATTCATTTTTTATCGCAGCTAATAACGAGTTATAAGCTTCAATAATGTAAAAAGTGCGATGTAAAAATAAAATAACTATTAGGTACATGTGCGAAATTTCTTTTTAGTCTATTTTGCTTAATTCAATAAGTGTGAAATAATTAGATGGAAAGTTCATTTTGTTAGAGAAGTGTTTTCAATTTACTTTTTACTTTAGAAACGTAAGTATTAAATTCTACTTCTTGTGAACATTAAATGCTTTGTGAAAATGTTAAGCATTATTTGTCAGGTAAACACTAACTTGGAGTAAAAAAAGAAATTTAAACATCATTGTGTTTCATGATTCTCCCAAATGTACATAACTCACGAATCCTTGTTGAACCGTCATCACAATCACTAGTGAAACAAGGAAAGATTTCAAGAACTCAGCTGTAGCAGGAAAATTTTCAATTTGAGCGACTACAAATTTGAACGAGAGACCTTCATCAGATTAAAAGTGAATTTGAAAAAACAATCAAGTAAAAATTTTAAATGTTTAATCTTTTTCAACTGTGATTTGATGTCCTGCTTTTAGAATTTGCTTCAGAAGTTAAAAATAATTTGGTATTTCATTGTTGATGTGGGGTTTCATTATCATTTGTATTTTTATACTTTAGAACAAAAGCTGACTCGACCAGTAAAGAGTCTTATGTTTTTTAACCAAATTACAAAAGAAGAAAAAAGCTTCAAATCTTTTGATCATGTTGTGCTGAATCAACGTATAGATCTTGATTTTACTGACAAGCTGTGGTTAATACTGAAAGGTATGTTATTAATTTAATTTTATAATAGCTTAACGTTTGTTTGAAGTTAACACAGTGTATCACACACACAATTCATTTACACTGAATATTTATATATGTAAAATCCAAATACCACTCACTGATTGACTGATCACTGCATCTCAAGAGCAACAAGGCCTAGGAAGCTGAAATTTTTCATGATGATTCTTGTATTGTACTCTTAAGAAATTCAACTCCTAAGAGGCCTAATCCCATCACTTTATTTGTATCGAACAAATCACTGATAAGAATACGTATACAGGAAACAGTAATGTAAACACAGGAAAGAGTCATATTAAACACTACTGATTTGTATTGAGGTGTCTCGGGTTCCAGTCATTGTCATACAGCACATAACTGAAAGCGGTATCAAGAGTTCACTATGATGCTGTTTGGTACTAAATACAGAACCATGCTTGAATACAAAACTCGTGTCTCTCCGCACCACATACGCTACCCACTGAAATTGTTTATTTAAAATATATGTTGCGACTTATTTTCCTTCCCCTTAAAAATATCAAATAAGTTCATTACTGTTTCTTACTACATAAAAGCAATTTTCAGTAATGATCTTAAAGAGTACTCTGTAGCGAAGATATTATATATATATATATATATGTGCGTGTCCGTATGTATGTATATATATATATATTTAAAAAAAAATTAAATCAATACTTTGGGACTCTAATATTTCTAGAAGAATTTACTACAGTATGATTGCTGGTCATTTGGTACGTTTCAGAAAAATTTGTAACTCTGATTCTAACTTTCTCTTACAATGTAAATATCTGAAAGATACACTTCTCAATAGTAAATACCCTTTTTCATTCCTTAATTTCTATTCTTAAAAGATTTATTAATATCAACAACTATGTTACCGATGATTAATTCTATTTCGTAATTTCCTCCAAGTCATATAAGTTGCCTTTCATTTTTATTTTACTGTTTCTGAATGTCTAGTTTAAATAGGGGCTGGAGATTTTATTTTGCTACTTTTTTATGGTTTTGGTGCAACGGAAGTTTAATGTTAGCATTTAGTTGAGTGAAGTAGTTGGTGGCGATTTTCGGGGTTGGTGTTGCCGATTTCCTGGTTGCTGTTGCGGGCTTGATTTCGATTTATTCCTACTCTTTTCAGTATTTTGTTTTATTTGTTTGCTTTTTAATGGTATTTGGGGGAGTGTATGAACAATTTTTTAGCGTTTTGCCGCTCATATACGTAGAAAACACCATTTTGTGTTGTCTGGGTCAGGCTCCTCCCTGACGACACCCTGATCCACCAACATTTTCATTTGTTTCCTTTTGGTATTTATTTTGAATTTCCTCTATTGTTGCCCTTTATTGCTTACCTTGTTATGTCTGCGGCTTCAGCGCGCATGCATTTTTTGTTTTGTTTTCTTGTTTATTGCGTCCCGCCTGTTTGGTTCTTTGTTTTGCATGTTTTGTTACAATAACATATATACACTACACATAATGATACAGATGATAGATTCACTTGATCCCAAAATCAAGACGATTAAACAAATACAGTGTGTAGAGTTAGACAAATACAGTGCAACTTCAATAGTGCGTCGGACCGCCTCCTGCTGCAATACATGCCACAATATGGTCTGGCATTGAGTTGATTAGATGTCTGATGGCCTTAGGTAGATGGGCCCACCAATCTTGAACATTCTCCTCCAAATCATGTACAGAGTGACACGGTGGCATCTGGCATTTCAGCTAGTCCCACAAATGCTCTATAGGGGACAAGTCGGAAGCAGGCTGGCCATGGAAGAGTCTACATGATGTAGGAAGTCTATGACTCAAGCTGTATGCTGACAAGCATTATCTTCCTGAAAAATTTTCCCTGAAAGACCATTTAGGAAAGGTCCCACGTGGGGTTGAAGAATGGCATCAACATAATGCTGGCCCGTTAAGGTTCCACGTACTGCAATTATAGTGGACTGGATATCATAGGCTATGGCTCCCAAGACCATTACACCTTCTGTGCAGGCAGTGTGTCCCGCAACAGCGTGGGTGGAATTGTACCGTTCACCAGGGCGCATCCGCACCCATGCACGGTTATCTGTCCCCAAAATGAACCGGGATTCATCACTAAATGCCACGTTTTGCCAATCTGTGGCATTCCACATCACTCTCGCTTGACACCACTCTAAATGGAGTCGCCGATGTTTTGGTGTTAAAGGCAGTACATGAAAAAGACACTTGGATTGCAGATATGCTTCTGCAAGGTGTCTGGAAATGGTTTGTGGAACAACTGGCACCCCTACATTTGATTGTATCGTGGAATGAGTCTCTGGGATCCACGAGCGCTTGTCGCCTGATTCTTCGATCCTCTCCCCTCTTTGTCTTCCTGGTCACTCAACACCCAGTACGCCTGACGTGGGTACCGTCTCGTATCCACTGCTCCAAACATGTTCTGACGGCACACTCCAAATGATCAACCTGACGAGCAACACGACGCGTCGACTAGCATGCGGTTTTCATGCCGATGATGAGGCCCCTCTCAAACTCGCTTAACTGTAAGAAATGTCTTCTCACACGTCAACCTGACATTCTTTGATTACTAAAGTCCTAGAGTCTGAATGTGATCGTCACATTTATGAATCTTCCACTATGCGCCAGTCCCACTTCCTAATTACACCACCACTACAGGGTGTGTGGTCATAAGCATTGGCACCAAACTTGGATCATTTGCATATCCGATCTCACTGTACTTATTTGCAAAGTTTCGCGATTGTACCTTTCTTCCTTCTTGGTGCACTATTTTCAATGTTCCTGAGTGTATATTACCTCTAAAATATGTATATATATATAGATGTATATATACATATATATACAGAGGCTGTTCGCACATTTTTTAGACGGTTTTGGTTAGCGGTAATAAAAATCGTTTGCTGCAAAAGAAATAATTGCAGTTGTACTATGTTTTTAAAAGTAAAAATTATCGTCTATGGCTTGAGAGGTTTGTTTTTATTCAAAATGGCGTTTTTAACGAAGCAGTGGTTTGAAGGCTATATTTATGCTCTTTCCGAAGAGAAATATTCATATTCCGTTATCCAAAAACGATGTGAGAGTCATGGTTTTGTGATATCTAAAGCGTGGATAGGTAATATCGTCAACAAGAAAGGAAAAAAACGTCAAATTGGAGCCTCAAGTGGGACAAAAATTCCAAACAAGTATCCAAGGAAGAAACGTACATCTTCTACTATTGCAAAGGTACATTGTTTAATTTTAAAAGAAAATCCCCCTAGTCAAAGGACAGTTGCAAAATCATTAAAATGCTCGGTGTCCACTGTAAACAAAATGATAAACGTTGATTTAAATCTTAAGAAAGCGAAAAAACGCAATGTGCATCGTCTTTCTCCAAAGCATATCGCTGAACGCAGGACACGCTGCCGAATTCTATGAGAAACACTTATCCAAAGAAAAATGGAAAAAAATTGTAACAATAGATGAATCATGGGTGTATTTAAATGATTGCAACAAAAAAGAGCCATTTGTTATCATAAAAGGGGAGAAAAAAAAATTTTAAGTACATGGTTCACAGAATCGAAAGAAAGTTTTTCTAAGGGATTCATGATTATTGCTGGTTTATATATATATAATGGCAAGTTAAAAATAAAGAGAGTGGTGAAAAATGTCAAGAATAACTCCAAATACTATCAGGAACATATTTTATCGCCAATTTTTTTGAATGAAATACCATCGCTTTACCCACAGTGCCATCAATCTGTGGAACTCCATCAAGACAAAACTAGCAGTCACACATCAAAATCCACTGTAAATTTCCTAAAAGAAATGGAACAAAAAACCGGTATCAAGGTCATACCCTTCACTGATATTCCTACTAAATCTCACGAGGTATCACCTATGGATTTATGTGTTTTCGGACTTTTAAAATCTGCGTCATCCAAACGTCGTCCCACAACCCTTACAGTACTCTGGAAAGCTGTTCAGGAGGAATGGGAAAGAATACCTCTTCTGACACTTCAAAAGGCATTATTATCCTGGAAATTATGGTGTCGAAAGATAGTTCAGAATAAGGGCTATCAAATAGAACATTTAAAACACAAGAATTTTATGTAATTTAGTTTTGTGTATACAGTATACATTGTCTAAAAAATGCGTGAACAGCCTCTCTCTCTCTCTCTCTATATATATATATATATGTCAGAAAGAATTATTGGAATTTGTTTTATATATATATATAATATATATATATATATATATATATATAATATATATATATATATATATATATATATATATATATATATATATATATATATATATATATATATTAAAGATTAATATGGAATTGTGAATAAAACTACGGGTCCACATATGTTACAGGAGGCTGCTCGATTTCTAGCTCCTTAAAAGATGGTTCCAGATAGAAAAAGATATCTTCACAATAATATGTCAACAGGGCTGAGGATGTTAACAAAGAAAACCTAGCAAAGCATTTGCAATCAGTGCTGAGACTGCAATAATGCTCAAATGAGAAGGTTCAAAGGGAGTTGAGAAAGGATAAAGGAAAGGCAAAATCAATATATTTACTAACTGAATTAGACTGAAATAAGTGGGAAAGGTTTCATGCATGTCAGATATTTAGCTGGCCATGTCAGTTACTTATTAGTCAAGACATCTGGCTACAGAATTTATTTCTACAAAAATTCTATTCAGAAAATAATTTTGATTTGGAATAGTGTAAAATTATTGCCATTTTAACTTTATTTTTCTTTTAATTATATGTTTGTTTAAGGAATATCTGGTGGTATGGGAAAGGTTGACAGCTATGTTGTCTGGTCTCAGTATCACTTTCACAAGTAATGCCATTATTTTTTAAAGATAATTATGGAAATGTATTTTTTGTTTAGTTTCTATCACTCTTTCAATCAAGTTACACATATATTTACCTTGGATGATTTATCTTTGAAGGCTTAGCTTTCCTTTTAAAGTCATCACCTTTTTTTTAACAGACCACTTCTTTTCTTGAGTATTTGAAGTTAATTTTTGTAGTGGAAATGAGGTTCTTTTCACTATTTGTTCAATCTAATAAGCTGAAAGGATTTTCTGTGCTTTTTAGAAAGGTAGATTAACAGAATTAGATTTTTTGTTGCTTTGTTATCTTACCTTTTAGCCAACATTTTAGTTTTTAAATGTTATTGTTTAGAACAGAGTAACAAATTATTAAACGTTTTTGCTTATTCTTTTGAAGGTCAATGAAAAAAGGAGTCCATGATGTTGCATCATTAGTTACTCCAATAAGAAACAATAAACTTGTTTCATTATTAAATGAATAGATATCTAAGTTTTTAAGAGAAAGGAAACAATACTTTTTTATATCTAGTATGAATTCTGACCTACAAATTTGTTGATTGTATATTTAGTTTAACTTTATTGTTTAATAGTGACTGCTTTTATTCCACCAAAAAGTATACAAAGAAAGAAATTACACATTATGTTTTATAAAAATGAATTGTTATTGAAAAAACTTGATGACTAGTTTCCTCATGCTCCCTGACTGGTCTGAGTTGTACGTCAATGGTTTAAAAATAGGTAGAAGATTTATAGGTAGTGATGGGAAAAAAAAGGACTTAAAATCTTTGCACCATGATCCTGGCAATAGAATAAGTTCATGTTCCCAGTAAAAAAATTGCTCTTTCTGTTATAATTTGTTACTTAGTTTAATTGATATAGAAAAACCTTCTGAAATTGAAAGTCAAGCATTTTTGAATGAATGAGCCTTCAGTGCATTCATACATTAAGATTAGAAATAATGAATGCTGAGATTTAATTTATTTATTTCCAGCTTGGTATTAAAACCTGATATTGTTACAAGGCATACCCATCTCATTAAAACCATAGTATCCCTGGAGTATCTAGTAATATGTAAATTGATTTACTATATTTTATTTGAAATGCATACAATTCTTTATAATATGAGACATGTTTTCAATTCGGAATAGATACCTGCCTTAATCAAGATCAGGAAAAAATATGAAAATGAGGAAACCATACTAAGAATGTAGCTTAAAGGCCAAAGGGCTGGTAGCCTCAGAAACTTTGGGTACTATTGTAAACTATATAGTGTACAATGAAGTATACAACTTATTATTCACAACATTTTCGTACCATAAGTGAATTTTTTTTTAAATACTTTGGGGTGAAATTTGCATAGGTTATTTGAAAGACTGCAGAAATTGATGTTTAAAACATGACTCGTTTTCTAAATGATCAATATTCTTTTGTTATGTACATGATTTTGTTATGATCCGAATATTGTATAAATTTACATCGTGCAATGCTTGGATATAAAGCTTTGTGCATAGATGGAATAAAGGTGTCTAGTCAATATATTTGATGCCCAAAAGAGCAAACAGGAAATGTGTTCTTGAGTTATGTACATTTTGTAGCAGATTTTGATTCTGGCTAGAAATGAGAAACCCAGTAACTCTTCAAATAAAAATTGCTGTTTTAGAAGTTCACAAAATACTAAAGTGTTTGAAGGTAATCAATCACCTATAACAAAATCTCATCCTTCAATTTTTATTATCTTTTGTTTTCATTGACACATCATATTAGGTTAACTGGAGGCATTTTTTGTTCATTTTGGAGCTTGAACATATAATATCAACATAACTCTAAATAAAATTATTTATTAAAATTTTATCTATTAAATGTACATTCTATTTTTTCAGATACCAGCTCAGTATCTGATTTGAATAGAGCCTTTGAAATCTTCTATGCAATGTTAGCTGAATATACATATTCCCCAGGTGTAAGTACTTAAGTAGTATTTTCTTTCTTCTCATACAAAATGTTTTATCGTTGTATAATGTCTTGATACAGGGTTCCCACGGGTGCTTAGAAAGTGCTTATTTTGACCTTCCATTTCTAAGGGCCCTTAGAAGTGCTTATTTTTTATCGATAGTCCTTAGAAAGTGCTTATTTCCCTTTGAAAACAAAATTCAGTTTTCAAATGACAATATTTTTTCACAATATTTCCAATCTCTTTTTAGCGCCTGATCGGCAATAAAACTGCTTACAAGTACAGTTTTGGTGATGATTCGGGAACTGGCTTGCTTGAATGGCAACCCTTGATACGCAATATACAAATCGTCGATCGACTCTTGATGAGCATGTATCTTGATGAGCACATAATACACTTTAAAAATTGAAAACCCCTGAAAATCGGTCTGTTTTCGACTTGTGAGTGGCTCTTGCAATGCACAAAATAGTTGCCCTGATAGAGGAAACTAGAATACAATCATCAAATGTTAATTAATTTTGTTTTATTCAGTTACCTGCGAGTGCAATGTTTTAAAATTTATTATAATTATGGAGAAGTGTATTTTTAAGTTTGTAGGTCAATATTGAAAACAGTATAAAGATAATTTATTTTAATTAATTCTGCTATCTGAGTGGCAACCCGATGTGTTGCAATTTTTTTAAAAATCTAGCTTTAATCTTTTTATGTGTTTAATTCTTTGTAAAAACTCTCCCAGAAAAAGAAAGAGAAATTTTAAAGATTTTCGGGAGTGATTCTGCTTTGAAAATTTTAAAGCAATCGGTTACCAGTTCCGAAAAAAAAAACCGCTCAATTAAAAAAAAACATTTAGGAAAAGATCGCAAAAACGTAAACCAGAGTGCTGGAGAACCAAGAATAGTCAGAGAATTTCATAAAATGGGAAAAGTCGTTTGAGAATTGGAAATTTCGGACCCATCGTATTTGGCCGCTGACTGAAAGCAACAGTTATTTTTCTATGCTTTATAATTTTTTTCTCTTCGTATCTTGGTGACAAATACTCAATGGCCGACTGTGCTTGAATTTCACTTTGCTTTTGTTATGCCATGCACAATCTACTTCCATTGTCAGCTTAGATGATTATTTTCAAATTAATTTTGTTTCAGTGAAATGATGTTTGTAAGCGTATGGTGTAGAGGCGGCTGGTACATCTTAAATCTGTCGTGGCTGAAAGTCCTCACGTTGGGTTGGTGTAGAAGTTTGGAGAGCGGGGCGCCAGCTCTAATGTCTCGTCATCTGACCATGGTTAAAAATTATGTGACAATACACCAAATGGCTTAGGCTGAGACAATAAAAACTATATCAGAAAAAAAAAAAAAAGACATTTTGTAGATTTTCAGGAGTGATTCTGCTCTGAAAATTTGATGCAATCGGTTATCAGTTCCGAAAAAAAAAAACGCTCAATTAAAAAAAACATTGGTGGAAAAGATCGCAAAAACGTAAACCAGAGTGCTGGAGAACCGAGAATAGTCAGAGAATTTCATGAATCGGGAAAAGTCGTTTGAAAATGGCTTAGGCTGGGACAGTGGAAACTAATTGAATATCTATTCAATACAATTGCATTTATTTTTTAAAACTTTTTGTAAATTTATCAAAGTTTTTGCATAACTCTTATGATTTGTTTTGTTTCATAGGAAAATATTTTCTTTGAAACTCGTTCGGTCTCCGGTCTAGTCAAATTTGATTCTGAGATATGCAACTTGCAATCCTTTTAGTAAATTAATAGTTTGCCACTAATTTTATTTTATCTAAACCTCCGATATGCCAATAAATGAATTTACTTCTTATTTTCATTATGAATTTATGAAAGTGTATTATAAAATAATTACTGGAGTAATTTAGTGAGTAATTTCCATTTCATAAGCAGGCTGAAGCTGCAGACACAAGATAAGCACTGTAATTTCAAAAACAAAATAAATTTTAAATTAAAAAATTTCGAAAATGAAAGTGTTGGTGGATTAGGGTGGAGCCTGATCCAGACAACACAAAATGGTGTTTTTACCTATGAGCTACAATATGCTGAAAAATTGCTCATACACTCCCCTACAGATCATTAAAAAGTAAAAACAAAACAATATGAAAGGAATACAAAAACGAAATCAAATTTGCAACAGCAGCTTATAGACCAACAACACCAAGTCCGGTCCTCATCAAAATTAACTCTTTATTTCCCCTTTTATAAAAGCAAATGCACTGCAAAGAGATAAAAGAAAAATATCCAAAGTTTTTTTTATTGTGGTCTCCATTCTATAATTTGTATGTGTACTCACACATATTACTTATACAAGTGCCCATATAGTAACTGCTGAATTTTGTAAAAATCATACGGCTTATATTTAAAAAATCTCATTTTTGGGTAGCATTAACCATTTGGTTGAAAGTCAGGTATTACATTGTATAATACGGTTTCTTCAATGTTTTATTTAAGTCCTTAGAAAGTCCTTATTTTTAGTTAGAAAAAAAAGAGTGGGAACCTTGTGATATCTTTAGTTCATGTTGATCAAGTTTTACTTCTGGGAAAAATAAAGTTTTAGGTCATTCACTTTCGAAATATAGATTTTTCATCCAGAAAACAATTGTTTTTCCCTATTGATATAAAAATTACTTTTTTATATTTATCATTTTTATTTAGACATCATCTCAATATTTGTGGTTATATCAATATAATTTTTAACAAGGAAAGGGCTTATATCTATATCAAAAATATATGGGGTGGGCGAAAAAGTTCATGACACATTTCAAAATGTAATATAAAATCAAGCAATTGTCACATTAGTGTGCAGTTTTCCTTAAATAGCTTCACATGGTATCAAGTTATATACACCGAATCCTGCAAATAATCAACACTATTCCTCAATCCATGTTAGTAAATACATTAATTGAAATTGAGGATGGGTTAGATGTGACTTGAACCACAAAGGGTACTCACATGAAATATGGTTGGCTGTAGTGACAAAAATGCTCTAATAAATTGTAATATGTATTGTAATTATTTGCGTACAATCTTTATATTGTTTTTCTATACAGTTCACTTATGTGTTAAATTATGAATTTTTTTAATGCCAAAATAAGAATCTTGATGCCATGTAAAGCGATTTTGTAAAAACTGCACTCTCGTATGACAATTGGTTGATGTATTAAATTTTGAAATGCGTCATGGACTTTTTACCCACCCTGTATAATTATCTAAAATATTCTGATACAGAAACTTGTGGTTTCCGTCTAAAATTTCAAAGTGAACATTAAAATGGAAGCTGAGTATTAAGCTATGAGGCTTTAAAAAATTGATATTTTTAAATGAAAGAATCATCAACAAAAAGGTAAGTTTGTAAAAAACAATTTTCAAACTATTGAAAATCTACATAACTCTTTCTAAGTTTTAATTCTTATTCTGTTGACAAATGTACTATAAGAATCTTTTTATCAATACTTTCTTTCATTTTAATAAAAGACTTCGAAATTTCAGATCTGAGTAAAAATTATGATATCTTAAGTTGCTTTGTAGGTTAGATAGTTGAAAGCTTTTTGAAGGTAGTAAGCATATTCTTAATAAATTGTCTGAAAATGAAGGCAATTGTATTCTAACAAATGAAATAAGTAATCAAACTCAACTAGGTGAAAGTAAATACAGTTAAACCCTGTTATAACGAACCCCCAACGAACTGATCCAGAAGTTTGCTATAACCAATGGTTCACTATATCCGATTTTTCAAATCTGGGCACTAGAAACATTTCTGTGCTGAACAAATAAATTACACTCAATTGCACTTAATAATGGGCTATAATAAAGTAAAATAAATATTTGTTCTTAAAAATGATTAAACAATGAAATAAATTGTATTTACATTTATTTCTCTAAAGTATGAAAATAAGTAGTGATTTTTTTGTTGAAAGCATCTAGATTTCAGATACATTTCATCTATCTTCTTATCAATAATTAAAAAAGCGTCCATTACATTCTTGTCCACCGTTTCTGTTTTAAAGAAACTGTGCAAAATGTTCACAGCTGCCTTCTCATCAGAAATTGAAGGACCTGAACTTTACTTAGCCTACAATATTTGAAGTTGAATTGTTGATCAAGTCGTTCTTATCTTTTATGAGCTTATCTATATCTTCATAACTTGGCTCATCAGATGTAATCAAGTCTTTATTGCAACATTCAAAACGTTCAATTTCACTTTGAGAAAAAGCATTAACTCTGCTTTTCTAGCCACTTAATGATCAGTTCGTTAGTATTCTCATCACACAGGGTGGTAACAGAACCGGGAAATCAGGGAACTTTTTAATTCTGGATATACTAGGGAAAATTTCTAAATTTCACAAAAAAGTTTTTTTTTTTGAAAACAGTAACTATTGTTGTTTGGGGCCTATATAGAGATGCGCAATTACAAGTACACTCAAACTTGTTTTTGTGCGGCGGATAGGGATCGCATAAAAGAAAACGCATACAAAAAAATCTTCCAAAACTTCATGAGTAAAAAATATTTTTCGCAACACATTTAAAAAGTATCATGTAGAAAATAATTCAAAACCTTACAAAATAACTAGAAATTGCTTTTTTAAACGAAATCAAGACACAAGGCTGGGCAACTACTTGGAATCTCATCAAACCTTTTGGAATCTCATTTAGAAATCTCGTTTAGAAAATACACATGCGAACATTTTTAAATATTTTATTTACATATGTACTTGTTTTACACATACAAAACTTTTCAAACTGTATAACCATTATCCTTCATAGTCTGACAATACGCTGATTTTCTTGTGGTGAATTCGTTGAAAATCACTTTCATCACTTTAAGATACTACCTCGCACTCGTTTAGAGTTGATTTTTTTTCAGTTACCATGTTGTTGGTGTAACCAACTAAAAAGTGTAAAATAATTTCTCCTGGCCCCATACAGATTTTCCTGAAAATTTGTGATTGTAAAGTTTTAATAGCTATAAAAATAATTGTAAGATTTAAAACAAAAAACGTTGTTCGCATGCAATAGATAATAGTGAGGGGTGTAAAGCGCCCCATGTTTTTCGTTTTAAATCTTACAAGTATTTTTATAGCTATTAAAACTTTACAATCACAAATTTTCAGGACAATCTGTGGGGGGTTATAAATCTGTATGGGGCCAGGAGACATTATTATTTTATACTTTTTAGTCCGTTACACCGACTACATAGTAACTGAAAAAAGTCAACTCTAAACGAGTGTGAGGTAGTATCTTCAAGTGACGAAAGTGATTTTTAACGAGTGATTTTCAGGACAATCTGTATGGGGCCAGGAGAAATTATTTTATACTTTTTAGTCCGTTACAATAACGTGCTATATTAAATTTTTTTCTATTTAAGTAATTTTTATTGATAATTTCGTGAATTA
The DNA here is from genome assembly GCA_947359465.1 of Metellina segmentata. Taxonomy (NCBI): domain Eukaryota; kingdom Metazoa; phylum Arthropoda; class Arachnida; order Araneae; family Tetragnathidae; genus Metellina; species Metellina segmentata. Next base: position 34,214,417 of record OX375872.1, read on the forward strand.
TGTTCTAATTTGATTGAAATTTGGAAAGGACTGTAAGTAGATTGTACAGAATAAATTTTTTTGACATACCACACAAAAAAAGATTGCACAAAAACAGGTTTGAGTGTACTTTGGAGAATCGAATAAATCGTTTTCGCCGAAATTGTAATTCGAATAAAGAACACTAGCATCATAATTTTCGAACCCAGTGAAAAAACGCCGCTGTGGTTTTCGTTGCCGGATCGTGTGGTCGCCGTGAGGCAAGCAATACAACCTGTGGTAAACAATTTTAAATTTGTGTAAAAAATATTTTTTTTTTTTTGCATTAAATTAATATTTTTTGCTTGCAGTTACATTTTTGTAGAATTTTATGGTAAAGCTTCAGTCTACGATTATAGCGGTGTAATGGCCTTGTCGCTTTATTGGCGCACTTCTAAATTTTACAAGGAAGGAATTATTTCAGATGAACCAATGAAATCAACAGACAGTTCAACGAAAGAACTTTAAAGAATACAGCCACTAAGTGGCCAACATGGCGTTGCCCGTGACTGTTCTTTTCGTGGGGTCAGGTGCTAACTAACTAGGTGCTGCTCGCTAACCCCCGGTGATTGCTACGAATACGGTTTGAGAAACAAGCCAAATGAGAATTTGTAGCCTATTGGATGACAGCCATCATGGCGTTGCCCATGGTTGGAAATTCGAAACCTATTGAAATGAATTCCCTGTGAATTTCCATTTGGTTTGGCAAACCAAATTGTGAATATTGTGAACTATGATTTGGCTTCGCAAATTGGATAACAGCCATAACGGAGTTGCCCGTGGTGTTTGTTGGTTTGCTAAGGAAACAAAATGGGATTTCAGCGTGACGTCACAATCTCTTGTGAAAATATAAGTATTTAGTTGAAAAATGATTTATTAAAAGAAAATTAAAACGTATAGAGTATCTATCTGGTGTCAAATTTTAAATTGGTTGAAATTTTCAATGTCTTTAATGATCTCGATTTTACAAAAAAGAACTAAACAATGCCAGACAAAATGTTTTTTTTTTCCCTCTTTTGCTGCAAACTTCTCTAAACGTTACAATATCTTACAAAAATTTTGAAGATATTAAATTAAATTTTTTTATTAATTAAAAAAAAAAAACATATTTTTAGGTATTGATCTAATGTGAAATTTTCCGCAGATTTCAAATCTGTTGAAATTTTTCCTAGTAGATAGAAAAAAGAACAAAATAACTCCAGTTAAAAGTTTATTTGTTTTTTATCGTCTGCTGGAAAATCATTCCTCCGCACAAAATGATAATGGAAACGAAAAAATATATTTATAATCTGTGATCTTCTATGCTGTTGCATTCAATGATAATTACATAAAATTAATCATTTTTAAATGTTCTAGATTAAATTTTAAAATTCCCAAAAATTGAAAAACATTCGGACTACCTGTGATGTAATTGCCATAGATTTGTCAGGACTTTGCGTGCAGGAAACAAACAAACAGACTGACTGAAAAACACTTCTGTTTATAATATTAGAGATTCAAAACGAAAATTTAACCTTTTGACTATGACTATCGATATAACCAGCGCGATTCTTATAACTTTCAATGCACAACTGCTTTAACGGTCGTAGTCTAAATTATTTCTTGGGACGATTCTTACAACTTTTAATGTACAACTGATGTACTGGCCGCTGTCTAAATTCTTCCTTGGCGCGATCATGGTACAACTGCTGTACCTTTCATAGTCTAAGGCAAGTTGCACACATCCGATTTTTCAATGTGAAGCCCAACTATGCACACATAACCGTGGAAAGACGCAAGTACTCGTGTCGCGCCATTTGCGATAAATATTATATCGAAGAAAACGTCTTTATTTCGCTTAGTGTAAAAATAGTATATTTTGAAACAAAATAGACATTACTGATCCAACCATTTAGTAATTACTTCAGACCTGAGAAGCGTGTGCAGCGAGCTGCTGCGCCGTGGGGAACTGCAGTACAAATTGCACGCAAGGTGGACGTACATCGCAGCAGCGGAGCAGGAGGCATGTGTGCACTACTCCATTGGATCTAATGTATCTCAGACCGCACTTGCTTTGCAGCAGCGGTGTCGTACGTTGAAAATCGGATGTGTCCACCGGGCCTAAAGGTTTAACTTTTCGCTTGCCGAGGTTGCCATGGATACCATAATAATCGTAATGCAGATGGGTTGCCTTAACTTGCCCTAACACGCTACTAGAAGTGCACCAAAAAACCCCGCCAAGATCGTTGCCACCCCTTTAAACGTAGACTGAAGCTGTACCAATTTTTTATGTATACTAGGGGGGCTCCGCCCACTGCTTGCCAATCACCAGGGTTTGCTACGCAATCCCATTTGGTTTGCTTCGCAAACCAACTTTCCTTTCACAGATACAATTCGGTTTTCTTTGCAAACCAACATTCCTTTCGCAGAGTGAATCTCCTGGACAGCGAAACTAACTGAATAATTCGTATAATCCTGATTTGACTTTCCAGTCTATGATGTCAGAACGAGGGTTTCGCCCCCTGCTAGCTTACGCTCGCTGACCCCTGGGGATCACTACGCAATCCCGTTTGGTTTGCTTCACAAACCAAGACTCCTTTCGCAAGTGATTTTACTTTAACACTTAATGCACCCTAAACTAATATCCACATCAGTAAAAAACCTTCTGCATCTTCTTCCCTGTACAATTTTAAATAAACCGTGTTAATGTCCTAACTTTATGATCTGTACTTTCTCGATAAACCTTCTGAGAACAGAGTGAAAAAAAGCGAGCCTTTTTCCTCGCCAATTAAAAAGAAATCGTTTTAATGGCAATTGTTGCTACAGTAAATTTGATATCTGGCAAACCCGATAGTAAAAAATGCAACCCTCATTTTCGTGAGGAACATACTGCGAGATATAAAAAATACGAAATTTGTGTGACCAACTGTTGATTGCATCGAATTTATTTATTAACCAATTTAAAAAATAATTATACCTTGAGAGAAAGAGTACAATGTAAAGTATTCATTGATGTTCTCAAATTTAAAAAATAATAGTTTTAAGCTGTAGATATCACGGTTTTAACAAAAAGTAGCGAAAATATCCAAAGATTCCGAATTTTGTATGACCAACTTTTGATTGCCTCGAATCTATTTATTAACCAATTTCAAAAATAATTGTACCCTAAGAAAGAGTACATTCTGAGGTATACTGCGATATGATAGTTAAAAAAAAGTAACAAAAATGTCCCGATTTTTCCCGAATTCCAAAAAAATATTATCAAGAACCAAATTAAAATTTCTAAAAAAAACTCGACAAGGTTCAAAAATTTACTTTGCAAAGTACTCTTTAAAAAAAACTCACGGCTTAAGACTGAAAATTTGTATGTGTTTTGATCACTTGCTGAAGAAATTTCGCTTTTTCAACTTTGACACTTAATAAACCCTAAACTAATAACCGCATCGAAAAAAGATCTTTACAACTGTCCAGGGAACGCGATGAAGAACAAACCATGATAATTTCGTATTTTTCTGATCCGAACTTTCTAGGGAAACTGTCTAAGAATCAAGCCAAACAACAGTTTTCAACCCTGCAGCGGCGGCGATGGTAAATGGTAACTTTTTTTAAATATAGATTTGCATTTGATTTTGATGTATATTTGGATAATGTATGGACATATGTGTAAAAGGTTCATAATCAAAATATTTTAATTTTTTCCCCACTTTTTTCAATTGCTATTGTTATGGTTCCATTAAGGGTTCCAACCCTTACAATAACAATTAAAATATCTGATGAGAAAAAATACAAAATATTTGTGGAGAATGATCCTTTTACCCCATCTGACCCTAAATATTTAAAAATATTGTCGTGTTTGTACTGTATATCGATACCAATTATGGATCCCGACATTTCTTAAGGTATTTATTAAATCAAGGAAATTTTTTTTCACACTATCATGGAAATCGGGGAACTTTTTTACAGGATTTTGTTTATACCCTGTCAAAATCATTAACATTTGATGCATCCCCGGTGATGTATGTTCAGGTCCTTCAATTTCTGATGAGAAGGCAGCTTTGAGCATTTTGTACAATTTTTTTTCATCAGAAACTATAGATAAAAATGTAATGGTAGCTTTTTTTTATATATTGATAAGAAGATAGTTGAAATGTATCTGAAATCTAGATGCTTTTTAAAAAAATTGCTACTTATTTTCATACTTTAGAGAAGTAAATGCAAGTACATTTAATTTCATTGTTTAATTATTTTTTAAACGAATATTTATTTTACTTTATTATAGCCCATTACTAATTGCAATTTAGTGTGATTTATTTGTTCAGCACAGAAATGTTTTAAAGGATTTTAGGAACTTTTGTATTGCCAATATTTGGAAAATCGGATATAGTGAACTTTTGGATCAGTCTGTTGAGGGTTCGTTATAACGTGATTTGACTTTTTTGTGTATATAAAGTAAACTCTCGATTATCTGCGGAATTGGGTGGTGCAGCAAAAACATGTAATCTGCAAAATGGCTAAAAATAGCACAAATCAGCATGGAAATTTTTTTAAACAATTTTTACTACAGTGTGTAGTGTGAATATACATACAATTATGAATTAATAATTAAATATAATTAATAAATTTCTGAACTTAAAAGTTTGTTTTAAAACACTTCTTTTTTGTTTGAGATTGAAGTTTTTTCAACAACATTTTGTCACAAAATGACCGTGGATAATAGGCCCACGAATAATTGGGAGTTTACTGTACATAAATAAAGTAAGTATTCAAGCTTATAAAATCCCAAAATTAATATTCAGATTAAAATTTTGAGACATGAGAGTAGTTAAAAAAAAAAACATTTTTATCTATTACCTACTACATGTATGGTAAAAATAGGTAATAGGTTTAAAAAAATTTCAGCTACTCTCTTGTCAAAATTTCAATCTGAATATTTTGTTGATTAGCTTAAAGTTCACAAAAGAAACAGCTTAAAGAAAGTTAATGTGATTCCTATTAATGCTGGATGTATTAAATCATTAGGAAGGACAAAGTATAAACTTGAAGAAACCGTCAAGATTTTATCTAACTTCTATTATTTATCTTACGACTCACTAAATCTTAAAATGCATTGTAAATATCATGTAATCAATAATTTCTTTTATTTCTTTCGCTGCTAACTGGACAGATAAAAGCTAATGAGGCAAAATACAAAATTAGTTTTTAATAATAAATTCGCAACAAGTATTTGAACAAATTTAGCTTTTACTAAAATTGGTTAAAGCAGCCTGATCTGAATCTAAATTAACAAAAGATGTAGGTATCTGGAGTTATCTTTTCTCCTTTTTAAAAGTGCTTGAAATCTGAGAACCCTTTCAAGTGATACACTGAATGTCAATTTGTAATTTTTTCTTAGATTTGCCGTAAAAATGTGTCCACAATTGCTTTAGATATCAGAAAATTGGAACAAAGAAATATAATGTGCCCAGTGTTAAATGCTTCACTGATGTATAAGTTATTGATAGAGATTGGGATTGAAAAATTAAGGAAAGATTACATATCAATATTTGTAGGTAAGCATTTTTACCATTTTATTTTCTTGTGAAAAGTAATGTAGTAATGTGTAAAAGTATGTATGTAGTAATGTGTAAAAGTATGTTCTATGTAGTAATGTGTAAAAGTATGCTGTATGTAGTAATGTGTAAAAGTATGTTGTATGTACAATAATCGTATGCATGTACTTTTCGTGCCTTCGCAACAAACATTTTATAAAGAAAACTAGCCACTGCATGGCCAGCACGACATTGCCCGTGACAGTTCTTTTTGTGGGGTCAAGTGTGACCACTGCTTACTAACCCCTGGTGATTGCTACGCATTCCCATTTTGTTTGCTTCTTAAACCATTACCACAGGCAATGCCGTGATGGCCTCATCATTGTCAAATGCGGCCAAATTCAAATTGCAAAGAGATCCAGTAGGTGAACCGTCACAATCTCTTGCAAAATATAAGTATTTAATTGAAAAATTAGTTATTAAAGGAAAATCCAATGGATAAAGTATCTATCTCGTGTAAAATTTTCCGCAGATTTCAAATCTGTTGAAATTTTCAATCTATCTTTAACGATCCCGATTTTACAAAAAAGAACTAAACAATGGCATTAAAATTTTTTTTTATATGTTTTGCTTCCATTCACTGGAATTGTTTGAGCACAGGAAATGGAATCTGATTTCTCGATCGCAAAGGTCATATTTGTATGGGGGAAAATATACAAGTTAAAGTTTAAAAAATTACTTATTTAAAGAAAATCATGTTTTTAGGTATTGATCTAATGTAAAATTTTCCGCAGATTTCTAATCCATTGAAATTTTTACTTTATCTTTAACGATCTAGGAGATAGAAAAAAGAACTACATAACTCCAGTTAAAACTTTATGTTTTGTTTGTCCTCTGAAATCATTGCTCGGAAAATGAAAAGAAAATGGAAAAATAAATTTAGAATCTGTGATCTCTTTATATTGTTGCCATTCTAAGGAAAACAATAGTTAAATTCCAATAAATTAATTTTAAAATGTTCTAGATTAAATTTTAAAATTCGGACACAGTAGAAAAATTGCAAAACATTCGGACTAACTGTGTGCCAAATTTCATTATTGTAAGTGCCATAGATTCGTCAGGACACTGATCACAGAGAGAGACAAACACCTATGTTTATAATAGTAGAGATAAGGGTTTCTAAAACTGCACTTTAGTAAACCTAATCTAGTCTTACAGATTCTCTAGTATTGGGTTATCCAGAAAGTTCTCCATTTTTTTTTATGATAAATAGTAATGAAGCAGTACAAAAACATACGAAAATACTATTGAATCATATAAGCACTGTTTTGTTCTATGAATTTTTGCTATCTTTCTGACAGCTGGAAATTCTTTTTTTTAAAAATCATTAGGCTTTTTTGTAAAGAAGTTATTGAGGTGCTGTTTGACAGTCTCCAAAGAATTGATCTCCAGGCCATTCAGAGAATTTTGAAGTGACCTGAAGAGTAAAAATCTGAGGGGGCAAGGTCTGATGAATATAGGAGATGACACAAAACATCTCAGCCATACTCAATAAGTCATTGTCTGACATTCAGCGAAATGTGGGGCAGCGCACTGTCATGCTGGAAGACAACACTTTGTCGATTGGTCAATTCTGGCTGCTTTGCTTCGATTTCTGCTTTTAATACTGCCATTTGAGAACAGGATTTTTCCGAATTTATTGTCTGTTTTGTGGCAACAATTCATAATGAACAATTCCTTTGCAGTCCCACCATACCCAAATCATTACTTTTTGTGCAACAACCTCTCGATGTTACTTGGGGAGGTTCATTTGACTTCCCCCATGATCCTTTTCTTCTATTGTATAGTATCCACTTCTCATCTCCAGTAATTAGTCGTTTAAAAAAAGAAGCTTCTTCATTTCGTTTCAGCATAGAATCACATGCCGAAATTCGAGCAAGTATATTCTGTGTTAAAAAGTTAAAAATAGCAGGCATGAGAATCTTCCGCGTTTCCGCGGATTTCCGCTTTTTTAGGATTTTTTCATGTTTTTCCGCTTTTTAGTAATTTTCCGCGTTTTTCTAACGTGATTTTGGCCGTTTTAAAGAACATGACGTCATTAGTGTTTCTAGCCAATGAGAATATATTTCAAGCTTTGAAGAACCGAATGTCCTAGTGACGTTTTTATGTACTAGTTGCTAGGCCTAGCGATGTAACGATACATCGCGAAAGACGGTGTGAGGACGACAACCACATCGGTTTCACGATTGCGATGCATCGTGACATCGCGATTTTTTCCGATCACACACAGGCATCCCTTAGCTAGTGCAGATCTCGCGGTCATCGTGACATCGCGATTTTTCCCGGTCGTATTCAGTCATCCCTTATCTAGTGCAGATCTCGCGGTCCTCGTGACATCGCAATTTTTTCCGATCTTACACAGGCATCCCTTAGCTAGAGCAGATCTCGCGTCATCCCTTAACTAGCGCAGATCTCGCGGTCATCGCGATTTTTCCCGATCTCACGGTTTTCCGATGACGCGATGTTATCGCTCAGCGCCAAATTAATAAAGAATTTCCGAAAGTCATTTGTGTCCTAAAGATGACTTTCGATTCCAAATTATTATTTTTTTTAGCAAAATTGAAATTCAGTATAATTTAAACAAAAATGATTTTACACATTTTAAGTTGAATTCCAAAAACCAATTCTTGTTTCTTGATGTTACAATCAATCCGTTTGCATCCTTTTTTGTTGCGAACTTCTGTGGCAATCTAGGTCATATATGCCATCATCATTACTTAGAGGAATCAAATGCTCCTTTATTTCTATTTATGCTGAAGTTTTTCTTAAAAGCTAATTTTGAATCTCTACTTGAGCATATATGGTGTGTGGGGGAAACACACACACACATATATTAGGGTGCATCAAACGCCCCTCTAGAAACAAATCAGTTTGTCTCCAATCTCAAAATGTTCCATTACCCTTAAAAAGTTACCATACCAATTCTTTTTGTTTTTTCAAACACTTTTAGGGGGTCCACGACAACTTTGTTGTATCAGTTTGTCGTTTTTCTTTATCAGCATCATCATCAATTACAATCAAGATAAAGTTGTTGCCAAAACCATGTGGTAACACTGACTTGACTAGTGACTGCAGCTTTAACTTTGTTAACTATACATTTCCTGTTTATTTCAACTTGTGGTTTTCATTATGAACTGATTTTTTCAACTTTTGTTTATTGCTAGTTTGATTCTGATTTGGACAGTTTACACTGGCTTAACTTTAACTGAACTTTTTGTTCTGATTTCCCTATGGAAACCAGACTGACTTCAAATATTTTTGGTCTTAAGTAAGATAGTTGTGATGATTCAAAAATAAATGGCTTCTAACTTCCAACTAATTTGCAAGTTTTGAGGTGTATGATGTATCATATTGAAGAAGGTGTCCAAGAAATAGAACTAAATGTAAGTCTGCAAAACTAGTCCTTTCCCAAGCAAAGCTGTTTCATGAAAAAGCAAATATCCCAATAATCAGTGAACAAAAAGTTTGTGAAAAACTTATAAAACTTCTTGATGACAGCTCAAAATTAAGAGGGATACCCCTTAATAGAAGATCTGCACCAAATACTATATATAGACAAGTTAAAACAGATGGAATATAAACTAGTATTAACATTTTTTTTAATGGTCTGTAAATGTAGAAAAGCAAATACAGAACAAAGAAGACCTTGCCTTCCTTCAATCAATGCAAAGTGACCGTTTGGCAACATTTAGATCACATGACTAATGTCATGCGGAAAAACTCAAACGAAAAGAACAGCTTCTACAGCTACAACAAATAAGAAGGGAAAAAGTGAATAGAGAAATGAGTTCCAACTTAATATTACATGATATTCTCAGCTCTATCGATGATGATTGTGATGAACAAAGTGATACAAATTATGTGGAAAATTTCATTTTTGAAGAACGATCAACAAGTACTCTAAGTCGTCATCAAAATAAAAGAACAGGACTGACATTATTAATTCCATACGACATTATGATGAAAGCTAATCTTGTTTCACTAACAACACATTTAAACATGAGTTCAGCACAACAAGCAGTATATACAAAAGCATTATTTACATAACTAGGAGGAGAGACATCTACTATTGCAGCATCTTATGCAACAGCAGATAGATCAAGAAGGCAAGTTGCAATGAAGATTAACTACCTGCAAGGAACAGTGGTGCTTTCCTAAATATACAACTGCATTTGGATTAAAAACTTTCAACATCATTGTCCAATAAGTACAAAACTGAAGAACGTCTCACCATTATCGTTGGAAACGTTCACCAGCAAAAGATTCTTGATACGCCAGTATAATCCCAAGGAACTGATCGTAAATGTGGCCCAATCATTGCTGATTTAATATATGAGCAGCTCACCTCTTGGCAATGCACACATACAATTGTGAACATGACATTTGACTCAACTTCTTCAAACACAGGCCATGGTACTGCTGCCTGTGTCAGTGTGCTAAAGAAATTGGGACGTGCGCTTTGGTCAGCTTGCCGCCATCATGTTGGAGAAGTCTTTTTATCCCTCGTGTTTGATGACTTAAAGATCGAGGCTTCCAAGTCACCAGATATAACCTTGTTTAAACGATTTCATGACAATTTTGATCACCTTGAATATTTTGATAGTGAATTGGAACCTTTTGACTCAAAGTCAGTGAATGTACAAGCGAGATGCGAGAAGCATAGTTGATGGTCTTGGAGACAATGCAATCCACACAGCAACATCTGCCATCGATTCAGAAAAAACCAGAGATGACTGTGGAGTTCATAAAGCTTTGCCCATTGTACCTAGACTTTCCCAATAGTACAGGAGCCTTACCTAAAGCATGTTGGATGGCCAAATTGTTATACACAATTAAAATTTGTCGCGAGTTGTTAATTTTAATTTTTACTATTGCGAAATCCTGTGCATACAGACCTGACTCACATGTATTTCATTTCATATATTGGTTTTCCTCTTTTTTGAAATTTTGCATTCTCATGCCTGAAATAGGCATAACCAAGGGGATTCAAGCCCCCCCCCCCCCTTCAATTGAGAAAACATTTGCATGTATATGTATATAAATATATAGAGTTTTTCACAAATTAATGCTTTATTAACAACTACTCAAAAAATTCATTAACTTAATTTTAATTCATTTAATTTTAATTGCTGTTTTACTTGTATAATAAATAAATGTAATCAATGAAACAACGTAGCCAGGTTGAGTTGGGAGTTCATCCCCATTCAGTTCATCGAACAAGATAGTCAAATTTGTTAATGACGAGCAATCAGAGCTCTAAGCTTTATGGCTATTTAAACTAGATTATATAAAATAAAATTATTTTTACGCTTATATTATAAATAATTGCACGACAAAAGTGAAATTTTTGTTCACTTGATTTTATATGTAACTAAGAATATGTTTTTTGAAGAACCAACTAGGAAAATGTTTCTATGTATTTACCACAGCAAAAACTGATTAATTTTATCCAAATGTAATAGTTGATGAAGTTCTGTTGACTATTTTTCTATTGTGTTTAATTTAATGATGATCTAAAAATCTTAAAGTATGTGCATTCTTACCAATGAGGTATTTTATTTCAATAATGTTAATATATTATGTTACTGATTTACTGTATTTTGTTTTACAAGTTTTAAAAACAGTTGGTTTAGATTAACGGGGGTTTGAATTAGCAGGGTTTTAGTGTAATTCAAGGCTGTCCTTAATAATTTGTTGTTAAACCTAACAATGTGTTTCTCATGTATGATACATCAAACAGCATGTTTAAAATAACTTGATTTGAAATGAAAGTGACTAACATTTCCTAGACGCAAAATATTTAATAATTTTTTTAATGTACTACAAAAAAAAATTTATTTATACATCATGTGATTTCTAACATAAAAATACAAAAATTTCCCTGAAAGGTCTTCAGATGCTTCACCTTTTTATTGGTGTACAGTCCATACTTCTCAGTACTGCCCCCCCCCCCATTCATCAACCGTAGTCACGCCTATGCCTCTGAGTGCTACAAGGGTCTGCACAAACAAATTCTTGAAACATACACTTGTCTATTAATAGGGAGATCTTTGGTGGTTCAAATCCTTTTCGACATGCATATATTACTCATTAAGTTCTACTAGTTTCACTTTTTCAATCAATTCACAATCATGGTTTCTTAACAGCCTACATATTATTAGAAGTCTAAATTCCTTAAGGGGCTATTTAAAGCGGCTTGATTGATTACAGTGCAATCAGACAAGCCATTTAGCTCTGCAATCATTCAGCTTTATTATACGTGTTAGAAAAGTAGTGTGGTATTCCTTGGCAATTTCTTTCATTGTGTCAGCTCAAGAATTCTCGGTTGATTTTGTTACAAACAGTTCGCAGCACATCTTCTGTACTTTTGCTTTAGCAAATGTTTGAGTATTAAAAAGTAACATTACAAAAGCATTATTGCAGTTTAAAGGTAAGACATACTTAATGCAATTATGTTAGAATTTAAATAATACTTTCAGGACATGACTTTTTTACTAATTAAATTCAATTGAAATGTTTCTGTGAAAAGTGTAAGTTATTTTTCCTCTTGTTGACATTACAACAGTGATATCTCTATTTAAGTTTCTACTATGATGAATGATTTCATGTCTTAATCTCCTCAATCATATTATAGTTGCATGTAGTTATTCACAAGTATATAGTTAATACACTTTAAAAAAATTATGAGCACTCAGGTGGCAGAATCAGAATTGAGAGAATTTTTACCAATGTGCTTCAAGCAAATCAATTTTAAATCTGAGAAGTTAAGAAAAAATCGTAACGTTTACGAACAAATCGACGTTTAAATTTCTACTTTAATTGTATTGTAAGTTTTAAAATTCACCATAAAGTCATCTGGTAAATGTGTATAAATTAAAAAAATTGTGATTTAAAAAAAAAATCAAGTGTTAATTTATGAATATTTATTAATATAATTATTTATTAATAATTAATAAATAAAATTTAATATGATTAATTTAATTTTCCCTAATCTGAATGAGGCCCAACAACTCTTAAACCATTAAGAAAATAAAAAATACATAAGATTAAAAATATTTGCTAAGATTGTGGGGATTTAAAAAATGCCATTAACATGTCTTTGGATGCATAACAAGATAGTAAATTGCGGTTATTGTCTTACTCTTGAAGCCAAGAGCTGCTTGACCAGCCCACTGGCTGCGACCTTGAGAGTTAGCACTGACCTATATGATGTATTAGTATGGACTTGTAATGTATTATAATCACAAACAAAGACTAAATAATAAATGAATAAATTAAATGCTGATGTATATTGTATTGTACGTGTCTTCATAGTAGTACCTATGGACCTAATATATATATATATGTATGTTTTAATAATACTCTAATGTAATATTGACCTGCTAATTAACTAATGCTAAATCTTATAATCAAAAACAAAGACTAAATAACAAACAAATAAATTTTTGATACAGTACTTCTTCTATTGTCTGTTCGTGTCTTCACAATAGTACCTCGGACTTATGGACCTATAAAATATGTTTTTATCGTACAATAGATGTCAAATTGGAAAAAATGCTTTAAACAAAAACAATTTTAAATTAGCACTTGCTTTCCTGTTTAAGCAGTTTTACAGCATCAGCGGAGTTTGTCACTATCAATGCTTTTTTAAGCAACTTGATCCTCTGCAATAGTATCGTAATTTTCATACGGAACAATACCAGGTGACATGGGCCCTTCATACCACTTATGGCCAAGTATGGCCCTTGTGCCATAAACCACCAACCAATCATACCACTTAACCTGATATTTCCCGTTTTCTAAATTCCATCTATGACAGGTTGGGTCAATGTTTTCCTGAGGGTTACAGAGGTTTGCACGTTTCCACATCCAAGGTACAGCATTGCTCCACTTGACGTTTTGTTCCAAAGCAGCTTTTGAATGAGGAAGAAGAGTGGGATCAACAGGCCTAAAGTTTTGTCAACAGTTAACTTGTTAGCAGAGGACACGTTTGCTTTTTTGAAATACTGTATCTCACTTCTGCTACTGAGACGTACGAAGGATGGCCATATATACCACACACAAATGTCTCCACCAATCAGCAATGATTCATCCACCAAGACAGATTCCCTAAATTAGCCAGATATTTTTGATGAGCCATGCTCAGAGTTGCCAACCCTCGCTATTTCGGCAGGAGACTGCCGATTTTCCATCCATCTCCCGCTTTTCCTCGAAATTCTCCCGCTTTTCTACTTATTTTTCGATACTTCGAAAAACCTCTGGAACCAACCAACTGTTAATGTAAAAGGATATTTTAGGGATGAGATACGTTAAATAGATGGGGCACGTTAAATAGGTCGTGGTCACAAAGTCCCCCATGTTCCCATACCAAATCAATACCTCTGGGGGTACCTGATCAGGGGGTTATCGGCCTCTGATTGGAATCTAAATTACGATATGTGTGAGTGAATGGATGTGTGAAAGGGACCTTCCTGTAAAACGGATGTGTCATTTATGAAGAAGTCCAACCCTCCGGGGCAATGGCACCCCCAACTGGACCATATATGGCCCACACGACAACAACAACAACAGGGATGAGATTCTTCCGACTTTTTTTAAATTTCTGAGAAAATTACCTATTTTTATAATTTTTAAAGAAAAATTCCGATTTTTGCCCTTTTTTGTCTTTTTTAAATGTAAAATGCGCCAAATGAAACATATCTCGCCAACATTGCACTCCTAAATTTTGCTAGCTTACAAATTCTTTGAAAAGAATCCTTTGTGAGAAGCTTATTAGTTTCATGGCAAACCTGGAGAACTTGGACTTTGAACTAGCTAGCGTACGTTGTTGCAGTAAAATTTGTAGGTAAAGCTAAGGTTTCCTAAAAAAGCGGAACTGTTATCTAGCGGCCGTGATACGTCATGATGCGGCGGAAAAGGTATAAATGAATTATTTTAAGTTAATCAACTTTTATTGAGATTTTTCTTTCAACTAGAAAATAAGATGCTCGTTTATTTCGTCTTTTCTCGCAACCTCGGGAAGCGGAAAGTTAAAATTTTCATTTTGAATATTCTAGAAAGTATTTCAAAATCCTTTATAACTTCTTTCTTTGGCGACTTTAGAAGTGCGCAAAGTCGGTGGCCACCGCTTTAAACATAGACTGCATCTATTTTTATGATTGTTTAAAAACTTTAATATTAATAACTCATATTATCCAACAAATAATTTAAGATTTATTTGATTTAATTAGAAAGAAAGAATATTTAAGGGGAAATATATAAGCCGACGGATATTGATTAGAGATTTCGAAAAATATATCTTATATTCGAAAATAGGTTGTAGATTTAAACTGAATTAAGTTATATTTTATTTACCACATGGGCACAGCTTCAGTCTACGTTTATAGCGGTGGCAACGGCCTTGGCGTGTTTTTTTTTTGGCGCACTTCTTAAGTCGTTAAGGAAAGACTTATTTCAAATGAACCAATGAAATCAAACGACAGTTTAACGGATTTTGAAAGAACTTTCTAGAATGTTCAAAATGAAAGTTATAAACTTTCCACTAGTCCAGGTTGTTTTAAAATCCGTAATACAAATGGGTTACCATAACTTGTCATTACTCGCGACAAAGTGCGCCAATACCGTTACCACCGCTATAAACGTAGACAAGCTGTACCAAAACAGGTTTTGATTTCTTTTAAATAAAGTATATTTTTTAACGATTTATTACGGTAATATCGGTGAAAAGCTGTAATTATACTAATTTTTATTTTTAGTGTCTACTTATTTTTTTCATAACATTTATTCTATTTAATAAAATTAGTATTTATTTGATTTATTCTTTTGTATAACATAGCGTTTTTGTTTCCTGTTAATATTTTTGTATCAAGGTTTTGGAAAAATTGCAACTGTTAAAAATCGCACTTCTTTTTTTTAATGTTCAAAAATAGGCATAATAATAGCATTTTCAACTTTATGCAACTTATTTTGTACTATTTACAGAATTGCCAAGATATTGTTTCTTTTTGTGCGAAATACGGTTTCACACGGCCCTTTTCGTATTTGCAAAATTTAAGTGTACGCATATTTTCAGACTTTTTGACGTTTTCCCACTCTTATGCTTGTACTACTTACCTCACCACTACTACTACCTCTTACTAGTTTCCTCACCAAAAAACATCAGTTTGTTTTATACGTAGAACTTTTCTATTTATCTAAAATTAAGTAGTTTATCTAATGTCGTTGAGCAAATGACATAAATTGTACCTAACCTTGTCTCATACTAACATAAAAATGTAATCTTTCCCTAATTGGAACTTAATATATTTACCTTTTCATTTTGCCTTTAATTATTGTTTGAATGCTTTGAATTTGAAGCATGTATTTAAAATTTGTGTGATCGCATCCAAGAAGCTCATTACCTTAGGAAGTTTTGACATTAGTGTTTATCTTTAAAATTATTATGACTTTTTTTTTATATTTGTTCTGGTCTTCGGGAGAGGACTTTAAATTCTTTGCCAGTGAAAACATACAATACATGCTTTCAAGAATATGTGCTTAGTTTCTTTGAATTTTTGTTGCTTCCATTTTTAAATATTTTCTTTTGCAACTTCTCTAATATTTTGTAAATGCAATATTTCGTTTCTCAAAATTCTTTTAATATATTTCAGGTTTGGGAATACTTACATTTGATTCACTTAAGTATTTCTATGAGCCAGATCTTATCTCTGAAGATGCTGTGAAATACCTACGGAAATTGCATTCTATTTTAGAGCTTACCATTATTTGTGTTAAACGTCTTAGTCTTCCAAAAGACATATTGAGTGACATTATTAGGTATTCAGATTTATTTTTACTATTCATTTCTTGTATTGTAATATAAAACTTATGTTATTTCAAGAATTAATGCTCAATTGCATTGACAAAATATATAATCTCAATGTTTAAATTTTTCAGAGACACTATGAAAAAATGTGAGAATAATAAAAGTATTAATCATGCATTTACTTTTATGCTTCCTCCTGTTAAAGCCCGGAATTTACTGAATCCGTAAGTGTTGTTGTTTTTCATTACATTTATATGTGCAATAGATCTAATAATATAAACTGACTTTGTGGAGTTTCAAAAAAATGAATGCTTATAAGACTTTTTGCTAAATTAAGGTTTTTCAAAATTTTGAATCACTAGTATAAAAATGCATGCTTAATATTCTACAAGAAAACTTCCTATATAAAACGATTACCTTTATTTCATTCTCTGGCTATTGGCTTTCTCCTTGTAAATATTAATAAAAAGCAAACCATTACCATCATCACAGTTCAGAGAAAAGCCTCCTCACACCCAGGAAAGGCTGCTATCATTAGTCTACTGAAATGTTCAAGTATATTTAAGAATGAAGATGTAAATTTCATTCAGACTAAACCAAATCGACTCACTATTTGCTTCTATTGCAGCACTGAGTTTGATGTTCTATACTTTTGTGAAAATTGTTACACCAAGAAAGAATCATGTGATTGGAATAAAATTTATATCACTGATTACTGTACATAAACGTTGAAATTTTCAGAACAATGCATTTTCTATCCTGAAAAAAAACTATATTGTGAAGCCTCCATGAGTTTCAATAAGTATGCCAGTCCACACCTCATCAGTACTGTTTGCTGGAGATTTTTGAATGCCTGGGTACCGATTGACCATATTCTAAACATGTTTAATAGACAACGTATTTGGCAAACAGAAGGCCAGGTAAAAAGCTGTATCATCCTAAGAATGCTGAAATTCCTTGCAACATGTGGTCGACTGCTGTTCTGGTCAAATATAACTGCAAGATTGCTCTAAAGAAAGGGTACGATTTTTGCCTCTACTACTTCTCTGATGTAGCCATTTTCAATATTACCTTAAATTTGTAGCAACCAAGATCATGAATGGTACGTGATTTGTCCTAGTTCTAACTTGAGGCACAATGATTCCTGAGAAATTGCTATGGTTCGTTATACTCGATACACTACTTATGTGGCTTATAAAAAGGGCTTTATACTCATAACAGTTCAGAAGATGCTAATGAACACTGGGCATGTGAAATCACTTGCTTGGACCCATTAACATTATTTGCATTTCTTACCCTGTTTATGATAATATTCCTTTATATCTGAAAAATTGCATATCACCAAACATTAGATATGTAATAAAAACTAGGTGGTACACCAAACTGATGAATTTTTTGTACAAGTGCTTCAAAATTTTCTAATTAGAATAGTACCTGAATATTTTTAGACTATTATTGATATAACATTGGTTCTGCCTTTTTAAAATACCAACTACCACTCCCTCGCTTGTTGCTATTTTAGTTCTTGTAAATTAAAAAAAAATAGCTTTGATTGAAATGAAAACAGGTTTCAGAATTTTAGATTATTTTTGTTCCTTTATAATTATTGTTTATCCTTTTTTATTAGTCATTGCTAATTCTCAACATGGTTAATCTGTTATTTTATAAAAGACCCAAAACGAAACTTATCTTTATGAATAAAACTTAAGTCAAAATAAAAATAGGTGTAATTTTTAATAATTCTATTTTCTCTCAAATTGGATTTGCCCTTTAAAAGGCTAGTGCAGGAGACCGCCCACTTGTTAAAAAAGCCTCAGTACAAGGTAGAAATGAGGGAGGATAAATATCTAGATGCCTATTTCAAAAGAAGCTTCTTTGAGCTCAGCAATGACCAGGAATGTCTTCAGTAATTTTCTAACCAGCTTCTTCAGTAACTTCTAACCAGCTTTAGACTTTGTGACCAATGATATCGTTTCTAGGATTCTTTCAACCAATAGATGTGGTTATTAAATTATGTGTATTCAGGGTAAAGGCAATATTTTCTACAAAAAAATATGATGCTCAGAGAGTTAGAACGGGTTTTTTTTCCAATGGCAAGGCAATACAAAAGAGATGAATATGTACAACAGGTAAAGAATACATCAGATGACTAAAAGTCTAACAGAAGTGACCGAAGTTATTGCCTTAATAGTTCTCTAGCTTGCCAATACAATGCAGTCTCAGAGTCACCATGGAGTGACATGCAGCGGTGAAGGTGTGCTCTATTCATTGGTTCTGCCATGTTACAAAGAGGGCTGTTTGGTTGTTCGAAAATCCCAATGCGATGGAGATGTTCTCCCAGGCAGTTGTGACCTGTTAGTAGATGGAACTGTGCAACAGCTGCACGACGTGGGCTGTTGGGAATGGTGATTAGGTCGTCAACTTTTCACCGCTTTGTCTGTAAGCGGTCAAGTAGCTGTAATTTATAATTTTTGGACATAATCTGTTTAATATACAGCTTTATGGGATGGTAAAATACTGTTAAACCTCTTGACTGGAGCAATTTCGAGCCCTTCTTTGCGAGGAAATCAGCCCGTTCATTCCCATTTACTCCACAGTGACCAGGTATCCATGAAGCGCCACATGCTTCTTTTTTATAACCAACTTTTGCAAATATTCCCGTCATTGAAGGATTTCGTCCGATAAAGGAGGACTAGTTGAACCAATGGCCTGAATTGCTGCTTGGGAATCGCAAAACAGAACAACTCTATTAAACTTATCTACAAAAACCAACAACTGCTTTAGAAATTCAAATGGCTTCCATCTCTCCGTCGAAGGCTGTTCTGTATTTTCCTGCAGAAGCATAAAAGGAGAATAGACTCGAAAAAACTCCTGACCCTGCATTTATATAATCATCACAAAGGGAGCCATCTGTATAGACATGCAACCACTCAGAAGAGAGTTAGAACATTAAACTTTGTTTTCTTATAATTAAGGCAGTCTAACACCAAAATCCAATATATCTCTAGATCAAATGTAAGATAACATTGCAGGTGTATAATTATTTATGCATTGATAAGGGTAGACTAACATTCTCTTGAGTTTTCAAGGTTTTTTTATTTTGTTTACTTGTTTAGATTAATAAATGCTTAACTCTACTAATTCTAAAATTACATGGTATTTAAAAATATTCAACTTTGCAATTTCTACCAAGAGCCCATAACATTTTTTTATTAATCTGGTTTCGTTTGTTGAGAATGACTAATAATGTTTAGATTAATAACCAAGATAAAACCTGAAGTTTGAGAATTTTTTTTTAATATAGCATAATTTTAACACAAAATATATCTTCTTTACTTTTTAGGATGCGACCTGTCTTGTGGGAACTTTCCCTTGTGACCAATTATAACAACAGAATCAAGCAGACCATTCATCGCTATACAACAACTCCTACCCGGGACCATATTATTGCTCCTGAAAAACACCGTAATGGATCTAAATACTCATTTAGAAATATTGATATTTTGTTTATCTATTAACTTGACTCATTAACTATGCTTTATTAAATATAATTTGCTTAAAATTCATTTAAATAATTTTATTTACATGTTTTAATGTTCCCATTAAATTGTCAACTCGCGACTTGTGTTTATTGGTTTTCATAAATTGTCTCTAATCTTTTCGGGCAACGGTAGCCCATTTGGAAAGTAATAGATTGGCAACCGAAAGTTGTGAGTTCAAATCCAACAAAAGACCATCATGTACAAAGAGGGCTGGTGCATGTTAAATCTGTCATGGTCTCAAATGTTCTCACCTTGGTGTGTTGTGGAAGTTTGAAGAGAGGGTGTGTGAGCTCAGATGTGACCTCATCATCTGTCTGATTCAAAATTACATGGTATTGTTCTTGGATCATTCTCTTCAGATTTAATCCAGGATTGTTTCCAATAGCGTTGTGTTGCTCCAGTACAACGTTAATTAAATTACGTACCTACCTCTAATCTTTTCAAAGATTTGATTTCTTATTTTTTCACATTTTTTTAACAAATTCCTTTTTATATGGTTTAAATTCACTACCAGTGATGCTTTTAAATCATTCCATTTGGAGAATGTTTTTCATTTGCTTTCAAATAGGAGTGATCATCTGATCACATCTACTAGAATCTAGTTGTTTGTACAAGTTTGAGAATAATTTTCTTATCCTTATTAAATAATTTATTGAGAGATTTAATTTTTAAACTTTATAACTCTATTTAAAAGGGGGAAATACTTGTTGAATTTCTGATTGGTGATCAGCATTGAATCTTCAGTTTGGCTTATTAGAGAGATCTGTTCTAAATAAAGGAGTATTTAATGACCTTTTGTTTGTGAATTCGCTCTTGAACTGCTCCACAGCTTTCAAAACTAGACAGATTACAGTAAATACCATCTATATAGGATTAATTGCTACCAGTGTGAATATATGTAGCTTCTTAAGTACATTTTTGATTTGATAAATCTGTTTTCTGTGCACAAATTTTTTGCAACTGTTTTTACACCAGTTTCTTTATGTTTTGCTGTTCTTTTGTTATTAGATCCTTATAGTTCCGATTTTTCACTTTCTATAATTTAATTATTCAAACTTTTTTATGCTTTCATTCTTAGATCCTAAAGTGATGTTGAAGACTGCTTTCTATACATATTGGAAAGGGCTCTTAGTACAAGATATTTAGTCTCTCCAGCGAATTTGAGTATATCACAAGATATAGAGCTGAACTTGTTGCAAGTTTTTCCTGCTACCAGATTTTTAAAATGTTAAAAAGTTTTAAGAAATAAAAATATATGTTTTTAACATACTAGATACTGTTTATTATTATTTAATCCTCTGAGCATCATAAAATACTATTGCTTAAACCTACAGCAGATATAATTAAATATTTAATGCTTCATAGAATCCTATAAAACATTATTTAGATTAATACTTATTACACGCCATGTAGAAAAAGCTGCAGGTTCATGTTATATAATGCCATTTAGCTCTAAAGTTACCCTTAAATAAATATTGGAATAAACTATTGAAGGGGTGAGTGGAAGAAGGGGTTATGTGTAATTTTTGTAGTTTTGAGATATTTGTGTGTGTGGCCTCAAAGTCATTAGTACTTTTACTAGATGACTTGGAAAGAGTTTCAGATTGGTGGTGGTGTAAGCATCAGCAAGGGGTTCTTACTCTAATTGTCGGCAGAAGTCATACCTCACCCTTAGAGAAGTCCAAAACTTCAATAATCCCAAAATGTAAATAAATGTCACAGCCTCTTCAATTGTTTAATTTAATTTTTTTCTTACAGCTAATCTAATTATTTTTTGTGTTCACTCCATTAGAGTAAAACTAAATACTCAAACTCATTACAACCAGAAATTATTAATTATCTAAAAATAATTTTTTTGTTATGAAGTTTTAAATTGCATTGTTCTTATAAACAAAACATTGAAAAGATACAAAAATTATATTTGTTAATTGTGTATTACATTAATATACAGTAATACCACGACTTACACAAACTCGGAGTTTGCGGTTCTTATGCCATTTTGGATGAAATTTCCAAAAAAACATTGAATGATGTCTACAAGAAACTGACCATTTATTTCCAAATACTAGACGGACACAATGCCAGAAACTGACCGAGTTGCTCATGTGATAGAAGTTGTTAATCTTACCAGAAAATTATATATGGAATTCAATGGTGATAATATCAACAAGCTGTTGGATTCACATAGTCAGGAGCTCACAGTTGATGAGCTTGTAGAGATGTGGGAGCAAAACGTCATTGAAGTATCTGACACTTTAGACTCGGCTGCACCAGAAAAACACATGACAATTGGAAGCTTGACATGTCTCGGCTCAATTGAAAGGGGTTTGAAAATTTTAGAAAACATAGACTAGAACAAAGAATGCATTATAGATACAAAGCAAGGAATAAAAAAATTATTAACTTGCTACAAAGAAATTCTGCGTGATGTCAGACAAATTTGTTAGATTTTATGAAGCCATCGACATCAAAACAACTTTTTTACGTAACTTATTAATTTTATTTTTATTTTGTATAAATGTGTATTAAGAACTGCAATTTTATTGCATATTCTTCTTCTAAACTAGTGTTTTTGTTAGTCCATGACTCCATGGTCCCAATTAAATAAAATTTATGTGCAAAGTTTTACCCGAATTCTATTTTCTGTCTGTCCCACCTATCATTTTAACTTTGGGGTATTATTGTATTCAGATTGAGATATGAAAGAAATGTGAAAAACTATTAAAGATATATTAAGTATTATATCTTTTTCAAGAACAAGAGTAATTGTGTATATGAGTTGAAACATACATTTAATTTTCACACAGGAATGCAAGAAGTGTTGCTTTCAGCTTGCTAAATTGAAACTTGAGTACTTAAAATGAAGGTAAAGTTATATAAGTCTTTTGTAAAAAGGGGATACATTTTTCTGTTTAGCCAAATTAAAATTGGTGTTAATAAACTATTGTTCACACTATTTTTTATTGCACTTAATTAAGAACGAAGGTAAGAAATAGTGATCTTTTTGTATTGTGATCCCTAGACGTTTGTAAGAAAATTTTAATGCTGTCTCCTCACTTTTCTGAATAGTAATGATTGCTGGAGCATTTTTTCTACCCCCCACAAAATTTTTTGTTTATCTGTTTCTGGAAATGCACCCTTTTTAAGCATTGACTCTCAGGGCCCACTGCCCTTGTCGTCCCCCCTTAGATGCACTTCTATCAGTGCTGCCATATGTGACGTTTTGCTACTATTTTCAACCTTGGTGACTAGGGGTATTTTTTAAGCAAAATCGTCTCAAAAGCTCCTGTTTTCAAAAATTAATCTACTTTTTAAAATTTTCTCTAAAGGTCAATGAAAATTTCGTCATTTCTAAAACCTCATAGTAGGAATTTTTCGTAAGGGAGAAAACTTTCTAGGGACGCCAATTTCAAAGTTTTAGCGCCAAGCCGTGGCAACCTTTAAAGAAAGCATCTGAATCTGGTTACTAGATTATCCTGATAACCTTATTTAAAAATTATGAAGTTTTTAAATTTTTAATTTCTTTTGAGATCTTCAATATCTTAGCATAGCACATTTTGTGCAAGATAGCCAATTCATTTTGCATCTGAACTACTAAAATAATGTTTAATTAGGAGACTGCTCTTTAATATTTATGCTATTTCACAAGTACTTAGGCTATAATAGTGCCAACAGAAAATTACAAATCTCCTTGTCAACAATTACTCTTTTTTTTTTTTCGAATACCTTGGTTCACTTTTATATGTGCATATTGAAGCTAGAAACTATCGATAGGAAAATGTTTTAATTTTCAGAAATACTTAAGTTTGAATACAACTGAAATATAGAGTAAAATAGATTTTTGAGTTGAAGCTCATGTGTTTCTGAGGAAAGGCTTGGTGGAGTGAAAATAGGCTTAAGAAAAATTAACAACGTTTTCCCAATATTTTATTAAAGAAGCTTGCTCACAGAAAAGTGGATAAATGTATAAGGGGATGAAACTTCTGAAAAAATACTTGACTCAATATTTTAGAATAGAACAAAGTCTACAAGACTTAAAGACGCTACAACATGTCTACAAGACGCTTAAAACATGAGAATTTCTGTTGTCAGATTTTTGAAATACAATTTATTAGGAAGCTAGTTCAAAATTTTTACAAAAACGAGGGGGAAATATCTACCCCCTGACAGATGGAACTTTACAATTTTGTAACTGAACCATACTTTTTGCCTTTGGAGATGCCCAGTAAAATTCTTTATTTTTTTAACTTGTCTAATTTTCCCTTAATGCTCAATCGAAGTCAGATGCTGTGCTGGGAGAGTTTTTTCTCGTTGCTATTTTGCTTAACAATTCTCCACAAACACCGAGTTTTTATAAAAATGACTATACACAAATGGGATGGCAACCTTATTCTTCTTCAGCAGGAGGGATTCGCCTGCTACCACCTCGTGACGGTTGCCTTCTTCCACCTCCAAATCGTTTCTTTGGAGCACTTTCGGTCGATGTTTCTAAATCTGCTCCTGCTGTAGCTTTGGACTTTTCTGAGCTGTTAGCCGTCTTTTCCTGGGCTTGCGAATTGTTCCTACGTCGAGACGAGCTTCGGAACGGTTTGGCTGTCGTTGTGGACGTCGACGAGCCCGCTAGCTGATTGTCGTCTGTTTTCTTGAAGTCTGGCTTAGGCATCCGGCCGGCGCTCTTACGAGCAAAGGTTGGTAACGTTGGCCTTGGCTTCCCTTCACCGCCGCCTCGCACGTGCATGGGACGAGGTTTCCTTGTTCCTCTTGGAACTATGAATGGGGGTCCTGAAGAGTTGTTCGCATTTGCTTCTTTGGACAGTGCTGGAGCGCTGGTTTCGGTTTCTGCCGGTTGGGCATTTCCTGGCTTGTCCGTCTCTGCGTCTTGGGGATTGTTCTCGGTTTCAGGTTCTTCTTCTGGAATTGGACTTTCTGTTGTTGGCTTTCTTCTTCCAGATCGTCGTCTGCTGCTATCCCTTTGTGCCTCGACGCAAAGGGTACCGAGAAGGAACAAGAGAACGAGCGCTGTTTTGGGAACCTTTAAAGAAGAGAAAATTATTAGAAATATCTAAACATTGAGCGCAACATGACAGCTAACACACATAAACATGTAAATACATTCTGCCGTGTCTTTCGAGTTGATTGTTAAATGCTGCGTATGCCAGTATTCTAATACTTCATTCACCAACTGTTGCTACTAGCTTTAATGACCTTATCCAGGGCAGTAAAAAGGTTATTATTACTCAGTCTATATATGTCTATGGGTACACCCTGCACTAGGACTAACTGCGTATATTAGCTCGACCGGATGTTAGCCTGTGGAGGCATGGGGAAGAGGGATCTGTGCTGAAGGTACCCATTGCGAATGACAAACACCAATTAGCCAATCAGAAAAACAAATTAAAGCTCAAATGATGGGCGTCCACGTTAACTGGTTAGTTTCTACACTGCTTGACAGTTGCTAAGGTACAAACTCAATTTTTAAAATAAATAACATTCATTGATTAAAGAAACGAAATTAGTATATATTTAATTAAAATAATATGCATTATAAGTATAATGCAAAATGTTACAGATTTTGGCATATGGAAAGGCAGGAGAATAAAAAGAAAAAAATTGCTCCTTAGAGCAATTTCCAAAGTCGAAAAATGTTCTCTCCATCCGGAGTCATGACAGATATAGTCACTCAGCAAGAAGTGAGGCCCCCTTGCACATTTAGCATCTGTTATGCATTCTCTCCACTAAACAGTCGAGGAGTGCTTGGGGGATATTGTCCCATTCCTCTCAAAGCAATTTTGAGTGCCTGCACAGTATGGGGTGGGTGATTCCTTTGTGAAACACGTCTACAAAGATTATCCCAAGCATTTTCAACACGATTTTTAAGTCCGATGAATAAGCAAGCCATTCCATACGCTCAATATCTTCGCTCTCTAGTGTCTCAGAGACATCAACTGTCCTGTGTGAGCATGCATTGTCACCCATGAACAGAAAGTCGACCCACTGCACCCCGAAATGAAACATGACCCAGGAGAATCTCCGTGGAATACCGCTGCGGTGTAAAGGCACCAGCGTCAAAGATGAGTAGCTGTGTTCTGTCATTATGCATAATGCCTGCCCTCACCATGACCCCTCGGCCATAACGATCAACCACACGAAATTTCTGTGGTGTGTAACGGAAAAAAAACCCTCTCTCCACAGTAGTTGGTGTCCAGAATCCCTCTTCACGGTGAATCGGGATTGGTCGGAGAACATGACTCTGGACCATTGTTGATGATTCCAACGAATATGTTCTTTGCACCAGCGTAACTTTTCCCGACGATGGCGTGGTTGTAACGGAACGCACTTAACAGGATTCCGTACATACAAGCGAGCTCGATTTAATCGCCGAGAAATTGTTTTGGCAGATAAACGAGTGCCGGTAGCGGTTGCAAGCACTGAACCAATCTGTCCAGGAGAGAGATGTTTGTTCCTTATTGCTGTTAGGGATATATGTGCTTCATCTCTGGGTGTGGTGCTCCTATCACGACCACCAACATGCTTTCTCAAAGCATTTCCACCTTCCGCGACTCTTTATTACCGCGAGATAACGCTTTTTGACACGCATCGCTGCGGCAACTTGGGTGACACTTGCCCAGATTCGAGCCGCCCCAACTGCTCGCCCACGGTCAAATTCACTCAAATGATGCCTTACGGACATTCTCCACTTGATACTTGCATCACAAGACGGAATTTATCTGAACGGCTTTCAAAACTGATTGTGATTTTCTGTAGATACTTTAATGTTTGAAATTTCAATTAACAAACTATGTGTGCGCTGTCTTTAATACAGATAAAATACCTTGCTCTACAGCATCCTATGCACTTACATTTTCTTCGGTTGAGCGGCTTTCCGAATCGCCTTTTTGCATAAATCGGTTGTTTCTTAGCAATTGTCAAGCAGTATAGCATTGAAAATCAAGGACGCTAAAACAAACTGCCCATCTCACTCAGATTCGTGCTTAAAATAAGTCGATTTTGTAGATCGATGATTATTTTTTTACCAAATATTTTCGAATTTTTATCAGTATGTCGGTCCTGCAAGAACGCTACGCCCCTCCTAAATGCCCTAATATTAAATGTGCATTACATTTAATGATTTTATGTATATTTTACACCAGGGCTCGAAATACCCGGGTGCACAGGTGCACTGTGCACATGAAAATAAAATTGTGCACCTAAATTTTTCACGCTAGGTGCATGCCATGCACCTAATTTAAAAACTTAGGTGCACCTTGTGCACCTGAATTAAAAAATCTATTTCGAGGCCTGTTTTACACACTATGTTAGAAACTTCGACTTTCTTATATAAGTAGAGTCAGTGGCGTCAATGGTCAAAAGATACGGCATTTCAAAAATATTTAATCATTTTGGGAGTTTTCTTGAATTTTTTAAGATTTTGAGCATACTTTTGGTTTTGATACAAGAAGTATATTCAGGTGCGTGAGTGTGAGGTGAATGTTTTCATGCACTACATTTCGATTACAATGTTTAAAAGTCAATCCTTTCTTTCATGTAGCTTCCTGTCTACGTATTTCTTTTCACGTAGCCCCTGCTTTCGTATTACTTCCATAAGAAAAGAAAGAAATCGCTACAATTCTCTTCTCACTAATGTAGGGAGAGCACTAAACAAAGAAAGGGCGCCTTTTCTTACATCCGTCCTTGAAGACCATTAACAGGAGCTATTATCAAAAAAGTTTGGTAGTTTTTTATGCATATTCACTAAAAATTGCAACCAAAAATTAATATTAGGAACAGTAATTTTAGAAATATATACTAATTAGTATATTTTACATGCTAATTATTTAAATATACTTTACTTTATTACGTAATATTCTACTATATTTAATAATACTTATCATCATTTTAAATAGCTAATTTTGTTTTGGACAGAGGGTGGCATTAACCTCAATTTTCCCAATCTCAAAAAGTCTAGCTTTGCCTCTGAGAGTCAGCATGTGTTTTTAATAGTTTTAAATACCAAAATATTCAGGAAGTATTCAAATCCCATGTGCTCTCCCCTCAAAGCATTCCTGTCCCCGACGAATGCTTTCTTAACTTACTTATGTAAATTAGCGACATAATATACAGATTCAAAAGTATCTTTTATGACAATCGCAAAAAGGAACTTATACATTGTCTCTAACATGATTCCAATGGAACAAGGAGAGAACTAGTAATACTCAGTTCCGCTACAGTACAGCGTCAATGTTGAAAATTTAATTGTTTTGCATGTTCTCTTTAGAAGAACTACGTAAGCTGATCAGATTTTGATGAGGAAGGCTCTGTTAGAAATTCGACTGGAACAACGACGTTAGTGTATACCGGGTCATTGTTAATCTAAACCTTCTGTCCGTTTCATGATGTAAATAACTGAATGAATTAAAATGTCAGTAAATATATACTATAAAAATAATGTATTGCACAGTAAGCGAGACTTTGTATTGAATATTTCATTCCAAAATTTAGGAAAACAATGGTGCAACTGCTAAATCGAGCATGTATTTTCAAAATGCATCTGTATGAGTGGCATCATTTAAAAGTAAAATAAATATGCGATTATTAACACACACAACATTTTCATTGACACAAATTTTTTTCAAATGTAATTAATATTAATCATAAACGATATTCTTAGTTTTCGTTTTCTCAACAAAACGATGATTTGCGTTTGCGTCCAAAGGCGATAGGCTTTTTTGGGACTGGATAAATGAGGTCACCCTCAGTCCAAAACAAAATTTTTTATTTAAAATGATTATAAGGTATATTATTCAAATTGCTGTGTAAAATACAATAATTAGTATACTTTTATAAAATTACTGTTCACATTTTAATTTTTTGGTTGCAATTTTTATTGAATACTAGCCACTGGGGTGTAGATAGCATGGCTTTGCACGTGACAGTTCTTTTCGTGGGGTCAGGTGTAACGCTCGCCAACCCCCGGTGATTGCTACATATATCCATTTGGTTTGCTTCGCAAACGAACTCTACAAGCAACGCCGTGATGGCCTTGAAGTGGCTATTTTCAACAACGAAAATCAAAACACGCTAGAATCGGAAAAATTGACATGGTTCCAAAGGCATTAAGACGGAAAACGCTTGTGACGTCAGCGGTCAAAAATCGCAAAATCTTCGCCTTATTCAATGACGCCACATTCCGGAGAGAAGAAAGAAAGGTGAAAGAACTAATAAATTATTTTAAAATGTTTTAGATTAAATTTTCGAATTCGGGCTGGACACAAAAACAGCAAAAAATTCGGACTACCTGTATGCCAAATTTCATTATTGTAAGTGCAATGGATTCGTCATTACACTGCACACCGTACACAGAGGCAAACACATCCTTTTATAATAGTAGAAGTGCATAACAACGACCAAAAGGAAGAGCTTTGATAATGGCTTCTGTTAATGCGTTTCAAGGACGGAAGTAAGAAAAGTTACCCTTCTCTTGCTTTATTTTGCACTCGCGAGACATTTGTTTGATGAGAGTTTTAGTGATTTGTCTCTTTTTTTTAATAGTAATAAGAATATAGTGGACTACATGAAAAGTAACGTATACACGGAGCAACATGGAAAGGATGGACTTTTAAACGTTGTATCCCAGGTGGAATGCATATGAAAACATTTACTACGTACGCACGGCACTAGGATGTACTTCTGTGACAAGGACAAAATTGTTCGCATAATTGTAAAACAATTTTTTTTTAAATACCGACATTTGGCTTTGTCTCCACCCTCTTATCTACGCCACTGCTTGCGTCATTGTTCTTTCGGGACATCCGAGCTATTCTATGCCCATGAATCGAATTTCGTACTATTATCTAACTGGCCAGTATTAAAAAATATATATTTAATTTATGTTGGCGCCAACATATCGTCCGTTTCAGAGTAGATGTCCTTGATCTAGTTTTAAGCTGTTTGTGATTCTAATTTCACAGGGAACTCTCGAAAAGCCTGTCGTTATACTTCTTTTATCTGGACACTTTTGCTGTTTTCGAATATAGTTTAACAGAGCTTAGACAACTTCAACCGTATTATTTGTTTTCAAGGACGAACGATTTCAAATTATCATAATCAAAATTGCCGTTACTAGCTATCCCCAAATCCGGTAGGTAGTCAATTAACGTTGCACTGGCGCGACACAACAGTCTATTAAGTATGCATCAAAGAAATGTACCTGTACGCGGTACTTTGCTTAAAGAGATTATTAATACAAAAATATTAGAGAGTTCGAGAATTTAAAACTTTAGATAACCCGGAGAATAAATCAATTAAAAATCGACTTTGCAATTCTTTTTGTATTTAATTAAGTAGTTTTCATGCTTTAAAATGACGTTTTACATTTCTTTGTAGCTGTCCGAATGTTTAAAAAATTATTTTAAAGGTGTAAATATTCCAATCTAGAGCCTTCTAAACACCCTTTAATAGCTGATTTCTCAAAAGTGACTTTCTTGCCACATAATGTACAACTTTAAGAAAAAATACTTGAAATTTTTAGAAACCTTTGGGGTTAGATTTTATGGAGCATGAGGCCAAGTTACGGCCAAACACAAGACAATGTCAAGTAATAGACACGCAGGAGAGTTTTACGGATGAGAACTGTAAATATATAGTGCTACAAAGATTATATTCCGTAGTACATCAAGTATTATTCATTTTAACATGGAAAACAATGGGGAGGCACTTCACTCCAGATTACGTTAACAACGAAATCTGCAATGCCGAAAAGTGAAAATGCTTTTATATAGAACAAAATTTTGCAATGCAATCGAACAATAATTGTTTTTTTATGCCTTATTTACAGCATTATGCCTTATTTTTATGCAGTACATTGTTATGAGAGGCATTTTCTGCCAAGCTAACATGTGACGGTAGTTTTTCTGCGGCCATACGTGTTTCCTGTACGTATTCTGAACATGACGTCCGTTGGGCTTGTTTCTCGAATACTAATTTCCGCACTTCAATAAAAATAACAAATTGTGAATTGATGTATGATACTTGATTGGTCAAGTACAATTAGATTATACGCCAAACTTTCCTAAAACGGCGATAAATTATGTTTAAAGGGAAACCCGATAAGTAGCATGCTAGAACATTTGGTCAGCAGATGCAAAATCTTTGCAGACCGACTGTTTTGTTTGTTACAACTGAAATTCCTTCTCATGCAATGCCGAGTATAGAGCTAGTAAGCGGAAGGGGAAGAATTGGATAAATAAGTACAGTAATACCCCAACTTGCACGAACTCGAAGTTATGCGGTTCTTGCCGTAATAATCATTGGAAAATTTTCGGATGAAATTTCAAAAAACAAAAACAAATTGAATGATGTCTAGAAGAAACTGTCCTTTTATTTTCAAAAACTAGACGGACACAACGCCAGAAACTGACTAAGTCGCTCCTGTGATAGAAGTTAATCTTACCAGGAAATTAGATATGGAAGTTAATCAAATCCAACATTTCTGACTCAGTTCCCCCAGAAAGAACTTGACAAAAGGCCTCAGCTCAATTGAAAGGGGCTTACAAATTTTAGGAAACATGGGCTCCAACGAAGAAAACGCGTTATAGATACAAAGCAAGGGATAAAAAAAATTATTAACTCGCTTCGAAGAAATTCTGGTTGAAACAAAGAAGGCGTGTTGTCAGACAAATTTATTGGATTTTATGAAGCCGTCAACTAAAATAACTTTTTTACATAACTCATTAATTTTTTTTAATATTTTGATGTATAAAGAACACATCGCACCCCGGCAAGAAAAGTGACAACTCAAAATTGCAGAATTTGCGAAATATCAACTTAAAGGATACTATAAAACTTAAATGGAAATAGTATAAGCTTCTCTTTTAAATTTTAGGTAAGTATTTATGGTAGTAACTTCTATTATATTTTATAGAATAGTAATATAACACTCTGGGTCACCTCACATATTTACAGAAGTGCATGAAAATATTTGCAATGTGCATGGGGACGATGCCTTAACAGAATTATATGTCAAAAGTGGTTCACCAAGTTCCGTCCCGGTGATTTTGAATTCAGCGATGTGCCCCGCTCCGGTCGCCCAACGGAGATTGACAGCCGTAATAAAAGCTGCCGTCGGTAAAAATCATCCCAAACTGTACGGGAGATTGCTACGGAGCTCAATATACCCCACGTGTAGAGAACCATTTGGGAAACGCGTTTCTCCCTCAATATTTGGTTGCCACATGAGTTGAACGAACACAACTTTACTGCTCGCATTTCCATCTGCGACACGTTCCTTAAACGCCAGGGAAAATATCCATTTTTGAAACAGCTGGTTACGGGTATTGAAAAGTGTATTGTCTTTGACAACGTCGTTCGTAAAAGATCAAAGAGTAGCGAGTGACCACATTCAACCCCGAAGACGAGATTGCACCAGAGGAAAATTATGCTCTCAGTGTGGTGGGATTATAAGGGTATCATTTATCATGAGCTATTTCCATAAGGCAAAATACAATCACATCAGACGTATACTGGTCCCAGTTAAGAAAATTGGATCAAGCCATACGTTCAAAGCGTCTAGAATTGGCAAATCGTAAAAGAGTCGTCTTTCACCATGATAATGCCAAATCCCATACTTCATTAAGGACTCAGCAGGAATTGTAAAGACTTGGCTGGGATATATATTTTGCCTCATCCTGCCTATTCTCCGGACCTTGTGCTCTCGGATTATCACCTATTCCGATCGCTACAGAATTCTTTGAACGATATAAAGTTGGCTAACGATGTGGCTATGAAAAAGCATACGTATCAGTTTTTCGCCAGTAAACCTCATGCTTCTTATGAATGAGACATTATGAAGCTGGTAGGAAGATGGCAAAAAATCAAGGAGAAGAACCGACATTACATAATTGATTAGTAAGTATTTTCTGTGTTGAAGAAATTGTATTTTATTACCACTGAAGAAAACCGAACGGATTTATTTGCCGGCCCAATATTTTTATGCAAAGTTGTAACCCGATTTCACGAATTTCCCTCGATCGCACTTATCACGTAACTTCGAGGAATTACTGTACTTTATTTTTTAGAGCTAGAATTCTCGAATTATTTTGTGTTCACACATTCAATACATACAATCAATCATGACGTAAGGTAGCTGAAAATTGAAACTTTAATTCATTTTCCAAATAATTATGGCCGACCAAACAGTCTGGTGGTTAAGGTGTTAGCCTCTAAATCGGAAGGTTCCTGGTTCGAATCCGGGTCAGTGCATGGATATTTGTAAGCATATGGTGTAGAGGCGGCTGGTGCATCTTAAATCTGTCGTGGCCGAAAATCCCCACGTTGGGTTGGTGTGGAAGGTGCCAACTCAGAGGTTGCCTCGTCATCTGACCGTGGTACAAAATTTCGTGGTGTTGTCCTCGGATCTTTCTCTTAAAGAATTGATCCTGGAACGTCGTCAATAGCACGTTGTGTTACTCTAGTACGACGTTAATTAAAATTACTTTAACTTACCGTACCAAATAATTAATGGTAACTATGTTTTATTTAAAAAAATGCTAATTAACTAGCTTGTTTTTAAAAATTATAAAGGTCATTATGACATTAAATTCCAGTTTCAACTAACAAAAAAAATCACGAGGTAAGAAATTTTATGGTATATACTAAGGCATAACTCAAAATTTCGAATGAATATTTAATCATGTTACATTTAACCTTCCAAGTGATTTCAACGAGATACCTCTCCAATAAATATCTGAACAATTTTGCTAATGACGAAACATGTCGTCATCAGGATATTGCCTATTTTTTTATTATGTCGGGGTCAAGATCTGGTCAATTCTTTTCTAATGACGAGATATCTCAACCATCAAAGTTTTGGTCAAGATCTGGTCAGTTTTGCTAATAACAAGATAACTCGTCCAGACAACCACCAGATGGGTGAAGGATGCAGTAGTGTGGTACAAACACTTCCTCTCTCTACACGGCATGTCGTTATTCCTTCCATAGACGCTATGCCACTAATACGGTTATTTCTCAACTGTGGCGTAGCGTTTACGGTATACCAGAATACAAAATTGAAAATTTTCGAGAAATTCAGAGGCAAAAAAATAATAAATATTAATAAAAATAGATAAATAAATAACAATTGATAGGACCCCCAGAGACCACCCTCTGGCTAAGTCACTGGTATCTTTAGTTATTTACTGTGAACTAAGCATGCGTTAAGCGAATTTTCACGGTAAACAGCATATTCTGTTTTCCTTTCTTCATTCGTGTACTGTACATAGCTGATAACTTTCATGTGCTTGTATCCTTAGAAGTAGAAATTTTGCCTTCTTTCAACGTAAAAACGGACGACACGCGAGACCAGTGTCATAGTATTTCCTACTTTTTATACTTCCTGCACTCCTTTCAAGGTCAAGGACAACGGTCATTGATAACGCATCTTGTAAAATCTACAGATGATTCTAATTCTCACTAGCCCATATTATCATTCTCAAAGAGTCCTTTGATTCACTTACGTGTATCTGCCTCTCAGACCACGTTTCTTCTGTGTCAATATAACTCATTGTTGCGTGTATGTCCATTACTTGACGTTGTCTTGCGTTTGGCGCATTTTGGCTAAATACGGCCCCAAAGATAATAGCGTTAAGAGTAAAATTTCAGTCTTATGAAGTCCCGAGCAAATGGAATGAGCGACTGTACCGCGGAAACGACTTCCTTTCTCCCGTGAAGAGAAGAGGTTCGTAAGGTGGTCAATATACCAACTTTTAACCCTCCTGGTGGTAATCTCGACGAGGTGTCATTAGCAAAACTTACCAGATCTTGATGGACGAGATATCTCATCATTAGAAGAAAACTGTCTAGATTTTGATCTGGGTCATCACAAAGAAGTCGGCAATATCTTAGTAACGAGATATCTCATCAGCGGCGAAATTGGTCAGATCGTGATGGACGAAACACCTCTTCGAAACCACGTGAAGAGTCAAGCGAAATCAAGAGCGGGGTTTAATAGTTCTCGTAAGGGGTTAACTAAAGTTTATTGACAAAAATAATTACATAACCCAACGCTCAGTAGCAAAGGGGTGCTCCGACACTAGACAATTATTTCCGAAGGTATTAAAAGAGTACAACAGATGATATTAACTGAATAAAATGGTTCGCGGGATAGAGCTAACGGAGTTTGAAAATAAGCGTTATCTTATTCGATCGATAAATTGAGGTTTAAACTACATTTTATGTAATGCATATATAAAACTCAACCTACATTTGGCCAAGCTGGACCTAACCAAGGCAGACAGGATCAAGTAATGGACAAACTCACAAGGAAAGTTTTACTGATACAGAAAAGAGAAATACATTCAGAATAAAGTAGAGAAGCCGAATCTGAAACTCACATGATTATTTGGTTGTTGGTTGGGTTGAGTTTTATGACGTAAGGGCCATATATGGTTAAGCTGCTCAGAACACAAGACAGACAACGTCAAGTAAGGAACATACACATAGTTTGGAGTTTGAATGTAAGAAGCATCGTTGATGTTAGAAAGATTCCTAAATGAACTGTCTTATGTTATTAACCCTCCTGGTGGTGCCTGGATGAGTACCTCGTCATTCTCAAAACTGAACAGATCTTGATGGACGAGATATCTCGTCATTAGAAGGTATAGAAAAATCGGCAATATCTTAATGTCGAGTCATTCAATCAATATCAAAATTGTTCAGATCTTGATGGACGAGATATCTCGTTGAAACTACTCGGGGTTAATATATGGAGGAAGAAAGGCCATTGAATGAATGTACTTCACTGAAAGACCGAAATTGCAATCCTGCTTCCAGAGAGATGAATCGAGAGCTTATGTGAAAACACATCAAAAATTTTCCATCTTTGCAAATGTATTAATGACTCCCAAACAAATACTAAACAACGTCGCGTCGCCAAACTTCAAACTTAAGGTTTATAAGGTTGGCACTTTCTACCATAGTCATTCTTTTCAAACAACACCCGCCATCTATATGTCAGATCGGGTACTTCTGGGACTACCCTCGTAGAATCGATCAAATGCTGATATACTCTAAATAATGGAGGGGGAGTATTATACAGTAGCGCGAACTGAGCCATCGCTACGAATATTAACTTGCAATACTGTAGTATATATATAGCAGTGTAACCTAGGATAGGATAGGACATATCACTTATGGAGCATCCACTACAAAGCAGCTCATCTCCACATCATAAAGAGAATAAAATTTAAGTAAGGAATTTTACATAAGGGAGGGAGAATTTTAAATAAAAATATACACAACGGGCGTAATAACCATCAAACTCGGTTGCTAAAACATCAAAGGCACTCGCCGAATCGTAAGGAAGTCAAAAGGTGACCCTCCCGTCTACTGACGGGCCACGGCAGTCCGGTTGGAATAATACTGGACTAGGGTTGCCAGTTCGAATCCAACCAAAGACCGTCGTGTACCAAGGGGGCTGATATCCTTACGTTGGCGTGGTGTGGAAGTTTGGTGAGGGAGTTCCATCTCAGGTGTCACCTCGTCATCTGACCGTGGTTCGACATTACGTGATGATGTCCTCGGATATTTCCCTTCAGGATAGATCCTGGACCATCTCCAATAGCCCGTTGTGTTGTTCCAGTGGGGCGTTAATTAAAAACCCATAATTATTAACCCATCTACTGACCTAG
This sequence comes from Metellina segmentata, assembly GCA_947359465.1. Taxonomy (NCBI): domain Eukaryota; kingdom Metazoa; phylum Arthropoda; class Arachnida; order Araneae; family Tetragnathidae; genus Metellina; species Metellina segmentata. The sequence goes on from OX375872.1 coordinate 34,251,030, forward strand.
TTTGTTTGGCTTTGGTGGTCAGCAGTACGTTTCCCCTGTGTTGCTGCTTACGCTTGTAAAAAGAGCATTAGAAATTCATCTGAGAAAAAATAGTCGCAGTAAATTCAAAGAAAAATTTAGGAAGTCAAAGTGAGAATTTATATTTTAAAAGTAGTGATATAATAAGAGGCTCTATCGTATCCATTGCCCTAGTTATTGGTGCTCAGAATTTGAGATGTTATTTTATCTTACAAATGGTTTCGACGAGATATTTCGTCAATCAGGATCTGACAGGTTTTGCCAAAGAAGAGATATCTCATTATCATGATAATGGTAATTTTTTTATGATGACGTCAGTTTTTTTCTAATAACGAGATATCTCATCTTTCAAAATCTGATCAGTTTTCTTCTAATGATGTAATGTCTCGCCGAGACCAGGAGAGTTAATGGGGGAAGCAATTTCTAGAATTTAACCTTAAGACTACGGCTGGTACAGAAGTTGTACCAGGATCGCGCCAAGAAACAATTTAGATCACGGAAAGGACATCAGTTGTACCTTGAAAGTTATAAGAATTGCGCCAAGAATAAATTTAGACCAAAGACATTTCAGCAGTTGTACTTTGAAAGTTATAAGAATCGCGCTTGTTATATCAATAGCCGTAGTCAAAAGGTTAAGTCATACTTCACAATCCAAACTAAACACGCCACACTGACGCTTTGGTTGATGTGGAAAGGTGTTCAACTGTTTTTACAGAAGAGCGCGTGAGTCTTTTCTGCGAGCTAGTAACAGTCGCATCATATGGTGGTAATGACTAGTGCTTCGTTTGACACCTGGCGTATTTTTTGAATGAATTCTGATAAAAGATGCTGAGATGCTACAAGAATACAGCTATGTGCTTAATTTTGAAATCCGAATTGATAACAGTGTAACCTATCTCTACCTTGAAGTACTTTTTGGTAGACTAAATAGCACTTTCAAGCGTCTTGTTAAAAAGTAATAAATTCTTATCTAACTACTTTTCGTATATTTTAAATATTAGCATAATTGTTGTAAAAATGTAGGTCAGTTTTCAGAGGAACAAGAATAAAACCCCCATTAACCTTTGAAAACGCTCTACGCACTTCGGAATTTTTCACAATCGCGTTTCCTTAAACCACCCTTGATCCATTTTTCTCCATTTATTGCCTTTCGGACGTGAAGGAAGAAACAGACAAGCCGATTATCTAATATCAGGGTACACAGCACGTACGCCAAAGATGCAGTCAATTGCGTGTGACAATCATTTGACTGCTTGCAGTTTTCGTGGCATAAGCGTTTGACTCCAATACATGAAGGTTTATTCTACCCATGGTTATTAATCATTTTGTGGGTTAATTCCTCTCGTAACAATACGGATTATGGGGACTTGGGTACCGAAGTTTTGCCTGAGGTCTAGAATTCATATCGGAAGGAGCACCAAATTAAAAATTTCAGAGCGAAACCTGTCCCTGATAACATTAAACTGTCTTTAAAAGTTCTGTTAATTGTTTAAGAAATAGCTGTTGGGGTCTGGTGATTTAGAGAAAAATGTGATGTGGTGGTATGTCTCTGTAGGACAGCTCCTGGATGACAGGAGTTGGTCACTGTACTACTTGTACAACATGGTCATGAGAGTTAATTCTAGTCATTGTTATTAGTTTGTGGGTTGATTTCGCTCGTAATAACTAGAATAATGGGGACTTGTACAACAAAGTTTTTCCTGAGACTGTAAGAGATGCGAGGCGAATGTTCTGCGTGTTTCAAAATTGATGCGGTAGCCCGTAGATTAGCCAAGAATTTATATAGAAAGGGACTTAAAATTGAAAATTCAGTTTTTATGCCGAATGAAAACATTAACCTGTTTGTCATAAATTGTCTCAAAAGTTATGTTAATTTGAGAAATATCTATTGCTATGGTTGCGGGTCTGGTGACGTAAAGAAAAATGTATTATGGTGGTAAGCTTCTGTGGGACAGCCCCTAGATTATCAAGAACTGTACAACGTGGTCTTTAGGACTCTCTCTGGTTATACCTCAATTAAGGGGATTAGTAATAACAACAACAGCTCTTAAAGAACACAAAGTCTACAAAATATTTCTTTTTAAAGTAATGTTTAGTAGGCGTTTGATAAAATCAATTTAAAAGAACAGTTATAATATGACTACATGAATTCTCAAATTTTCCTCCCAGTACAGGTTTGTCATTTCTTTTTGAAAAAATTAATAAAATACAGATTAATACAAAGAATAGAAAGGAGCTACACACGAATTGAATTACTTTTAGGCTGGAACATGTGTGAAGAAAAATATTCGCTCTAGTTACTTCAAATCGGGGACTCAACGCAGACTCCCGCTTTCATTACTGGTCACATGTACCATGGTACCGAAGTCTAAAGACTACCCAGGTAAATGTTTAAGTTTTTGTGTTGAAATGGCAGTCTGTTTTACAGGTACAAAACTTCTGAAACTTGTTAATGTATTTATTTCACCAACTGTAGAAAGATTGGAAGCAATTGAAGGGGTGAATGGAAGAAGGGGTTTTGTGACATTTGTTTACATTTTGAGATTATTGTAGTTTTGAAGTTGCTTCAAACTACAACTTCCTTTCAACTCATGTAGTATGATTGACTTTGAGGCCAGATATCTCGAAACTACAAAAATGTCATGTTACTCCTTCTTTCACTCATCCCTTCAATTGTGTCATTGTAAACTCTACCGCACACTGTAGCAGTATGCGAAAATGCATACGACACTAGGGCTGGCCGTCAAGCAAACCACACATTGGTTCAATATCAGTCATTCGACAGTACATTGACTGACATACGCATGCACACCGACAAGTTTTCTGTACAAAAACGGAGTACTCTTGCGCGAGTTGTATGTTTTGTTGCATGCTATTCCTGTGTATAAACGAGAAAAGAGTAGAAGAGATGGAAAAGAGCACAAAAAGTCATACGAGGATAAAAGCTAACATATATCGTGGGCTTAGAGCAGAAATTCATGAACTGACAAAAACAATTTTTCTCTATAAAGCTGTTTAAATACTAATTATTGTTTTAAAGGTTAAAAAATTAAAAATTATAGGCATTTTGATAGTGTTATATATATTTTAAACATATTAATATTTGACTCTTTCTCATCATCAGAAAGTTTAATAATGTGTAAAATATTTATGTTAACTTACTTTTATTTTCACTGTCACCATACAAATAAAATTTTTTTTAAATATATTGTTCATTTATCGTAATTCATTGGTTCTATTTTGATTCTCGGCTTACAAAAAAATTATTTCACAAAGTCCGAAAAAGCGAGTTTTAAAAAGTGAGGGAGGTATTAAAATTTTAATTTCATATGCAAATTTGACTACACCGAATTTGGCTGTTACGAGAGGTAAAAGTAAGGCATTAACATTTTGGCCCAGTTTGGAAAGGGAAAGAAAATGAAAAACCATTTTAAACCTCAGAATTCCTATAACCCCAGACTTTAGGAAACAAGTTAAAGACCTCAATAAATAGGTTTTAAAAGCGAGAGAAACCATCACGCCCATATATTTTGGAGCAAACCGAAATGCTAGCAGTCTAACAGGAAATTCGTGAAATTAAGCTGTGATCAGATAAAAATCACACGTTCCCAGTGACTTTTCCTTGTTTTATTCCGGTTAAGAAATCCCGATAAGTCAAGAAACAAACACGCCGAGATGAAACCAGCGGCGTTTTTTAAATGAATTACCTTTTACACACAAATGAACCTTTATGATGACAGCTTAAAATTAACCCCACACAACAAATGTAGCATCATAATGTTCTCCCACCAATCCGAATGAATTCAGAAAAGCACATACAACGCCGAAAGATGTTGCCATTCCTGTTGAAAAAACTGAAATTCTTGCTAACAGGAACACTCATAAATTGAGCCCTTCCCACACCAAAAATTCACATATTCCCAGTGAGTTTCATTTCAGAAAACTCAACAAGTTAAGAAATGAACATGCGCCGAGATGGAGTTTTTTGCAGTTCTTTTTGAATAAACTGACAGCAAAACATGAATCCGTCCAGCTCAAAATTTCCCCCAAACTACCCCCTCTGTATTCAATAACAAAAAATATAGGACCATTATTTGTGCTCTCCCGCCAATCCGAATGTATACAGAGATGTACATTACCATGCCGAAAGATACTCCAGTCCCAGTTTAAAATAAACGTAATACTTGCTAACAGGAACACTCAGATTAAGCTGTTTCCACATAAAAATTCACATGTTCCCAGTGACTTCTCATTCAGAAAACTCAACATGTCGAAAACAAACCTGCTGAGATGAGGACTGCAGTGTTTTAAAATATATAAAAATTATAGCTCTCACAAATGAATCCGTTTGACAATCAAAATTTAGTAATGTAAGAAATATGACATTATAAAAGGTTTTCTTCCACCAATCCAAATGAATGCAAAGAAGTACATACCATATTGAAATGTATTACAGTCCCAGTCCAAAAAGAACGAAATTCTTGCTAACTGGAACACTCATAAATAAAGCTGTCATAAACTTAAGAATCATAAACTCAAGTTTCCACATAAAATTTCACATATTCCCAGTGAGTTCCAGTTCCGAAAATTCAACAAGTCAATAAACAAACCTGCCGAGATGAAGTATTTTGCAGCGCTTTTTAAATAAATTAGCAATAAAACATGAATCCGTCCAGCTCAAAATTTACCCCAAACACCCCCTCCGTATTCAATAACAACAAATGTAGCATCAATACACGGCGTTCTCCTACCAATCCGAATGAATGTAGAGAGGTACATACCATGCTGAAAGATGTTGCGGCCCCAGTCGATTATCCAGAAGTGACCGCTTTTACTGAAGTAGACATTTATACGGGCGGACAAGTTGCCCTAGTAACCCCTGAGAACAGATGCTTTTCCAAAAGTCGCCAAAACTCTTGAGTTTTGAGTTCACTGCCTGCTTTCTCCCAGAGACCGGTTGTCGAAAGCTATTTAGTTGACTACCCTGAACATTGCTTCGGAAGTGAAATAATTTTAAAGGAGGGGAATGAGGAAGAAAAAATGAAAGTTGTTTTGTTCTGGATTGCACTCAATCACGTGAATGCCGTTTTTACAATCGGGATACTTGATGTGAAAGTGTCGCGCTGGAGTTGGCTATGAGTAATATGAGATGCGCTTGTTTTACGGAAGATATATTGATGTCAGAATCGGTTTTATTGTCATTTCAGCATTCTTAATGACAATTATGCGAATACTAAGGTGACCATGACAGGCATTGACAAGAAATATCCTAGAGTGTGCTGATGCTTCTGAATAGTCGGTGGTCTTACAAGAGTTTTTTTAATCCTACTGGTGGTTGTTTCGACGAGGTATCTCATCATTAGTAAAATTGGTCAGATCTTGATAGACGTGATATCTTGTTCAAGACACAAGTTTAAAGCTGTGACGTAAATGCCAATTTTACAATTGAGATAGTTTCTGGGAAAGTGTCACGCTGCAGTTGACTTCAAGTAATCTGATGCCGCTTGTTTCATGAGAAGATACATTAATTCCAGAATAGGTATTATTGTCATTTCAATCGTTTCAACGACAGTTATCAGAATACTACGGTGACTATGATAGAAAGTGAAAGGAAATTTCATAGGGTGTGTACTGGTGCTTCTAGGTAGCCGGGTGCCGTCCAAGAGTTTTTTAAACAGTAGTTCAAATGAGAGATGTAAATTCCTTGGCAATAATAATTTAGAGAATATTCTCAAGTATGTTACAAGTTATATAAAAAACAAAATACCAAAATGAAAGTTGTATTGCGATGATGTCTAATAAAAACAGACCCAATAAACTACATAATTTTGCAAACTAACAAGTCTAGAGCAGACTAGTTTTCGAAATTCACCGTGAAATTCTTTTGAACGCCTATATGTTAAAATTCACACAAGTTTATATAATTTAAACTTGAGTTTATTTTTAGCTGAATTATTAATTATTTGTAATTAATTAAAATATGTTTGATCATAAATGATTTTAATCAATTTAATTAATATAGGTGTAATTTATTTAATCAATTAATGATTCATATTTGTCCATAAAAGCGATAGTATTTCAATATATATTTATTAAAAAACTAGTTTTCTTGAAGAAACTGTTCTATAATTTTAAGCACAACTTTGTTGTCACAGTAGCATTTTCGAGTTCTATGCGTATAAGTCTCTCTCAATGTCTTTCATGTATCTCTTTATAATACAACTCTTAACCCTCCCAGGGGTTTTAACGAGATATTTCGTCCATCAAGATCTGACCAATTTTGCCAACAACGAGATATCTCATTATCATGATATTGCCGATTTATCATGACGACGAAATCAAGATCTGATTATTTTTCTTTAATGACGAGATATCTCGTTCATTAAGTTTTGCTAATGATGAGATACCTCATCGAGACATCCATCAGGAGGGTTAACCCTCCAAATGTCTCGACGAGAAACATTTGGTAAGATTTTTAAAGATAGCAAATATAGCGAGTTCACCATTTACTACAAATAATACAAAAAAACTTCCCTTTTGCTTATATTTCTAATCTTATCATGGATGAAGATTATCATACAATTTTACCATACTGGCCTCAGAAATATATTAACCTTCCTAGTGTTTCGAAGAGATGTCTTGTCCAAGATCTGCTCAATTTTGCTACTGACGATATATTTACTGTAGACAAAAACTACTTCATTTCTTCAAGGCGAATGATGATCCAAATAAGAACAAATGTCCCTTGCCCAGAATTGATGACAGTTTAAAAAAGGTTTAGAGCCAGAGAACCGGCCACTTTTCAGTAGTAGCATTGTTTTGATAACTATAGAAACAATCAACAAAATCAACGGAATGAAAGAATTCCTTTGTGAAAACAAATTTAAAAACTAAGATGAACAGATTTGAAGTTGGCGTGGTATTGGTATTTTTAATTAACGTCAAACTGGAGCAACACAGCGAGTTATTAACAGATTTGAGGATGAAACTTGATTTCTTACTGAATGTTACCGAAAGAAATCCACCTGAAACGTGATATAATCGTACAAAGCGAAACAAAACGAGTTTCCAAAGAAATTTTAATTTCGCACACGGAAATATTGAACTGTCTTCTCTGATTTATATGTAACAATAATTCATGTGACAACAAATTAGTAATTAAAACATAAATGTTAAAAAATAAATCGAAGCGCTTGTCACATCATCTGAACAAAAGAATTGCTTGTTGAAAACAAAAATAAAAACTGAACTGCAGCTGAACGGATTTGAGAGTGAAATTGATTTCTTTCGGAATGTTATCGAAAGAATGTTATCGTGATTATCATGTAACGTGGCATAATCGTACGAAACGAAACAAAAAGAGCTTACAAAGGATTTTTTTTTGCATAAAATATCACGACAAAATTAATAATTAAAATTGAATACTCAATAGGAAAGAAGTAGTATATTTCTTGTATTTTTTTTTAATGATTGTAGAAAATGAATGAAAGAACTGTCTTTGGAGAAACAAAATTAAAAACCTAACTGCATCTGAACTTATTTGAGAGTGAGGTCCGATTTCTTTCTGGATGTTACCGTAAAAAAAAAAAAACAGATGAAAAGTGACATAATCTCACAAAGCGATACAATACGCCAGAGAGCTATTTATTCGCTATTAAACTGTCTTTTCTGATTTATATTTAACACAATTGCAAACATTCTTCCAAAATTAATTTACAAATAAATATTCAATAACAAAGAAGTAGCATGTTTTTATGTTTTTAAAAGTTCTGTAGAAAGAATCGAAGCGCGTGTTATATTTCAGCTTAACGAAAGAATTGCTTAGCAAAAACAGAAGTAAAAACTAAGCTGCAACTGCACGAATTTGAGAGTGAAGCTGGGATACTGACGGAATGTTAAAGAAAGAAAGCCGTATAAAAAGTGACATAATCATACAAAACGAGCTTCCAGGGGACTTTTATTTCACTCACGGAAATGTTGAACTGTCTTTTGTAATTTATACTTTTCTACAAATTTTCTTCCAAAACTTATTTTAAAATAAATATACAGTAACAAAGAAGTAGCATGTTTTTGTATTGTTTTGAAAACTATCGTCGAACTAAATCGAAGCGCGTGTTAGATTTCAACTGAATGAAAGAGTAGCTTGAAGAAATCAAAAGTAAAAACTAAGCTGCAGTAGAACAGATTTGAGAGAGAGAGTGAAACTAGATTTCTTACGGAATGTTACAGAAAGAAAACTAAACGAAAAGTGACATAATCTCACACAGCGAAACAAAACGAGCTTCCAGATAATTTTTTATTTCACACACGGAAATGTTGAACTGTCTTTCCTGAGCCAATCAGGCATGCGTAGCCAACCGGAACCTATCTTGGCAAATCTTATTACTTCAGAATCTAAAATGGCATCGCATTTTCCCACATTGATACTACACTTTTTTTCGGTTTTTTGTTTGATAATGAGATTGTTCTATGTTATAACATTTCTGTACGCTTTTTTCAAACAATAATTCTCTTACAAAGACACAATTGGGCTTTCATTAATTTTTTTTCTGAAGTAGGTGCCATTGCAAATTTATTTTCGAAGTGTTATTGAAAAGTTAGAAATGAGGGAATACTTTGTTTTGTAGGTAATGTACAGAGTTCTTTTTAATGGAATCCAACTGAACGACATTCCAACAGTTATTTCTATCTCAGATAAAAAAGTTGATAGTCTATTATGTGTCTTACAAATCTCTGAGAGGAAAGTTACCTAGACTTCATTTTTAATATGAAAGAATTTGAAATTAAAATTGTATTATTGCCTTTATTGGTGATAAAAATATTCCAGAGTTTTTAAATGTATCAATCTATGATATTTAAGAAGTCGTTTATAAAGGATGACGTAATAAATATATTTCTAGCAGAGTTTCAACAATTTTTAAAAACCGAATAAAATAGTCGTTAATCTATCAGCCGTTTACAAATCTTTGAGAGGAAAGTAACCTCGATTTTTCATTTTTGATATGAAAGAAAGCATTGGAAATTAAAATTTATCGTTGCTGTTAGAAATGATAGAAAAATCTAAGGTTTTTTTTAAATATACCAATCCATATGATATTAATGAAGGCGTATATAAAAAATATAACGTAATGAATATATATCTAGCAGTTTCAACAGTTTTTATACACCGAAAAAAATAGTTGTTAATATATAAGATGCCTTACCGAAAGATTTTAAAGTGATCCTTCTCATATCAATGCTACTCTGCAGTTTAATGGAAATTATAATTATGAAAGAGCGTTTGTTTATATATAACCTTATGAGAGGTTTACACGAGTAATACCATTTTGTAACCTGTAGTCTTCTCTGCCATGATTTCTAACCAATTTTTGACTATTTGACTATAGAATCCTTCCAAAGAATTCTATTTATGGAAATGAGCAATAGAATCTTTCCAAATGATTCTATGTCATGGAAAGGATTGATTGAATTTAAATTAAAGTACCATTAGAAACGTTCCAAAGCATTTTAGTCATCATTTTTTGTATTATAAAATGAGCAATAATCCATTTATCTATTGTGCCATGATGAAGAAATTTTGAAGAGTGGGGTGCCAGCTCAAGTGTTGACCTCGTCATCTGACCGCGGTTCATAATTACAAGGTGTCGTCCTCGTTCTTTATCTTTGGGATTGATACAGGACCATCGCCAATAATCCACTGTGTTGCTCCAATGCGATGTAAATTCAGCTACCAATTTTCAATTGAGCTGTAGGCGTCGCAAGTTCAATTCCTGTAACTACCATGGGTTTATTTCTATCTTCTATGTCAGTAAAATTTTCTCTACATCTAAGCAAGTCCATTTACTTGACGTAAAACACACTGCTTGTTACAGCTTGACCACACAGGGCCCTTGCGCTATTAAGATATCCAGCCACTCGTTAATCTACACTCTATTAAAAAAAAAATCGACGCACCAAGAAAGAGTTGTCCGATTGCGATAAAAATTGGTGTATAGAAAAACAAACGATTAAAATTGCAGAACGATTGAATAATTTATTTCGGAGTTTCACCGTTACAAATGGAGGAAGTCAATAAGGTATTGGTCCACCTCCGGCCTGGGTGCATACTGTCACCCGGCGTCTCATAGACTGAAAAAGTTCCCGGATGGTGTCCGGCGAAATTTCTTGCCGAATTGTATCTAACTGTCGGGCTAAATGGTCAAAAATGGGCTAAATGGTCAACATTCCGGGATGGTTATAATCGCCTTCCCATAACGTCCGAAATGTGCTCTATGGAAGAGAGATCAGGAGATCTAGCTGTCTAAGGAAATGTTAGGAAAGCTTGAAGACAATTCATAGCAACACGTGCCGTGTGCGGCCTGGCGTTATCTTGTTGAAAAGTAAGTCTGGGGTGTCGTAAAAGGAACGGTAACACAACCGGTCGTAGAATGTCATCTACGTACAGCTGTGCTTTAAGTGTGCCAGAAATGACTACCAAAGGGATCCGGCTATTAAAGGAGATGGCACCCCAGACCATAACGCCTAGTTGTGGGCATGTGTGGCGTGCGATAGTAAGGGCAGGATCCCCACGCTGCCCTGAACGTCTCCAGAAATGTCTGCGATTGTCGTCAGGACACAGTTGAAAACGGGATTTGTCACTATGCGTCACCAGTCAGCGCCTTTCCAAGTTGATCGAGCTCGGCACAACTCCTTCTTTGTGCGTCGATTTTTTTGTTATAGATTATATTATATTATGCTTCGAGATTGATCCCAGATCGTCCCCAATAACTCGTTGTGTGTTGCTCCAGTGCAACGTTTATCCAACTACCTACTTTTATACTATGCAATGAATTTTAATTAAAAAAGTAACGGTTATTTAAATTAAAAAAAAACTGCTATTTTGTTTGAAGAACAAAAATGTAATTCTTGCATTTATGGTAATTTATAGGTAAAGGGGGCTCGGTATCTCAGTTGGAAGAGCAACGGATTATCAGCCGTAGGGTTGCGAGTTTAAAACCAGGTCCAGCCAAAGACCGTCGTGTACACGGGGCTGATTCACTTTAAATCTGTCTTGGCCTCAAATGTCCTCACATTGGTGTGGTATGAAAGTTTAGAGAGTAGGGGTTCTCGTCATCTGACCGTAGTTCAAAATTACGTGGTGTTGTCCTAGGATCTTTCTCTTCGGGGGTTGATCCCGGACCGTGGCCAATATCCCGTTGTGTTGCTCCAGTGCGACGTTAATTAAAAATACCTACCTACTTGTGCAACGTTTATTCAACTACCTACCTATTATATTATGGCATGAATATTAATTCACAAAATAACGGCTTTCTTTGAATATAAAAAAGTGTTCCAACCATTTATGGTAAGTTATACGCAAAGATATTTTTGAAAAGCACAACCCACAATATTTTCTGTCAGTCTTCAATTACGGTCTTTGGCTGGTCCGAGTTTCAAACTCGCAACCCTCTGGCTGTTAATCAGTTACTCTTCCAACTGGGCTACCGAACCCCTCTTACATATAAATTACCATAAATGCATGAAGACTTGCTTCCACCTTTAAACTTCCCCTCTGGTTTTCCCCATTGATCAAACCCGTACTGAAGCAATGCCCGCATTTGATTATAAAGAGAACATGAACTTCAGACAAAAGATCGAAATCGTGTAAAACAGTTAAACATTACTCCGCACGATTTCATCTGAACCGCAGATCTACGTGATGTAGAATATGAGAGACATAGCTCCTATTGTCACAGAATAATTCTTTCGTTTCTGAAATTTGTGGTTGAAATTTCGTTAATCATTTATTCAATGCTAAAAACGATAATGTATACTTATTTTATTAAGTGAAATGAAATTGGGTCATGGACGGAATATTTTTTTCCTTGTCCAGTTTCCATTTCTCTAAGGTTTATCGCTTTCCGAAGGTTAAGGTGCGTTTATCTAGTGATATGAGTGCGAGGAATCATTATGGAATTATGCGTGGGCTAATGCGAACGAAATTCAAGATGGACGTCTTTAAATTGCGTTTCTTTTTTTTCCTTTGCCATTTGTAAAATTAATTTGTTTTTCCGTGACTAGCGTAATTGAGGTTTATATATTCACTATAAATCACGAAAATGGACCAGAATAAGAATATCGTTGTTTTTATTTTATCTAAATATCTTCCAACTCCTTAGCTTTCAAACGATACCAACACCTTGTAAATATTTGGAATATTTTTCTAGTTACAAGGGTTTTTCAACATGTTTCCAAAACTGAACCCAATTTGTGAAAACCTGCTTTTTGCAATATGATGCTTTGTTCAAACATTGTTAACGTAACAATGAATTGATCTATTATAATTACGTTTGTACCATTAAAATCTGTAATGCAGTGAATGTTTTTAATCTTCAAAATTATTGGTTAAGAAATTAATATTTTGTTGATTTTTAAATATTAAAATTCCTGAAAAATCTTGATTTTTTTATCCTTCCTTTGCGAAAATCATTGTAATTAAAACCTATTTATTCCCTATAGCAGTTTTATTGAGGGTCAAAACATGAAGAATAATAATGTAGGAATAATTTCCAACAGGAGTTGTCTTTCTGAACAAATTAGAAATGTGAGCTATTATTAGTAAAAAAATATGCTAATTAGCTCATTATATCTAAATTATATAATTATTGATTTACTTAATATGATTTGTTCACTCCGAAATGATTTTAAGTATAAACCAATGACCTATTAAAAAAATGGATTTTTAAAGTCGAAATTTTAAAGAAATTTCTAGTGTATAAGTATACCTTAAATGGGGGTTGTGGATATTGTATTGAATCCTTAACCTGGTATTGTTGGAGATGTGAGATGTAAGCGTCCGCCATCCCGTGGCGTAGGAAGGGTGTGCGGTGGATGCGGGCCGCCCCGGGTGTCATCACAGACGGGGGTGACAAAATGATAATTTTTTTTTTAATTGAAAAAATGGGAGTGGCTCACGACACTTTAAAAAAAAATATTGTATTTGAAATGAGTTTAATAACTTCATCTAAAATTAACTTCAATAAGTCAACATAATACGTATTAAATTTTAAATGTTCATTCAACAAACGGCAACGAAACGTGGCTGAATTCGACTGCGCGTAGTAGAGAGCGTATGGATAAGGAAAGTATTAGGGGGTTCTCTTCAGTTTGTACTAGGGGTGTCAACTCTCAGAAAATAACCGGTTATCGGTTAACTGGTTGTTATAAGTCAGGTTATAACTAAGGTTGCCAGAACATTTCTTTTAAAGAGAACATGTCCAGTAGGGATGTCAATAACCGTCCGGTTAAACCAATAAGTCGGTTTTTTCGTTTCGTTCAACCGGTTTTTTCGGTGTTTTCTTGACACGGTTATAACCGCGGTTGTTATTTTAAAAATTAATAACCGGGAAAAGAAAACAACCCCGAAAATTCAAGAAAATTATATTTGTGGCCTGTGTTTATGGGATGCAAATGGTTCTTTTTTTCATAACTGATTTTTCAAGTTTCACAAAAAAAATTTCCTTTTTCAACCACTCCCATGACACAGCTAGTTCTCATTCTCTGACTTAGCTTTGTTTAGTCTATGCGGGTTGAGGTATAAACAAAGGGGTGAGCGATGATAAGTACATTTATACCAAACAACATTTAATTACGATGTAAAATTCAACAGGAGATGCCAAACCTTTTGCCAGCAGGAGATGCCAACAGAGATCTTTACAGGCGCTGAGTTTGAATCGGGGCAAGTAATGTTTGGGAATGTGCTTGCGGTTATATTTTTAAAATATTTGAATCTGCTTTATGGAGAAGTGTATATTGTAACCCCCCTCGTGTTTTTAATAGTGTGCTTGAATGTAAATGGTCTGAATTTTGGTTCTCGCAAACAGTGCTGTAGACTTAAAAAAGCCAGAGGGTATACCATAGGCGCCTGCTGAATTTCTTCCAGTGGGAGGCGAAACATGTACTTACATGTATAACATACATGTATATATATATACAAATCCACATGCCAGGGTGTTAAACGCCCTCTTGCCCCTTCCTCCGGGCGCCCATGGGGTGTACTCAAATGACCGGGAAATATGTTCGAATTAATCGACGTTCAAATAATCGAGAGAAAAAAGCCTAGATTAATTATATGTTTCAGGAAAGGGGGGAGAATTGTGGAACTTTGAAGAAACTTCGATCTAAGCACAAATTCGTGTACACAAGGTTCGTGTTATTGTGAGTTTATTGTATTGGGTCAACCGGAAAGTTCGCGTTTTCAAATCGAAGCTAGCTTTGTTATTGTTACGGTCTCTTCTGCTTACACTGTATAAACAGCATGTGTTGTGGCATAATTTTTGTTTCACGGCAGTGCTAAGAATGGAGAACCAGAAAGTTCATTTTCGTCAAATTATGCTCTTTTATTTTAAGGAAAGAAAAAATGCTAGTCAGACTGCTCCTAAAATGTGTGCTGTATATGGACATAGTGCTGTTTCTGAGGCCACAGTTCGAAGATGGTTTGTTAAATTTAATCTGGTAAAATAAATTGGTCTGTCAAACAGCCCGTAAGGAATACCAAAGGTGATTTGGCATCATAAGCAAAAGCACCCCCACAAAATGACACCAGGTCTTCTGGACGTGTGACGCTGCAGAACAAATCGTGAATCTTGGCACTGACCACGTTCCTTCCACACATGGATTCGATTGTCGTCTCCACCCAGACAGAACGGGATTCGTCGGTGTAGACCATTCGATGCTATTCGGCGCGCCATGTCCGTCTGAGACAAAACTATTCCAGTCTCTGACGGCGATGCAGTGTTGTTAAAAGCAGTCGTCGTAACGGTCTACGTGAGATAGGTCCTACGACGTCAAATGGTGCGATCACTTATTGGATAATCGAGAAAGGTTCCCACCGCCCGTTGGATGTCTGTAACAGTGACTGTTGTATCAGTACGCGCTTGTTTTATAACACGTCGATCCACTCTCGGTCCGGTTTCTCTATGACTTCCTGAGCCTGGTTGACGCTGGCATGTACCTTGTTGTAATCACTGCTGCCAACAGCATGCAACGGTAACATCACTACAACCAATATGTTGCGCAATCCGTCGATTAGTCAACCACCTTCTCGGAGGCCAATTACTCGATCTCTGTCATACTCTCCCAGTTGCTTAAATTGCTTGCGAACTTTTTCGAGGCATAACTTAATGAGAAACGATGTAACCAACACAACAGCATGAGTCTAAATGAATTTGATGCGCTACTGGATGTCCTTTTATATCCCTGTATGCAGCGTGTTTGAGAGCTCAGCGATTCAGAAAATTTGGTTATAAACATCTCCACAACAGATGTACCACTCTTCCAAATTTCATTTATACCGGTCTGTTCCATCCAGGTACAACTTTTTTTTGTCTTAAAGTGTATAACAGATCGGTTTACAGTTCTCAAGCCCAAGAATCTGACTACAACTTCTGAAGACGAACTGCCACAGTTAATACAAAACTTAGTTGTAAACTGATGAACTTTCTGCAGACGATATCCTTAGAGAGATTTATCGACTAGGTATACATCTACAAGCTGCTAAAGTTTCAAAAAAAAGATTCTCTGGAATGGTCTTTAATATTTTTAGAGTTTGTTGTTGAATATGAACTTTCAGATTCTGTTTTCGTCATCTGACCCTGGTTCAAAATTACGTGGTGTTGTCCTCGGATCTTTTCCTTAGGGGATTGATCCCGGACCGTCGTCAATAGCCCGTTGTGTTACTCTTGTAAGATGTTAATTAAAAAATTAATTAATTACCAAATTTAACTTTAGACTCAAGAATCTTGTTACAGTTATGTGTTTCAAGTAGCATCATGTGGGAGGAGTTTTTCAAAACTAAAATTAATCAGGCGTTAACTAACTATGAGTAAAGCTCTGCTCTGCATTAGCTATCTTGTCAATTGAAAACAAAGTAGCGAAAGGAATTGATTTTGATGTCATTTCAAAATTTGCAGGGAACAGTTAGGAAAATAAGTGCTTATGTCACAAAGCAGAGAAATAAACCACAAAATAACTTGTAATTGTATCTTATTTTTTTCTTATTTTAATAATTTCAACTATTTTAATAATTTCAACTGTGGGAGGGGGTGACAAGAAATTTCTCACCAGGTACCACCTGACCGTGCTACGCTACTGCCGTCAAGACAAAAGAGTTTGCTATTAGTTTCTCAAACGTACACTCGTCAAAAAAAAAACGACTCACCCGATCGCAATTACACAATTTACATCGCAGAACAAAACGGAAGGTAGCAATCGATAGGGATGAATGTTTTCTACAAATATCAATACTTGAAATTTGTCTAAGGGGCCGTCTTCATGTTAAATTGGGTGCTTGCTCCGAAAATTTCAATTCGAACCCCCATCTTGTATCACAAATTTGGATTCTACACACAATTTCAGGCGGAAATAAAAAAAATATGTAATCAACTTTTAGGATTTTTCACCGATTTGTATGTGTTTGAAAATTAGATCTCCTAATGTTAAATTGGTTTTCGTTTTTTTTGTTATATTTGCTAAAAACATTAATTTTTGTTAGAAATTGGTTTTCCTTCCTTTGCTACCCAAAAACCCAAATACAATCTATAAACATTTTAACTATAAAACTAAATTGAACTATTTTTTATTAATTATGAGATTAGTATTCATAAAAATTATGAATAGAAATCTGGGCAAATTTTTTCCTTCGATTCAACTGTTACTGAAACATCGGAATTCAAAATTTCAGCTCATTAAGTGCATAATTAGTAGCGCAGTGAGACTGTTTGCAAAATTCGATGATTATTATCGTTATTGGGGATTGTTCACAAAGTGAAAACATAAATTTCTTCGAACAGATCCTGGAATTCAATCAGAATGGATTCTGACTTTGTCACCATCTTAATGGACTTCATACCAAGGCGCCTGCAACTGAGTTATTTTCTGTCATTGACTGCGACGGCCACTACACGTCTTTATTAAGATTTATAATGTGATTGAACTCCGAACATTTACACGCCCCCTCAATTGTTTTTATGGATTTTCTCGGTCAATTTTACGACGTTTTTCATTATATTTTTCATCAAATCCGCCTGAAATTGTGTGTAGAATCCAAATTTGTGATAAAAGATGGAGGATCGTATTAAAAACATCGGAGAAAGCACCCAATTTAATATGAAAACGACCCCTTAGCAAATTTTAAATATTGGTTATTTGGAGAAAACATTCATCCCTATCGATTGCTACCTTCAGTTTTGTTCTGTGATATAAATTGTGCAATTCCCATCGGGTGAGTCGTTTTTTTTGTTTTTGTTTTTTGACGGGTGTACGTTCTAAATTTGACGCAAATAGAAAGAAATTAAAAAATAATTTTTAGTTTTGGGTTTAATGCTTCCAAAATAAGGCGAGAAGGCTTTCGCTTTGGTTGTATTTTGGCGAAATAACTCTTCTGGCAGACTTTAGAAATTTGCGGCGCAGTAATGGCCTTCTCAGACTTGTGAGCTTAATTATAAACCTAACTATTCCGGATGCCTTTATTGATTTAATATTTAAAATTAAATTACTGTAATTTTGAAAAATAAAAAATTATTGGATGCTGTGAGAAAAGTATCCAGACCAAGGCGAATGATCATTATAAAATTCCAAATTGAATATCATTTTTCACGCAACTGAAGAATTTGCAAAAGATTATGTTAATTTTAGTTTTTGCTTGTGAATAGGGGGCGGGGGGGAGGTAGAAAAAGCCGAATTCCTCTTTTCTGCAATACTCGAAAAGATAATAATAAATTGTTTCAAAGTTAATTTATTCTGATTTATGTATTCTTGAATAAATAATTATTCAAACAAAGTTTTTCTATAAATAAATTAAATGAGTGAAAAGGCACTTTGTGCTTGGACAAAAATATGGAAACACCTCGTGAAATCATGCTGCTTGAAAAGAAATGTTTATTCTAGTGAAATTTGTAGTTGGATCTGGTGCTTTCGCATACTGACGCCACCTATTCAACGTCAAATACGCTGCGTAGGTCAGTCGTTGTCGGGGCACTGTTCTGTGAAGTTGTAATTGCATCATGTCAGAGCTAACAGATTTCGAACGTGGGCAAATTGTTGGAGATCGTCTGGTGGGTGCTTCCGTAAGCAAGGTAACCGAAGTGTTTAGTGTTTCAAGAGGTACTGTATCTAAGATTTATTCCGCATATTTGAAAAGCGGAAAAATATCATCCTCTAAATCACAGCGCGGACGAAAGTGTGTGTTGAGTGATCGTGACAGACGATCATTAAGGAGAATTGTGACTAAAAATAAGAAGACCACAGATGCAAAAGTTACTGCTGAATGCTGAAATGAATGTCGTGCTCACAAACCCTGTGAGTACCAAAATAATAAGAAGGGAGCTCCATAAGCTGAGTATTTCTGGACGAGCTTCAATTCAAAAACCATTCATCAGTGATGATAATGCCTGTAACAGGAAGAAGTGTAGGTCATAAAGTCTGGACTATGGAGCAATGGAAGACTCTAATTTGGTCGGATGAGTATTGTTTCACACACTTTCCCCATTCTGGCCAAGTTTACGGCTGACGAACATCATCACAAGCCTATAATACAGACTGCTTGTTGCCAAGAGTGAAACATGGCGGGGGTTCTGTGATGGTTTGGACAACCATATCGTGGTTTTCTGTGGACCCCATGATTACTTTGCAAGGGCACATTATGGCCAAGGATTATGTCAGTATTTTGGCCGATCAAGTCCATCCCATGGTACAAACTTTGTTCCCCAATGTTGATGGTGTCTTCCAAAACCACAAACCCCCTGTTAACACAGCTCATATCGTCCAGGACTGGTTTTCTGAACACGAGGATGATTTGTCACATCTCCCCTGGACACCACAGTCATTAGACCTTAATTTTATTGAATCTTTGTGGTCTACATTGGAGAGGAAAACACGTGATCGCTATTCACCGCCATCATCATTATCTGAACTTGTCACCATTTTGCAGGAAGAATGGTACAAGATTCTCTTGGCAAGCATTCATGAACTGTATTTATCCATTCCGAGAAGACTGCAAGCTGTTATGAATGCCAACGGTTTTCCTACACCATATTAGGCAAGGTTACATGTTTGCCAACAAATGAACACTTCAGGGAGTGGGTCAAAAACACAGCAAATAACAGCAAGGCACAAGCAAAGATAATGCTAATCATGAAATATCTAACAGAGAACATCGACACAATCAAACAATAGTGCCACATGGCAAATGCTATCACTCCGCAACTAAAAACATTGAAATTCCACCCTTGCTCAAACCTTACCAGTGCTAATAGCACTTACATTGTTAATAATTATGCTATAAGCAATTATTTTTTATTTTCATGTATATTTTGTCCAACCCCTGTATGTATAACGGGAACCCTCATCATGAGGAGCTCCCACTATGAACACAGATAAAGAATGATTACACCTGCCCCGCGTTCGGCAATAGGTGGCATCACTCCTCATGACAATTGACCAAATCTCAATTTGACAATCAAATTGCAGCAAAACCAATACGGCCAAAACCAGCGGCGCAGTTGCTCCTAGAGCAAAAGCGCACAGCCAAGGGTTCGCCTAAAGCTGTCACGTTCCGTTACGGTGGGCTCAAACCACTTTTTCCGCAGCATGTCCATCACAAACCACTTTTACCTGTCCTATTGGACGGAGGGTTAGGGGGGACACCTGCGGTGTCCAAAGGTTACATCTTTATTTTTAGGTGTTTTCATATTTTGTCCAACCCCTGTATGACTTAAATATATATAATACATTACCGAATAATCATCGTATAGTAAATAAATACATTTCATCACCGATTAACCTTCATTTAGTAAATTGATTTCGTCACGTGAATAAACTAAATTAAATTACTTCCGTAACTTAGCATAAAGTAAATAAATAACTTCAATAACTGAGCATAATGTAAATAATAAGCTTCCATCAAAGAATATAAAGTAAATAATAAGCTTCCATCACCTAGTATGTAAGTAAATAATAAGCTTTAATTACCGAGTATAAAATAAATAATAAGATTTCATTACCGAGTATAAAATAAATAATAAGATTTCACTACCGAGAATAAAATAAATAGCTTTCTTTACTGAGTATGGAGTGGATAAATAGCTTGCATCAACGAGTTTAAATAAACAAATAGCTTCCCTCACTTAGTATGATGCTAGCTTAACTTATATCATTAAGTATAAAGTAAATAAATAGTTTCTATCACTGCGTATACGAGGTGCATAAATAGTTTTCATCACCAAGTGTGAATTAAATAAAGAGTCTTTATCACCTATACTACAAACACAACACATCTACGACTTCCGCCAAATTCAAGAAGAATTCTGATCAGCTGGAGAGAAAAAAAGGAGTAAAAAAGCTCCTCTGTAGGGTTTACCCTGCAGGAGCCATTTTGCTACTTAACATTGTCTGGTTTGGTTTGATTTAAGTTTAGTAGATATGTGTGTGTGTGAAAGTTAGGAATCAAATTTTAAGAGAGGCTTTAAAAAGGCATGATGTACGCGTTTATTAAAGCCATTTGCCATCTTAACAAAAAATAATTAGCACACACACATTCAAATAAACAAAAAAAACTTCAAACTTTCTTGAACGTACCGTTGAATTGGTATGCTACAAACAATCATTCATAGCTATGGGTTTATTATTATAACCACCAATTCTTAGACTTAACCATGCATTTGGGATATCAAAAAGTTTTATATATTTAAAAAAAAACCTATTTTCACTGATATTTTTTCTTTTTCCATTTGATCCGTAAAAACGAATGTTCTAGCATCTGTTCGGACAATAGAATGATAATTAATATTTGTTCTGTAGTGTATGGAGGGACTTGTTGAAGTTCGTAAGTCATGAATTCTTATAAAATGAGTTCGTTAAAGTATAATGCTGTAGCAAAGAACGGCAGATTAAAGGGCGTCAAGGTTTCAGATATGTTGGCAGCGAAACATACTTTACATTTTATTATATATAATAACAAATTCTTTTCAATTATTAATTTTAAAATGCAGGTTGTTTCAACACGTCCTGTACAATCTTTAAGAGGAAGTAAGAAGCACACAATTAAACCTCTGAGGGCTCACATCTCTGCATAATTGAACCAGTTTTGACATTCTTGAGGATAGAATCTTTCCAAAGGATTGTATTTTAAGCAAAGGAGCTATGTAATTTTTTCGTAAAATCTGATTCTAAGCAAAGGACCAATATAATTTATACAAAGGATTCTATTCTAAGGAAAGGAGCAATGTACTTAAAAAAATTATGTTCTAAGGAAAGAAGCAATATGATCTTCCCAAAAGATTCTATTCTAAGGAAAGGTACAATGGAATCTTTGCAAAGGTTGAATGAATCCATGGATTTCTTCAATCAATAGATGTGGTAATTTATTCATTAAATGTGGGCTAAGATCAACTCAGAAATCTCCTGACGGACAAAGGGTTAGTTTGCTCAGGAAGTTTTTGGAATTACTGGTATACTTAACAAAATTCTACTATAGCAAGTTAATTTACTATGGTAATGTCTAATGAAAAAGAAGACTCAACGCACAATGCCTAGCACATATGCGCACGATCTACCTCAAAAGCACAACACACAATCTTCCGTTTTGTGTCAGATCGTGAAAAGGGAGTGGTTACATTAGTCTACCGGCGCCGGCCTGGTTTAGTCACAGAAGGGAACATATTCAAAGGGTGAACAGCCCCTACAGTCCGAACCCCAGTACTAGCTTCGATGAAGGGCCCCACGCCAAATTAAACTATTTTCCAAGTACCACTGTTAAACTTGCACGAATGAAAAAAATTCTACTTTTCCTTTGTAGACGTGTACATCATAATAATGCTAAATGTGGGCCAATAATGCTAAAGGGGGCTAAAATGTACCCCCATTTAAAATTTTAGACATTGAAAATAGATTGCACAGTACAGTATAAGAAACTTTACATTTTCAGCTTCCCACATGAACCTTAGCTCAATTGTAACGGATTAGCAACTTAAGGGTTGCGAGTTCGAATCCAATCAAAGACCCCCGTGTATAAAGTGGGCTGGTGCACGTTAAACCTATAATGGCCTCAAATGTCCTCCCGTTGGTGGGGTGTGGAAGTTTGGAGAGTGGGATGCCAGCCCTCGTCACCTAACCGTGGTTCAAAATTACGCGGTGTTGTCCTCGGATCTTTAACTTCGGGTTCTGATCCCGGACCGTCATCAATATTCCGCTGTGTTACTCCAGTGTGACGTTAAGTAAACACCTACTCACCATATAAAGCTCAGCATCAAACCAAATTCTGGCCAAATGTGGTCCTTGCGCCACAAAACTCCCAAACAAACCAACCAATCAAAACCAAATTCCTGGTAATTTAATGATTAGCCCTCCAAGCGGTTTCGACGAGATATCTCGTCCACCAAAATATGGCCCATTTTGCTAATGACAAGTTATTTTCGTCATTAAGATATTGCCGATTTTTGATGATGACGAGATCAGGATCTAGCCTGTTTTCTTCTAATGACGAGAGACGACGAAAATCTGGATGAACGAGAAATCTCATCCATCAAGATTTGGTTAGCTTCGATAAAGATGTCTCGTCCAGACAACCACTAGGATTCTTAATAATTTGTAATACTAAAATGATAATTAATTTAAAATCTGCCTTATCAGTTATTGATTGGTATTGGTGTTGGTATTTTTAATTAACGTCAAACTGGAGCAACCCAACGTATCATTTATTAAATATTATAGTAATCTGATATTTAATTTAAAATCTCACATATCGTTTATTGAATACCTTAGTAATCAGATAATGTTTTATCTACAATTTTATTAAAAAACTGTACAGTAATATGATGTTTAATTTAAAATGTGTTTTTCTATTTAACCCTCTGTGCGTCACGAGAATTCGGAGAGGTATAGAATTGATTTCCCAGCAACACACATGACTAAAGAACCATGTCAATTGGTAGAAAGAATCCATGGATTCTTTAAACTTTTAGTTAAGTTCTTTTACTCCCGTCCTTAAAATAGAATATTTTGGAAAATTTCAATTGTTTTTTTCCTTAGAATAGAATTATTTAGAAATATTCTATCTAACTCATTTCCTTAGAATATATTCCTATGTGAAGATTCCATCGTTCCTTTTCTTAGAATAGATTCCCGTGGAAGGATTTCATCGCTCTCTCATAGAATAGAATTCTTTGGAAATATTGAATTGCTCTTTTCCTTAAAATATAATTCTTTGGAGAGATTATATTACTCCTTTCGTTAGAATAGATTCCCGTGGAAAGATTTCATCGTTCCCTTCCCTAGAATAGAATCCTTCGGAAATATTATATTGCTCTTTTCCTTAAAATAGAATTATTTGGAACGATTCTATTACACCTTTCCATAAAATAGATTCCCTTGGTAAGATTATATCGTTCCTTTCCTTAGAATAGAACCATTTGGAAATATTATATTGCTCTTTTCCTTAGATTATAATTATTTGGAAAGATTTATTGCAAATTTTATCTTGTCGTTAGCAAAAGTGAGCAGATCTCTTGATTGACAAGATACATCGTCATTAGAAGAAAAATAACCAGATCTTGATCTCGTCATAGTAAAAAATAGGCAATAAATATCTTGATGGAGATATCTGGTCATAGGCGAGATTGGTCAGATCTCAGTGGACGAGATATCTCGTTGAACCCCCTTGGAGAGTTAAGATCCAATTCGGGATTGAGTTTTATAAGCCCTTTTCTTTCCGACGCCACTGACTTCATTTTTATATGAAACTTTATCTTCCTCTGTTTCTGAAGACAGTTTCATATTTCAGAATCTCGTTTTTCACAGGTCATCATGCTTTATTACACGAACTGTATCATAAATAATCTCTGCGCATGATATAAGTAGATGTGTATTCGCAAACGTGTCACCACGTCGCAGGCTGCTCCTTGTTAGTGTGCTTCTAATTTTACTGCGTCTTGCGTAAATTACAATGCGTGTCACATTTTTATCTCGATGGTCTTCTCTTTTATTCATACTCATTTATATATTCTGTTACATGAGATTTGTTTTTGTTGTAAAATAGTAGCTATGGAATAAAATACGGACTATTAACCTTGTAGGCTGAAAAAAACAATGTTCTAACTGTATTAACCCTCTAGATGGTTTATCATGAAATCGAAGACTGCCTTGAATTGTTCAGTAACTGATGAAAAAACATTTTCTAAACTTTCACCAGCTCTGGACAAGGGACAATTACAAGGACATTGTGTGTCAAGATATGGTCGGAGAATAGAGCTGGTCTTCTGGCACCGCAGGTGACCCCCTCACCTCCCGACTTTAGTCAGGTTAAAGGGTTTACTAGTCACCCACGGAAAAATGGATTGAACCCGTCTAAGGATACAGGACTAATCCGGTCAACCCCGTGACCAAATTTCTGAAAATACATTTGATATACATTTTACATGAGTAATACACCCTTTTGATAATACTGATTATATATCCTTTTGAAAATAATGAATAAATATCCTTTCGATAACACATTTAAGACATAGGCCGGTAGGGTCTGCAGGATTTTCCCTAACTATTTTGTATGAGCTTTAATTTTAGAATAGTTCCCTCTTTTGGCAAGGCTAATGGTTTTTCCAATTTTTAATTAAAATGTCAGGTGTAGCACTACTTTACCCACCAGCTTCACGTACACAAAGTTGATTTAATTATTAGATGACAAGGAAATTTGTCTGGGCTGAATTAAAGCCAATGAGTGTCATGATTGAAACGAAGAAGCAGAAGCATGCGTACCACTGTGACAGTGGCAGGTGTACCGGTCAAGGTCAACCACTTTTAGGGACTGGTCTGCCAGCTATATAACGGTATTATATTGCATCGCATTATAACGGTAATTGTTGTTTTGGTCCTGTAACTGTCCAAAAAATCGAGCGTGCCGCCAAATGTGAAGTGATATCTGTGATCCGATTTCTAAACGACAAAAATGCACGACCAAGCGAAATTTATCGTGAAATCAAAGCAGTGTCTGGTGATGTGATGAATGAATCATATGTGCGTCGTCGGTGCCGAAATTTTAAGGAGGGAAGAGGGAACGTCCTTGATGAGGAGCGATGTGTGGCCGCCCAAGTGTCATTACGGATGAGCTTGTCAAGTCTGTCGACAGATTCATCAAACAAGATCGGCGTGTGACTTCGGATGAAATTCATGATAAATTTTCACATGGGTCTCACACTATAGGTGAAATGGTCCAGATGTCATTGCAGGAGGGAAATCACAAGCTGGTTACTTGCTGCGAGGTAGAATGAATGGGATAAAGAAGAAACAGGCAGGACGGGGCATGATGTCCTGCCAAGAGTATCACTGAAATCAGAAAGTTGGACCAGGGAAGAGACACTATTCTTCATAGGACATGGCCCATTTCCATCTTACCTAACGAAGTTTCAAAAATCAATTTCAGAAAATTGCTCCTGTTGTGAAATCGGCACACCTCTGCATTACATCAGTCTTCCCCTTATAGCATCGTGGCATATAAGGACACTTGCCGACCACTTTAAAATCCCAATGTAAAAAGTAAATTTTTAAAATTCAAATTTAATTTTTCAAAAAAGTTTTTCTTTAAGAGTGGTTTTTTATTGATTTTTCCCCCGTTTCTCAAAGGGTTAAAAAGGATCCGTTAATTAACATGCTAGTTAATTTTTGAAAGACTGCGGATTTGTTGAAGAAAATATTCATGGAAATTGCATTTTGAAATCATAACTATTTATGCTTGAGGTTGTTTTTCCTAACAATTTGGTCTCAGAGTTTCGGATCAAATACGATTTGTGAAGAAATCATGAGCATAGCAAGAAGTTCAGAACCAGTTTTGACGCAATAAAGAAGTTTTATACATTGACGTAAGTATTTCAAAATTTTAAGCAGCTGAATTTTAAGGAGCTTTTTCATATCTGACCTATTGACTTTTGTATAGCTAAAACCTGTGCACCCATTCATTGAATTTTATTCCTTTTACTTAATCCTCTGAGGGGTTTACACGCATATTTGCAGCTTGCCAACTGCAGTCTTCTCACCATAACTTTTAACCAATTTTGACCTTCTTGACCAATATAATCTTTCCAAAGGATTCCATTAAAAAAAATGAGCAATAGAATCTTTCAAAAGGATTATATTCTACAGAATATTTCAATAGAATCGTTCAAAAGGATTCTATTCAACAGAATGGTCCAATAGAATCATCTAAGAATTCTTGTAACGGACCGATATTCTGTCATAAGGATGTGAGCAAAAGAACCTTTCCAAAGGATTCTATTCAATGATAGGATCAACCAAATCTTTCCAAAGGATGTTATTATAAGGAAATGAGCAGTGGAATCTTACCAAATGTTTTTTTTTTCTATTCCTTACAAAGGACTAATACAATTTTCCCAAAGGATTCTATTCTAAGGAAACGAGAAGTAGAAATTTTCCAAAGTATTCTGTTTCAAGAAAAGGAGCATTAAAATAGTTTTAGAGGATTCTATTCTAAAGAAAGGAATAATTTCTAAGGAAAGGAACGATAGAATCGTTCCAAAGGATTCTATTGTAAGTGAAGGAACAATAGGCTTTCTTAACGCTGAAAGAATCAATGGATTCTTTCACGCGATATATGCGGTAATTTAGCTATTAAGTGTACTTTGGTGCAAAAGTAATACTACACTGCTTGGAAATATCGTTAGACTCAGAGGGTTAAACTTCGAGCAAATCGCATCAGAAAATATCTTCCTGTCTAAATAAACTCATATTCATAACCTTTCAAACAACTCACTTCCTTCTAGACTCCAAAAAACAAGTTTGAATTCTTTTCGGGATTAACCCATGGATTTTTCTATTGTTGAAACCTATGAGTAGAGAGAAAATGCGGATATGAGAACAGGCGGAGCGGCGGAGCTAGTTGAGTTGTTTACCTCCTGGTGGTGACGTCACATGGAGGTGAGTTGTTTATGCACTATTAGTGACGTCACATGGAGTTGAGTTGTTTTTCATCCTGCTTCGAGTTGAGTTGAGTTGTTTGTTTTGTTTCTTGAATTCCGTGGTTTGAGAGCAACAATGAGTTGAGTTGTTTTATGGATAAAGTTTCTTGACTACTGAGTGGCAACACCCTAATTTCAAAAACACGTGTTTTAGGCTTGTTTACATTTTTGGACTTTGATTTGTTTCTACCATTGATATGAGAGTCTAGTTGAGATGTTTGATGACTGCTTCTGATGGAAAACATTTAATCAGGAGTTGAGCTGTTTATTTATATCAAATATTTACTTTGAAAAGAAAGTTTCTTTACTGCTGAGTGGCAACACCCTAAACCACGTGGAGCTTGGACTTTGATTTTTCGCATCATTGTTACTCGTGGTGCCATCTGTTAGCACTTTTTTGAATGAAAATAATAACCTATTTGAAAATATTTAAAATATAAAGTAGCTGATATCTTTGTCGGATTTGAACTGGAGATCTCTCTCTCTCGGATAAAAGGTACTCGTAGCTGAGGATTAGTCAGATGCTATAACCGTTCAGCTACGAATACCTGGGTTGTAGAGAATTAAATATGAAGATGAACCTCTCCTGGCAACACCCTAATCCCCACGGTTGATATTTGTTGGTTAGTAATGAGTGAGTGTTTACATTAAGATAATGAATTGACTCGACCCTGGGGGTTAAATCTGACCAATGATATGAGAGGGGGAGGGGCTACCATAGTCTACGACGGGGAGAGTTCTACCATATCAATCAGTGCTGAGAGAGAGGTTACCTACAATTAGATTTGACTCCTCTACAGCTAATATCTCACCCATTTGAGAAGTTACCCGAGAAGACTAGCTCTCCCATGTTTTTCTCTCAGCCCATAGAAAATGTCGCTTGAAGAAGAATTTGAAGAAGTTGATGTACCTATAACCGAAGAAGTGGCAACAATTGTAGACTTTGGTGAGGCCAACTCAACCCAGCTGCCTGAGCCTTTTGACGATTTGACGTGTACAGTGTGTAGTAAAAAGTTCAAACAACGCCGTAATCTTCTGCGGCATATTATATCAACACACGAGAAGGATAGCCATCGATGCCCTCAGTGTGATACGACTTTCACGCGTAAAGATATTTTAAGCAGACACTTGAAAACCCATGACAAGCCGCAGAAGAGGAAACTCCCTGATAACGAGAACCCTGCGAAGAGAAAGTGTGCAAATAAAAGGAATTGCGCTGATCCATCATCGTCGAAAGCTTCAACGTCTAGAGGTGTACCATCGAAAAAGCGATGTCTCGATACGTTCGATGTTGATTGTATTCACTCAAACGAGGAAACCAACCAGGATCTCCAAGTTTTCCTGCATTCTGTGCAACCCGAGTTGGAACGGAGAATCCAAGATGTCGTCGTTTCGGAAAACGGTATAAAATATTACTTAAATGCTACTGTTCAATTCATTCGTCGCATATCTGAGGATGAAGACGAACGATGTGTTTCCCATTTCCGTAGCAAATGCGAAATTGTTTTACCCGGAACTTCTCCAAACATCGAATCAGCCATTGAGAAGGTAAGAAATCTTTTTTTTTAATTAATTTTTTTTTATTTATTTTATTTTACATATTCTTTTTCAAAAATTGCTTGTTTTCATAATCTATATAATTTAAAATAAATTTTCTCTTTTTATTGTTTAAGGTACTCTCTTCTTATGAGGAATTTGAAGGAAAGGGATCTGGATGGGTTTTAGATGAAATTCTAAACTTGGAGCTCAAGACAGCAACGTACAGACCTTTAGCTGCCTCCTCATACATTCCTCTCCCCAGAAAACTGCAACGGAAGTGCGCTATAATCAACGTGCAGAATAATGATGAAAAGTGTTTGGTATGGAGCGTTTTGGCGGCTCTTCATCCTGCGGACCATAATGCACACCGCGTGAGTAATTACAAAATTTATGAGAAAGAGCTCAATGTCACTGGGATAGATTTTCCCACTCCCGTATCACAGATTGAGAAATTTGAGCGAGTGAATAATATTTCCGTAAATGTATTTGGATATGAAAACGACGTCTTCCCTCTACGCATCACAACTAAGAAATGTACAAACCATGTAAATTTACTCCTCATTTCGAATGAGGAGAGTAGGCATTACTGCTGGATAAAGAATATGAGTGCCCTTTTAATGGATCTGACAAAGCACAAAGGGAAGGCCTTTTATTGTGATTTTTGCTTGCATAGGTTTACCTCTCCCGCAAATCTAACTTCCCACATTGAAAGTTGCCAGGCATATGGCCCCCAAAAAGTTAAAATGCCCGAGGAGGAAAACAAATGGCTACATTTTCAAAATTTTCATTTTAATTTGCAGGTCCCATTTGCAATATATGCAGACTTTGAATGCGTTCTCTTAAAAAAATCTACCTGCCTTCCAAACCCATCACACTCCTACACTGTCCCCATTGCGGATCACATTCCTTGTGGCTACGCCTATGTGATCGTAGGTCCTGATGGAAAATTAACGAAGGCCCCAGTAATATACCGTGGACCTAATGTTATTCATAATTTTTTAATTAGTTTAATTCGTGAGGAGAAAGAAATCCTACAGATCATAAAGACCGTGATACCTATGCATTTCACAGAAAATGATTGTCAAAAATTTGAAGCTGAATTAAATTGTCATGTTTGCGAAAAGCCTTTGGGAAGTGATAAAGTGAGAGATCACGACCACTTAACCGGTGTCTATAGAGGTGCTGCTCACAATAAATGCAACCTAAATTATAAAATTGCCACACATATCCCTATCATCATGCATAATTTGAAGGGGTATGATAGTCACCTCATTATACAGGGATTAGGGGATTTAAAAACTAAGAAAATCGAATGCATTGCAATTAATAGTGAAAAATTTATTTCCTTTTCCCTCGGTTCTCTAAGATTTTTGGATTCTCTACAATTTTTAAACGCTTCATTGGATAAATTAGTTAGCAATTTAGACCCCAGTAGAGCAATAATGACTCGCGAATATTTTCGGCAAAATACTTCTCTAATGCTTCGAAAGGGGTGTTACCCATATGAGTATATGGATTCCATCGATAGATTTACTGAAACTAAGCTCCCTCCAAAAAGTGATTTTTTTAGCTCCTTAACTGAGCAGCATGTATCTGATGAAGATTATGAACACGCCCAAAATGTATGGGAGAGATTTAATATTTCAAATTTAGGAGAGTATCACGATTTATATGTATGTACTGATGTCCTTCTCCTTGCCGATGTTTTTGAAAATTTTCGCACTATCTGTCAGGCATTTTATAAAATTGATCCTTGTCACGTATACACGGCACCAGGTTTGGCTTGGCAGGCTTGTCTGCGCATGTCTAACGTAAGGTTGGAGCTTATAACTGACGTAGACATGCATCTTTTTATCGAAAAAGGTATTCGAGGGGGCATCTCAATGATATCGCATCGATATGCGAAAGCCAACAATCCCTATTTAGAAGGTTATGATCCATCGCTCCCATCAAACTATATCATGTACCTGGACGCAAATAACCTTTATGGATGGGCCATGTCTCAAAGCTTACCCACTCATAATTTTGAATGGGTGGATACCTCCACGGATGTTCTATCTGTTCCGGACGATTCACCAGATGGTTACATCCTAGAAGTTGATTTAGAATATCCAAGTATTTTACATGAACTGCACAATGACTATCCCCTAGCCCCCGAGAAGTTTACAGTTAGTTCAAACATGCTATCCGAATATTGCAGAGAGCTAGCAGCCTCCCTTCACCTGCGAACACCCGAGTCGACCAAATTAATTCCTAACTTGAATGATAAAATAAAATATGTAGTGCACTATAGAAATCTGAAGCAGTATGTGGCAAAAGGCATGAAAATTAAACAGGTATATAAAATTTTAAAGTTTACTCAAAGTCCATGGTTAAAGCAATATATTGATTTTAATACCACCCAACGAAAAAATGCTAAATCAACATTTGAAAAAGACCTTTTCAAGTTACTCAACAATGCCGTCTTTGGTAAAACCATGGAAAATTTAAGAAATCGCACCCAAATTGATATAGTAAAGGAAAAGAAGAAAGCCCGTAAATTAATTGCTTCACCCGCGTTTCACTCATTTAAAATAGTTAATGAGAATTTGGCGTTGGTTGAAAGGAAGAAAACCTCACTCCTTCTGAATCGACCTATATATGTAGGATTCTCAATCCTTGACCTGTCGAAAATTTTAATGTACGAGTTTCACTATGATTATATTAAAACCAAATTTGGTTCTAATGCAAAATTGCTGTTCACGGACACCGATTCTCTTTGCTATCGAATAATTACAAATGACATATATTCGGATATGAATGATGATATCCATTTATTCGACACTTCGGATTATCCTAAAACTCACTTCTTACATAGCGATCTAAACAAAAAAATTCTTGGAAAGATGAAAGATGAACTTGCGGGTGAAGTGGTTATGGAATTTGTAGGGTTAAAACCTAAAATGTATTCCCTCTGTACTACAACATTCGAAAAAAAGACAGCAAAGGGGGTGTCAAAAAATATTGTTAAAAGAAAACTTGTGCACGCAGATTACAGAAATTGCCTACTGGAGAGACAAAGGGGGTTAGAATATGCTCTCAAAATAGCAAGTTTTAATCATAGGCTTCAGACCGTGAACTACAATAAATCCACTTTATGTCCTTATGACAATAAACGCTATATTTTAAAAGATGGACAAGGTAGTTTGGCATACGGTCACTTTAGAATTACAGAAGATGTATCCAGCGAAATACTCGACATCGCACTGTAACTATGCTAAATATTTGAAGTTAATTGTGTGTAGAGGAAAAATACATGTACCCACACACATTCTTAAATTTAATTAATTATAATGTAAATATTTGAGCTAAAAGTGTCCACTTTAGATCTGCAAATGTACTTAGAAACTATATTTGGTGTAATTATATGTATACGTGTGTGTGTGTGCGTTTTAGTGATTAGTCCCATGTGGTTCATACACGTCCTGTTTAATCGCTGACTAATTTCTTATCTCTATATGTATATACATGTGCGTGCACGTTTCAGTGATTCGTTCCATGTGGTTCGTACACATCCTGTTTAATCACTGACTACTTTCTTATCGACCCAGTGTAAATACTTGATGGAATTGTTGGATTTAGAGGAGGAGGGGGTTAATGAAGTAAACTTGGGGAGATAAGCAATGCCCACTATTGCCCTTCACTTTATCTCTCTTCTCACCAATGCCGGAAGGGGGGATGTCGTTATCTATACTTTTGACGAATAGGACCTTAGGTCCTAGGAGAATAGGGTGACTTCTAACAACACCTTCCTTGTCAACCCACTACCAATCAGCTTGAAGAGGGAAACTCTGCCTTATCAAGTTTGAGCACTAGTAGCCATTCCAAATCCAGTTCCTCTACAAACCACAAGACCTATTCTCCTACTCTATTACCTTTTATTTAATACTTTACCTCCTTTTGAAGTTGCTGCTGATGTCTGGATTAAAGCGGAAGCTGAATGAGTCTCAAGTAAGTTGCATTCTATATAGATTTTTTTTTTCTGATTCAAAGTATTATAGCATCGTATATGCAATATATATCTTTTTAAATCCCTCCTACACATTGTACTGTTTTCATTGCAGAGTATCCACAGATCTTTTACGGATGGATTGATTCCTGAGAATACCTTTCCCCTGGGAGTAGATGTGTTTGTGACCTGCAATGCTTTTCGTCGAAAAGCTATGGTTCACATACGTCGATACAAGAAGTTTGGAGAGAAATACTATCCGTCCCCAGAGGTTGTGACATTGACACCGTTCCAATTCGTGACGTTGACGGAGAGCAACCAGTTGAAGAATAAGACTCTCGATGGCAGCCGCGTCCTCAACTTCTTTGACATCCCTAAAGAGGAATCTGGGAGAGTTAAAGCGGATCCTACAACCATCTACTCAGCGAGATGTGCAGGCGTTCGTGATGAGGAGACTGATGATGAAATCCTCGTCGAATTTGATGAAACATCCGTTACTCTAAAACACGAAATCACATGCAGGAGTGGAAGGATTTATTTATATACTGTGCCCATAAGCGATCAACAGTGGGACAAACTTTTTTCAATAAAGGATTCGGTAACATCTGTGATTGCTAACCTTCAATTTGAAGGTATATCTTTAGTGGACCCGTACCAACTTATTTCAAAGAGAAAGTTGTGTACAACTACTTGGGTCCCTTCCGAATGTGTTGATTCTACTCTCAGCTTCTTGATGAAATCGGCCTTCTGCAGCGTCATAGCAGAGGGTGAAGGTTTGTTCAACCCTTACGAAGAGACGGATGAGCAAGTGCTAGCCCAGAACAACCTACGGAACTTTAACGCCTCAGTGCTTAAGTTGAATCTGTTCATGGTTATGGAAAAGTTCCACCAACGAGTGTGTAAGTATCCTATTCATTCATTGTTTGATCGCCCCTTGACTGAATTTGTAAACTTAGAATTGATATCATCCATTATTGTTAAAGAGTATATTGAAAAAGCAAGAGAGGAATTTTGTATGTTTCACATGTAGAGTGAAAATAACATGTATTTTTTTTTTGTGTTTTAAATCATGAATAAATGAGTAGACAGTAATTATTTTGCTTCATCTTTATTGATTTACATAGAAATCCATTTACATTCTTTACTACCTCTGCTAATTGCTACCTTACTATGACAAACACCATATAATTATTGATATCAATCATGTTTATTTAAAACTATTGAAAATACAGAAGTTACAAATTCAACCATTTGTTCGAAGACAATTTTCTTCCCTTGGTTTTTTTAGGCTTTGCATACATAGTTTTAAACTCAGTTAAATATTTGTTCTTTATTAAGTTTTGAGGGAAATTATTAGCATTTAATGTTTTTTCAAACTGTTCAAAAGCAACTGGTTTTCTAATTCTGTTTCTCAATAGAAAATTTATGAGTTGTACAATATCTGAGTCAGGGAACTCCTTATCGTTCAGTATGACTTCATTGTACTGATTCCAAGAAATTTTATGTTGTTTAAAAAACTCTATCATTTGTTGTGCAGATTTTTTTTGTTTTACAGGAACAGATTCTAGAATTTTATTTTCTATGTTCAGATTCCTTTCATGGCCTTTCTCGATAGGCTGCTGTTTTTCGGGTGATGAAGCAACATTCATATATGGGAATGTAACGTATTTTTGTAAAATTTGATTATACAGCTTGGCTTTTTCTTCGACACTCATTTTTCTTTTCAAAATATTTTGAATCTGCATATCTAAGTCACTCAAATATTCTTCTTCAAATTCTTGTATTTGACCAATTGGTACCAAGGCAAATTTTTTACTATGCTCCATGGATAAGAGATGATAGGACTGTTATTGCTGCTGGAATGATTAGAGATAAAAATCCGTCGCCTTTTTGTACTAATAGACGTCTTTTTCTAAAGATAGGTACTCTTTTCTGAGCGAGTATTCTCAAAGTTTTTTTAAAAGGTGCAAGTCGATTTTTGGTACACTTACTGATTGGAAGATTACCCTTTAAAAGATTTAAAACACAATCACAAACTGTTTTAATGAGACAATTTGGGCAGTTTTTCAATACAGCTGTTTTTTTACTGCTTTTCTGTAAAAGTTTTAGATATTCTACATCCTTCTCGGAAGGCATTCTGGATCTAAGTGATTTCACATGATTGCCAGCTTTCTTTTATATAGGTTGCGTAGACACCCTCTTTGAATAAAGCACAGCAATGAAATCATTTGGGAAGACCTACCGAGGTTCATACACGAAATGTTTATCACCAGGAAATATTCCTGTACGTAACCTCAACCGTTCAGCCGTCTCGGGTCTCAAATCAATGAACAAATAACCGAATGGTATTGAGGTAGCATCGTCAAAAATTTCTTGAAAAGCTTTGTTTTTCCTAGGGAACATTTGCCTAGCTAGATGCATTACTTGACTTTTATCTCTAGGATTTTTGTACAGTACAACGTAATGTGAATTCAAATGAATGTTTCTCATTTCCCTACCTTGATGAAAAAAATTTTGTGTTATAAAGATAACTGAAAGATTTCGGTGATGACTTCCTTTCGTAAAAAGATTGCTTAGCCTAGTATCACTAGCTAACTCTACCATCAAATCATCTATGATAATTAAAGCATCTCGAATAGAATTCAAGTTAGATGGTAGACCCTCTTCAAAACTGACATTTTTCATTGATTTGAAAAAAGGTTGATAACTTCCGTAGCAGTAAACAATATTAGTGGGCATAGGATCAAACATTTTATGATCTAATAACTTTTTTACAAAAACGGTTTTTCCTGAACCTGTAGGACCACTGAGAAGACACGTTGAAGGATGAACAAGCTTAGGGAGCTCCATATTTCAATATGCGTTGAGTTAAAAAAAGTTTGGCTTTTATATTTTACAGACAATGTCTGTGCAACCTTTAATTGTGCGTGCCACGAGTTCACACTCGCTGATTGAATCAACAATATTTTGAGTAAATTCCAAGCAGTGGTTTTCAAATACATTTAAAGAATTGTGAACACAATCGCATATTGTTTTCCCACAAACTGAGTGACTGAAGAACAGATTGGAAAATTCGTTGCATTTAATAAATCCCACTGAATCAATTTTTTGGTAAATTTTATACAATTCAAGCGTTGTTTTATTTTGTGCTAAACTGTACGAATCATGTTTTGGCCAGTTAAGACAAGTCCAAATAATAAACACAGAAAAACCAATGTAGGAAAATATAAGCAATGCTGTTAAAACATTTCTTATGGTTGCGCTGGCCATTTTTTGTGCGTCTTACTTCATTCTAAGCTTTTCATAAACTGGTGCTTTCACTAAAAAAAACCCTTTTATAGCTTTAAATAAAAAAAATAATACAATAAGAGACAATATCATTGAAAATTTAACTTTTATTTTTTAAAAACCATGGTTACACCGTATCTTTTCTTGACAAATTGAAACATTCTAAAATCATTCTTTACACTAAGTTGAGTAAGAATGAATTTCATACATAATCCTTGGCATCGTTTAATAATGAAATAAATGCAATAATGCCCACATACGTTAGATGTTAAACTTTGAAATAGAACCTTGTTCCAATGAACGTACTGAAAAGTCTTTGTAAACCTTGTTATATCTTGTCCAAATGAATCGGGAGATAATCCATAGGAATCAAAAAAATCAATGCTATGTTTATCTGGAATGTAGACGGCAAGCCAATGAGTTCCCTTTTCATCATGTTTATCAGTATTCAACACCATAGCTGAGGGAAACTGTCTAATTATTGGTATTTTATCCGAAGGGAAAACACCCACAAAATATCTCGCCGAAATAGGATCACGAGATAAGATTTTATAAATGTCTGATGAATTCATCAGTTTCCAAAATCGTAAAGTATATTACGAGCTTTGTTGATTTCGATCAAGTTTTCAAACTCAGCATAGACTAACAATGAAATTGTTTGCGGTAAGGGTGTGGCAAATTTTATTTCTATTCTTAAATTACTATGACGAATAAGATTTAGATGTGAACCGTCACACAAATCAGGTGACAAATCAAAGCAAAATAAAGAATAACCTTTTGAAAATTCTGACCTTGAGAGGAATAGGCCTCTGTTTTCTGCATTCGTAAATAAGTTTTGATATGCTCTAACAAATTGATTTTTTTCAAAGTTTGGTTGGAGTGGGTTATGAGGCACGGGCTGACCATCCACATAGACTCCTATAAAATTAATATTGTAATGTTTGAACTCAAAGGGAGACTTCTTATAGTGTCCATTGAACGCGTCGTTATCGACACAGGCAATCACAATGCGGTTAGGCATCTGTCCTGTAAAAATGTTATCTTGAACAAAGCTCATATTACCAGCCGGAATGGAATAAGCTTTACAGAGTACTCTGTTAATGGGGTATTTAGCTGCTGCTTTTTCCAAACCTTTCGCATGTCCTATAACGACACCTGGACTCACTCTGACTTTACGAACGAACAAAGAAGCATGTTCTAATGAAACTTTAAATTCCCCGTCCCCCAACAAACAAAATTCCGATTTACTGCGTATAAGCTTAATTTTCACATCCACCATATTTAAAAGGAGTCTCTCTTGATGAAACATATCCAAGTGCAAACGGCCAATCATATCCACCGATGCACCAAGCTTAAACATTTCTGTCCTTTGATTAAATCCATCGTTAGGGTGGGTATCTCCTGTATCAAACACATTCATACGACCTGCGGTATCTTTAAAAAAGAGTTCTGAAGACAATTGAGAAGTTTTAGTATCATAACCATGATTCAGTAGTTTTTCTATCATGGCTCGGTATGGATATGTGTTATTGCTGGAGGAGACAAGTCTCTCGTTTAAACTGATATCTACTTGCGAAAACATAGCATGCAGGAAGAGATTTACAGGGCCTACTTTACTTTCAGCCGTGATTGGTTTGCCATCACTTTTCAAAATTTTAACTTTAACATATAATTGAGTCTGTGACAAATCGAGGTATTCGTCTCCGCTTCCAGAGACATTGAATTCAACAGGGCTTCCATCAGAAACATTGGCTAGGGGATGAAATTCAACCCACTGACCTCTCTCGATGACAGTTTGTGTTGGAGGTAAAGAGAATAATTCTAGCTCGGATTTTACACATTCTGGAGAATCTTTTAGTAGAAATGCCATTATATCATAAGTCAAAAATATCACGTCTTTGCGCCTTCCTAACTTTAGATGAAATGATACGTTTGGAGGGTTTGCGCTTCCTTTTAAACTTTCCGTGACCAATCATTTCATCTGCTTTCTGAACTGCCTTTCTTGCTAATTTTTTCCCAGTTTCTTTTGCACGCGTTTTAACCGATGTTTTGAAATTTGCGCCCGATAACACGTCATTAGCAACCATTGTTCCCGTCCGTAAAGTTTCTTTTCCAACTGTTTTTGCACCACTAATCAAAAAAGGCAATGCTTTGCGAAAGAGTTTTGCAAAAAATCCTCCTATTCCGTACCCTTTCTGAAAAACAACTCCTTTGTAGTAGGGCAGACCATTTCCGATTTGTCCTGCATAATAATCTTCAAACTTTTTTGTACAACACGTGTAAGGTACCAACATTTTGTTACTTCTTTTCTTGAATGAAAAAAGGATTCAATTCAGAAAGGAACACTCTTTTATATGATTTGTTTCAAGCGAAAATGTAGCTTCACTATCAACTTTCCACGTTCAAATGAGACGTAACGACCAGTGTGCGTCCTTATAATGATTTCAATCGAGTCAAAATTTTTTCTGGAAACTGGTAAATAATGAGGTCTCTCAAACTGTTCCTGAATCATATCACCATCTCTTCCTTTCACTGTTAGAGTCCGCAAAAGAGGAGCTAAGATCCCACCAACAATTTCAGGGTGAATGATATCAGTGTAAACGTACAGCAAATGTAAATCAACATGAGGATCTGCGACGAAAGGACTTTCAGTGATTACTGTATCTGGACCTCCATTTCCTGGAATAAAATTTTGTCCAATCACTTGATTAGGTTCAAAACCTAAGTTTTCAGCTAATCCCTTGGACAATCGCAGCGTTGCACCGTTAGTGAGTTGCACCACCACCTTTTTAGTGTGTTTATTATATTTCATTTGAACTTTTATGTGCTTTGGAAATGTATTTAAAATGTCATTCGGGGAATCATAAAAACCACACGCTACGTTTCCATTAATTTTTACTCCGTTTCCTAAATCATATTCGAAAGAATTTTCACCGTCAATAATGTTATTCCACATTCTGGGATAAATAATTTCAACTAATCCAACTTCCCATTCACCTGAGAGTTCTAGACGTGTGGAGAGTTTCGTGTAGAAATGAGACATTGTATTGCCAGGATAAAACTGGATAGAACCGTCGCTGGGAAGCGTGATATAGAATGACATTGTACTGTGAAAATGAAAAGGTAAGTACTATGACAGATCTATTTATATCATTCTGACATCTTCAACCCAGGCATTGAACTTTTCAGGGTACCCCTGAAATTTCACAAAGTATTCCGTTTTCCCTTGACGCTTTCTTTTCATGAAAACTTTTTCTACTGGATAGAATCCTGAATTCGAAATCTTTTGTAATTCCTCTTTGTAAAAGCTTCCTTGTATTATTTCCCCCGTTAAATCTTTGAGTTTATACACAGTAGGTACCCGTGGTATTATTTTATCAATTGTAAAAATTTCTCTTGTCCAGTTTTGTTCGTATCCTTTTTCAAAGTGCATTTTCTCCCGACTTACACGAACAGTGTCGTTAATCTTTAAATCTGATTTGCTCTGTATCACTACAGGTTGTTGCCCGTATAATGTATTCCATACTTTTCTTTCATTTTGTAATGTTACTAATACAGGCTCAGTCTTAATACTACTATGCCAGGTGTGGTTATAACTATACATCAACTGATCTATAACGTCTATGTATCTCTTCGTATTCATCTCTGTGAAATATTTCCACATTTTAGTTTTAAGGGTACGATTAAAGCGTTCAACAACTGATGCTTTCACTGAATTATGTGTTGAGAAGAAGTGAACTTTATTTTTTTTAAGGAAACTTTGCACTAGTTTATTAGTAAATTCTTTCCCAGCGTCCGTCTGTAAAGAAATGGGAACGCGTTCCAAAAATATGTTTTCAAAAGCTGCCATGACAGATGTAGATTTTTTATCTTTCAGAGGAACGGCCCATGCATATTTAGACAAAATATCAATACATGTAAGTAAATACTTATACCCATCGTTATGAATGGCGAGAGATTGCATATCTACTAAATCAGATTGAAACTGTTGATTCAAACCTCTTACTATAACTCGATTTGTATGGAATTTGTGTAGCAAAGGCTTGTGTAAGGTATACGAATCCTTCGTTTGTAACCATTTCTTTATCTGCTTCCTTTTCACGCGACCTTTTAAAGCATGCTGCAAAGCATTGATACCACCGAAGCTGCCTGGAAACTTGGGATTCCGATACGTCTGATTCAGAATTTCTTCCATTGCAGCAGCGGTTGTGATCTAATCTAAAGTTGATATTCATAATGACTGTTGAAATTGTAAGAAACACTGTTTATATACCCCTCACTCTATTAATACACTCCCTCTTTCAAGAACAGCATCTCATAATTAAAATTAGATACCACACACTTTATAGTTTCAGAAATGTTGTGTCATAATGAATGCAATTAGAAAACTAAATACATCAAACGTTGGTAAACATAATACATGAAGAGTAATACGTTAGTAAAAAGAATATTTTAAAATAAAAAACACACAGGGAATGAACTAAATTATTTTATTTATAAGCACTAAACGTAAAAAGAACATTACATTGATGTGAAATATGGAGAGAAGCAATTAGTATTTACATACATTTTTCGTACAGATTCTATGAGTTCTTTTACATTTAAACATTCAAAAAAGTCACCTGTCATTATCAAATACTGAAAATTTAACAACATGTTATTTTTTCGTACAAATGTCACAGCAAAATCTTGCCAATCGATACTGTAAAGAACAAGTGTAAAATAGTTAGAAAATAAATCTTCCTTACTCGTGTCAAAACAGGTATGTGCAACGTCATTCACTATATCATTCTTACATCCAAAACAGTCCACAATTTTTAATACATGGTTTGAAAGTATTTCCATAAGGTGGGAACATAAAGCTGATTTCATTTCACGTATCCCTTCTGGATTATCAGGGTCACCGTTGTAATCCTCTCCAGAATTGGACGTCGAACATTTTTTAAGTTCGTGGCACACATAATAATATAGAGAGTATGTAAATAGGGATCTATTTATAAGTTCAGCAACACGCTCATAGTTTTCACAAATTTTGAAGATATGCTCCCAACACAACATAACACGATCGGATGCAAATTGAAAGGACATGTCACTTTTGCGAAACAACCTTTGAAGAATGAGGAATGTAATATCTCCAACAACTTCTTTGGACATACACAGGTCTCTTTCGACAATCTTTACAGATTCTAAAGTAGCAAAGGTGAAAAATTTACTCACTTTGCTGATGAAAGAATCCCACACTTTTGGAGACAGCGAAATCCCTTCTTTCGTGGGTTGCAAGATTTCATTCTCATCCGTTGTGTATTTCCGAATATGCACTCTGGTTAGACCAATGAACTTATTAACAAGCAGGAACATGTTGTCTCCAAGATGAAACATCGTATCAGGAAGAGAATCCAT
Source organism: Metellina segmentata (assembly GCA_947359465.1). Lineage (NCBI taxonomy): Eukaryota > Metazoa > Arthropoda > Arachnida > Araneae > Tetragnathidae > Metellina > Metellina segmentata. The sequence continues at coordinate 34,292,262 of OX375872.1, forward strand.
AGTTAATTTTGGCTCTTCATCAGGCATAGATATAGGCATTGATTCTTCTCCAAGAGTAGACAATGCACTTTTTTCAGCAAACCGAGCTCTCTTCATAATAATAGGCTGAACGGAATTTCGCTTCATAGTTTTCAATGTAAAATTACTCCTTCAAAACGTATGACCAACGAACGCTACAGCCAGTGCTTGAAATGGTGGCATAAGGTACTTCCTCAGGAACACTCACATAATCCACCAATCAGGGAAGCATTCAAAAATCACGTGACACAGAAAATCCCTCCAACCTTGTCTTCAACCAATGCCAAGACTGCCCCTTCACCCCTTTGCAAGATAAGCCCCTAAACAAGTTGCAATTTGTATTCCTCCGCTCTTAGTTGCGGAAGAAATTCACTGTGCTTCGGCTAAGTCAGGTTCGGACATGTTTGTGACGTCACGCGCACGTGGTTTAAGGTTGTTGCCACTCAACAGCAAAGAAACTTTCTTTTCAAAGTAAATATTTGATATAAATAAACAGCTCAACTCCTGATTAAATGTTTTCCATCAGAAGCAGTCATCAAACATCTCAACTAGACTCTCATATCAATGGTAGAAACAAATCAAAGTCCAAAAATGTAAACAAGCCTAAAACACGTGTTTTTGAAATTAGGGTGTTGCCACTCAGTAGTCAAGAAACTTTATCCATAAAACAACTCAACTCATTGTTGCTCTCAAACCACGGAATTCAAGAAACAAAACAAACAACTCAACTCAACTCGAAGCAGGAGGGAAAACAACTCAACTCCACGTGACGTCACTAATAGTGCATAAACAACTCACCTCCATGTGACGTCACCACCAGGAGGTAAACAACTCAACTAGCTCCGCCGCTCCGCCTGTTCTCATATCCGCATTTTCTCTCTACTGCTAGCCTTAAACACAGCTAGCGCAATCTAGTGGACATATAAATAGTTAAATTAATCGTATTGGAATTAAAAATTATATATTTATAGTCTGTTTAAATTTAAGTATTATGTGTTAGGTGTCCTCTGAGCGTTTGCTCAATAGGCTTCAAGTTCGTATCTAGGCATCGATGTTAATAGTGGATCGGAATTCCCTTAAATCCGCAGCTAAAGTCTATCATAGGCCGCAATAGCCCGGTTGGAAGAGGAACGGATTACTAACCGGATTGTAGCGAGTTAGAATCCAAGCGAATGCCGTTATATACAATAGGAACAGATCTAGGCAAGGTATTCATGTTAATAGTGGTTCGGAATTCCTTTAAAACCGTAGCTAAAGCCTATCATGGGCCGCCATA